>OX352277.1:941062-1447727 GCA_947086405.1 Esperia sulphurella | reverse complement strand
GTATCGGGGAGCCTGAGATTACAGGTTACATTGAAAACTGTGGGACAGAATAAATATTGTTAGAAGGAAAAAGAAAGTTATAATATTATTAGGAGGGTGAGAGAGTGTGATTGTGAGTGGTACTGTGGAGATTATGAGAATAATGTATGTGTGCGTGTGTGTGTGTGTATGTGTGTGGTGTATGATTAAATGAGTTGCTTAATTAGGCTTTCTGTTTGTGATTATGTCATTGAGAGTACATTATAAAACGTCAATCAGGAATCCCCAACCCGTCTGGCCAGCGCGGGGAGTGTAGGCCAAATCCTCCGTCTGTCTGTGTCTAAGTTATAATATTATTAGGAGGGTGAGAGAGTGTGATTGTGAGTGGTACTGTGGAGATTATGAGAATAATGTATGTGTGCGTGTGTGTGTGTGTATGTGTGTGGTGTATGATTAAATGAGTTGCTTAATTAGGCTTTCTGTTTGTGATTATGTCATTGAGAGTACATTATAAAACGTCAATCAGGAATCCCCAACCCGTCTGGCCAGCGCGGGGAGTGTAGGCCAAATCCTCCGTCTGTCTCCGGCAGACGAGAGAAGGTTGTGCTCCTGCAGTGGAGACAAAAATAACCTGATGATGATGATAATTCGTACGGAAGTCTTTTATAAAACGGTGTTTAGGTACCAACAACATATCAACACTACGCTTCTCTTTCTATTGCATAACTCTATCTCGTTCAGACGCGGCAGGTGTAACGTTAGGGTTGTCATCTTGTGAACCCATAATTTAATATATCGAAAAACTTGCTACTTTTTTGCGAGGGGTGAGCGAGAGACGCGGTGAGCTAATCCGATCATTGATGATTAGTGCGTAACGACAGAACTAACACAGTAACAATATAACGCATACTAAATGTAACCGATTCAGATGAGTGCCGTCATGAACTGAACGATGTATACTAATGTGGTTTTTGTAGTCTTTGGATTGTTGTCCATGGGCAACAGTGGTCAAGTACCATCAGATAGGCTGGTTGCTGCTTAAAAAAATAAACTATGTTTCCAGGGCACTCACAGTATTTTCTGATTGACATACTCTTCTAGAGTGCTTCTAGCTTCTTTTATCTTCTGCTTCTGCTCCTCCGACAGTATAGGCTCCAAGGACGCGGCGAACTTCTCCAAATTCCAAAGGATTATCTGTTAAAGGCAGTCAAATTTCAACTTCTGCACAGGCAAATCAATTTAATTAATGTACAGACCAAGTTTACATTAGAATATAGTTAGTAGTATGAGTAGCTAGTATTTTTATAACGAAATAAAATATATTTTTTTTAAAAAGATTTTACGGCCTTGGGAAACAACACTTACTTCGGGTTGCTTGCTAAACGCGTACCGGCCCAAGTCGTCGGAAGTGTTGGGCACGTAGTGGGGGGAGTAGTGGTCCACGAACCCGTACGGGCCGTAGTCTATGGTCAGGCCGAGCACGCTTATGTTGTCTGTGTTCAGCACTCCGTGGGTGAAGCCGAAGCCTGCAAAATAGAAACAAAGTCTAGAGATTTTCATCATCATCATCAGGTTGTTTTTGTCTCCACTGCAGGAGCACAACCCTCTCTCATCTGCCGGAGACAGACCTAGGATTTGGCCTACACGGTTGGGGACGGTTGGGGAGGCCTGATTGATGTTTTATAATGTACTCCCTCAGTCGCCTTGTACGACATCCACGGGAAGAGTTGGAGTGGTCCTATTCTACTCTACCGGAAACCACACGGCTAGAGACTTTATTTTACTATATTTGGTGGGAATGTTTCTTTTATAATTTTCGTACTAAATGCATTATACCAGTCCTTTCAGTTACTCTAAGGTTGACTGGAAGAGATTCCTTAGTGGGATAAGTCTGCCTTTGTGCACAACTTTATTCTTTTATTTTTGTTGTTGTTAATTTTGGTACAATAAAGCGTTTACATACATACATCAATTGTAATGTAAATTATTGTTTCGACAACCTCCGTGGCGGAACGGGTAGCTCTCGGCCTGCCACGCCGGAGGTTGCGGGTTCGAATCCCGCTAGGGGCAAATGTTCGTATGATGAATATGAATGTTTGTACCCAAGTCTTGGATGTTTATATATTTATTTAAGTATGTGTATCCGTTATCTAGTAACCATAGCACAGGCTATGTCTAGTTTGGGACTGGATTGGTGTGAATGTCTGACATATATATTTATTTATTGTAGTTATGTATTTAAATTAAATGTAATAAATTAATCAAATCCAATGACAATAATGCTTTAGTACATACATACATAATGCTCACGCCTTGGTCCCAGAGGGGTAGGCAGAGTCAATAACCACTTTGTGCAATCTAATGTCGCAAAGTGGCTTTCCTTCGCCCGCTTTTAGCCACTTAGCTTTAGTAATGATGAATTTAAAAAAAGGTATAAAACCTGGCCTGGATCGTTTCTGTCTGTCTGCATAATGAAGTAGGAACTCTCTTCCTACTTTGACTCTTTACTTCTTTAATTAAAGGAGAATGACCAAAATTGTATGGGAGTTTGCCCTTAAACTTTGAACCTTGCGTCTGGATCAAATTGGCGTCAAAATACAGGCAAAATACTAAGGATTATTGTAAAAAGAAAATCGTTAAACTATATAGTGGGAAAATTGAATAATCTTACTTGGAATGAAATCTTCGTTGGCGCACAGTTTTCACAACACCGTGGGTATATGGCCACGATTAACCGTTCCCAATCTTGATGTCATAGTTTGGTGCGACGGTATATTGCGTTCGACACTACATTAGACTCGTTAAAATAGATTTTTTCACCCAAATACATAATGTAAACAAAAGGAGACAAAACAGCTGTTGACACCATATGGGATATGACGTCACAGTAAGAAACCATAGTGCTAATCAATAGTGAGGTTCTACTAAATCGATTTAACCAATTGAATAATCGATATTTCTGTTACGTAACAATATATTCATAAATATCTTTTAAGAACGTGTGTATTACTAGAAATCAGTTTAAATACCGAGTTTCCAGTCAGTAAATGAAAAACATAATGGATATATTGTGTGAACCAATTAACCACTAGACCTGGATATGTTACCTATATCCTCTTTGCTACGAACCAGTATATTAGTAAATACGCAGTAAAGTGGTGAAAATCTTATGATGGCAAAACGTGCAATGTTTCTTTTCACTTGTAAGCATAATTTCAATACATTTACATAGCTACTTTTAACAATAGTCAAATTATTGAAAAATATAAACAATGTAATCCGTCTATGTTGATTACCTTGATTATCTATACACAGTGTAACCAAAAAGTTACCTACCTTATTCAGCAGGATTATCTGTCATTCATTCATTCGCGACTGTTGACAGATCTGAATATGAATATAGAAGGCGGTGCCGCGTAACCACAGAGTACCATACAGAGTGCAAGCGTCCAAAATTAATACCTATTTTGGTAGGGTTGTCACATGAAGATAAAATAAGTACTTGTTTATCTGTTTTTTTTTAAATGTAAGATAAATTACGTTTGTTTTTAATCTAACACTTATTACGACTTTTTCCGGTTTGGAACTCCCGTAATTGGGTTCAAATCCAAAGTGGCATCACACCAATAGACTATTTATGGGATTTCGGTGAAGCAGCTGGGAATCGAGTGCCGAGAATATCCAGAAAGTGCTAGAAGATTCCAAAATGTTCCATCATATCAGCGAATCATCATCATCATATCAACCCTTAGACGTCCACTGCTGGATATAGGCCAATGAACGACACCACAGCCGGTGCTCTGCCTTCTGCAAATGAAAAACGTGATGAGTGGATTATCGCGCAACTATGGTTGACAAATATCGATTATAAATATATATCGATTTTAATTCTGCTTTCACTACTCTAGTTGAAAAGATGCCGGTCGGCTGGCGGAAATCAATCAATGTTTTTATTTTATGTTATTTTTAAACTCCCTATTCCATTAGCTTTAAAAAAAAATGGAGGGGATTCATAATTCAGACCAATATTTATGGTACATGAATGATAAAGACGCATCTTAGGCCCACTTTTGGTCATTCTCCTTTGTCTGAGGCCCAAGGTAGCGTAAATTCATGACCTGGGACTTGCCCTACCTTCACTGGTAGGTGTCTTTGCAGTTACCTCCGTTGAGCCTCGCTTAGAGGAGTTGCGGGGGGAGAATGGTGAGGAGGCGGGAATGTCTGCATAATGATTTTGCAATTTAAAAGAGAAGTTGTTTTATTTACTTCTGTTGTTGGATTATGTACCTTGCCAGGTCGCCACCATGTCTAAATTTCTGTGAGCAACTTCCGAATACCATTTCACGTATTTTTCATCGTCACTCGACGACTGGATTTCAGGAAAGTGGTGCTGAAACAATATTAAACGTTAGTATTGTTGTGATGTCCTGCTATTGTATAATCCTGGATATACTTCGTAAGAATTATTAATTGAACCAATATTTGACACGATGTGATTTTTCATAGGAGTGACAGAGAAACATCAATGTAGAAAAACATATTTAAAATATACTATGGACTATAAATAGCCAGTATCAATTATTCCAACAAGTATTATGTCGGCTCGCAGTGTAGTAGCTACAGCAGACTATAACCGGTTCTGATGGCAATAGGGTACTTGCCAATTATTATCATCCTTGGGGTAAGTTGCAGTTCATCATCATATCACGCCTGCGACGTCTATTGCACAGACCTTCCCCAATGAACAATGATCGAGTTGCATCAATTAAAAACTCGCCCGCAAAATAAAGACCGATGGCGGTTAGAAAAAGAAGCAAATATGTATGTATAATGTTGTCCCTCTCTCGATAGTTCACGCACACACAAGCACGTGTATGGACACCTTGGTCCCAGAGAGGTAGGCAGAGATGATGTATCGCGCTATCCTGACACACCTCACTAGCCTCACTCACACCCATCGACCATTTCATGCACCTCCTTTTATTCTTCTCACTGCGGACCCCAACCTTTTTGAGAACGTCACCAATTTGATCCTTGAACGTCCTCCTAGGACCTCTAGCTGTAGTTCCTTCCACATTCACGCTGTAAATTCTTTTGTGACTCTTACTCATACGCTCTAAATGTCCAAACCAACACAACATACCCTTCTCTACCTTCGTTATAACATCTTCATTCAAACCATCTATTGCATGTTAGCAAAATGACAAAAACCGGATCCTATTCTATTCTACCGGAAACCACACGACAAAATTTTCCGTGTGGTTACCGGTAGAGTAGAATAGGACCACTCCAACTCTTCCCGTGGATGTCGTACAAGGCGACTGAGGGAATATATTTTAATACACCAATCAGGCCTCCCCAACCCGTCTGGCCAGCGCGGGGAGTGTAGGCCAAATTCTCAGTCTGTTTCCGGCAGATGAGAGAGGATTGTGCTCCTGCAGTGGAGACAAAAATAACCTGATGATGATGATGAAAATAACAAAGAAAAAACTTCTCAGGACATAGAGACACTTAACCTGTTATAACTAAACTAACCTCAATAATAAAGTTGACAAGTGTCAGCATGGTGTGCGGCTCTCGCCTCTTGTCCAGTATCTCGACGGAGCCGAGCCGGTACCACGCGGGCGCCACTCGCACCACTATGGCGGCCTTCTCCTGCCGCTGGGCCCCGGTGTAGTTTTTGTCTCGCCACACTTTGTGCTCGTCGCTTACTGTTCAACATTATCACAACATCAGTTTTACATATGATATTGGGCCCGATTCTGAAGGCACACATTTAAAATTCTTGGACCTATTAACCCCGGGACACGACCCGATATCGTCGAAGTATAGAATCACGTTCAACCAACTGTCCGAGGGGGGAAAGACTCCACACAACGCTAACTTTACGTAATTAATACACACTATCTTAATAGCCTTGTTCATTATTTCGCACACACGACGTTTTATGGTTGTGTGATCTATTGTTGCACTACTTTGACATAGAGCGTTGTCACTGTCTAACTACCACCACAGAAGCATTTTTTTATGCATTACATAGATAAAATGAGCGACTGACACTAGTGCTTGACGCAGTCGATAACTTGGTATCGAGAACGAACGAATGAATGACAATTTCTTATGTTGTGGTTAATATTAGTTCAGTTGTTAAAAATAAATCTGTATATTGTTGTAATATTTTAATGTTCGGTACTGCACACAATTATGTCATGTGACATAATAGTTACACTATGTTTGCTTTTATCTTCTCGTCTTGTCTATTACTCAGACTATCGGACCGGCGACGTATCCAAGTGTCGTATTTATGGTTCCGTCAAAAGTGACACACTTTAAGTGTAGGTATTCTGTTCGTCCGTCTGCTTTATAACTAAAAACTACAGGTCTGGTTGAGCTGAAACTTGTAACGTAAACGCTTTATTCTATCAAAATTAACAAAAATAATAAGAAATATTAATAAAACTGTGTACAATGGATTACGATTATGTACACTTAGGACTCTCTTCCAGTCAACCTTATATATTAACACGTATTATTTGATTACTTGAGGAATTATGAAAAAAAGTTAGGTTTTCTGGAATATTCTAGAAAAATTTACGGAACCGCAAATAATAGACATACCTGATCTCTAACTATAACATGCAATATATACACAATAAAGATATTTGTATTCACTATTTCATTCATTCGTTCTTATCGATATCATTATCGACAACGTCAACCCCTACTCACGATGAATATGTCAAGAATGAATGAGCGATAATCCGGCTAAATAAGGTAGGTAACTTTTTGGTTACCATGTGGAATTATAAATGAGGTATTCAACATAGACGGATTACATTGTTTTTATTTTTCAATAATTATGACTTTCGATAAAAGTAGCCATGTAAATGAAATAAAATTATACTGACAAGTGAAAAGACAGATTGCCTGTTTTGCCACTATAAGATGTGCACCACATTAATGCGCATTTACCCATTTTTTCACATATATTGTCTCGCCGAGCGTCTGCGTCAGACTGACAAAAAGATCGTCATCGCCATGGAAAAAGTTCGTGGTTCGAGACAGAGGGGGTACAGGCGAGAAAGGTAATGTTACTCGTCCATAGGTTAATAGGTCCAAGTTAAAATTTGACAGCGCTAAAATTGGTTTCGTCTTTATCTTCATAATACTGTGTAACAAGGATGGCAACAGTTTTAGTGCTGTCAAATTTTAACGTTGTGCCTTCAGAATCGAGCTAAATAATTGGGGTATCATTTACATTTTATTCTTCTGTCTGCAGTGTGAAGAATAAAAGGAGGTGAATGAAAAAGGTGATGGGTGAGTGAGGCTAGTAAGGTGTGTCAGGATCGCGCAAAGTGGCGATTCATCGTCTGCCTACCCCTCTGGGACCAGGGCGTCAGCAGTATGTACGTATATACGAAAAGTAGTATTTTCTCAGATCCTTTTTTACCAGAGGCACAGGATTGAAAGTTGTTGTACGGTCTCTTACCCACCAATGCAGCAGCCCTGGTGGTGGGTATCCCGAGGTGGTAGCAAGCCTCCGACGCCACCATCTCTCTGACGGACGAGCGCAGCACGGCGCGCCCGTCTCCCATCCGCGAGTACGGCGTCTCGCCGGAGCCTTTCAGCTGGAGCTGCCAGGATTCACCCTTGCTAAGGAATGTAGTCTTCAATATAGACATGAAGATAAACATCTGTCGGAGAACCGATTACCGCTGGGGTAAACGAGTTCTCGAGTGGAGACCGCGACAGGGCAAGCGTAGTTTGGGACGCCCCCTGGCTAGGTGGAGCGACGATCTGCGTAAGGCGGCTGGCAGTGACTGGATGAGAAGAACCGAAGATCGGGTTCAGTGGCGCACCTTGGGAGAGGTCTATATCCAACAGTGGACTCTTTCGGGCTGATAATGATGAAGATAAATAGACCACACTAAAGTCAAAAATCTTTATAGCAAATGAGTGCACTTGGTACATGTTAATAGTTCATCGACTACCGCTGCCTAGGTGTTAGCGCTGTGAAGAACAAACAAATTGCAAATTTTTAAAATCAAGTTTTTATACAATAATTTAAAGACTGTACAAAGCTGAAGCAACATTAGTACCAGGCATCTTTGTCATTCAAATAATCGTTTATTTTATAATAGGCTTCCATACCAGGAGGCAAATGCCCCAAATTACCTGTTAACATATTCCCCCAGGGTGTGGGCCCTGCCATCGCCTAGTTGATCAGCCCAGAAGCCAAACTGGTAGCCTCCATATCTGAAAGAATGAAGAATATATTCTTCTAGTTCCAAGTTAACTGTGTGTTGGTTGATAGATATTTTTAAACTAGGCTTCACTTGGATCTGCTTCACTCTGTTCCTTTCTATCTTAGCTTAGTTTACAGATATGGATAGGAATAGATGACACAAATGCACCTACTTCGCGTGCCAGTTTTGGTACACAAGCGCCTGTTGTAATCAGTTCAGACATATATATAAAAAGAAAATGCCCCATTGTCAGTTCTCCATAACTGAATAGCTCTCATGATGTCATAGTAGGTACAAAAAATGTAAAACTCTCAGTTTTCATATAATTTGATCTGCATCACCTTTATCCATATCTGTGGTCGATGGCCTTCATAAAGTCCAAGTTAGATCCACAGTTATGACATGTACCAATGCACTATTTCAAAACTTGCATATTGACTGCTTTGAAATGGTAAACCAGCACATCTGAAATAATCAATGGGTGTAATCAAAGGGCAGATATGGCACCACATATAAAGGGTTACCCCAACTTCCCTTCAACTGACAAAAATTCCAAAATCTTTTTTTATTTTATATTCCCCATATAATAAGATTTGCCTCAAAACAGATCTAACACATGTCTTCAGACAGTGGACCTGATGATATGGAGCACATAAGCACCAGCAACATTTAGAATGCTAGGACCTTGAAGACTGAAATGTATGCCTCATGTATTGGGTTGTTGACAGTTCTCAGTGACTTTGTGAAACAACTACTTTACATGGAAACAAAGGAGGAAAGGGAAGGTCGTGACCATACCAGAAGGAAAGACGTTATGCAATACACACGTCCGCGACTAAACATAGCGTTGCACAGTGGGCGCTATCAGGCTGGCAAAATGTATAATGAGCTTCCGACAGCACTGAAATCCACAAATAGTTTAAGCATTTTCAAATCCAAATTGAGGGCCTTTTTGTTGGAAGGGTGCTACTTACTACACTTACGAGGAATTTTTGTGCGGAAAATAATATGTTGGACATGTAAAAATAATGTTTATTTTATTGTAACTTGACATCAATTTTATATCTTTTAATTTAGTTTATATTTCTCATCTAAATTTTATATTAAATTGAAATAATAGGCGATTTTGTAAGACAGGATTGGTATCAATGTTGTGTGGTGTCATGATTTTGTTTAAAATGTGTTGTAGTTGTTCTTTTTGTATTATTATAAATTGTATTATTATTATTTATAAGATTCAAACACAATGTAAAAATTGTATATGAACAAATAAACTAAACTAAACTACAAAGAACTTGGGTATGTTAAAAAAACAAGTACCGATGTGAGACAGTCAAGCCTCCTTCAGGCAAGTACTTCCCAGCTACAAAGTTGATGAACTCCTCAGTTTCCGCAACCTTCGGGTCCAAATCCAGTAGATCGGTCAGAGCTTCCTCTGAAGCACAAACAAGGTGCAGTGGTCCTGTAAGTGCTTCTGTTGGTACCTGAAACATACATTAGAGAATATGACTGAACAACATAATTGAGCCTTTAGATCAATGATAGATAAGTAGGTAATTGCTTCTGAGATCTTAGATCACCAACAAGTTTGGTGTATATAATATTTAATTATGAAATTTCATATTGGAAGTCCCCTGTTTCTGACCAATAAGACGATGGGAAGATGATATTAAACAGACCATCACATGCCACTCTCCTCCACTATGGTCCCGGTGGCACAAAACAGGGCATACTGGACAGATTTGGAGGAGGCCTATTCCAGAAGGCACTCCGAAACAAGAGATATATTATAAAAAAAAAATGTAGTAAGAGAAATAAAGTCTATTATTATTATTGTACTTTCATATTATTTCCATTTTATTTTACTTGTAAGCAGCATGCGGAAGAATTACAGATTATTAAATGAGCTATGTGGAATGTCCATATTTATATTACTGTACGAGTTTAGAGCATAAATTAATGACAAGCAAATGAGGATCTTTTAATAATCTCTTAAGAAAATCCCGAAATGGATACATATTAACATATAAGCATTTCGTCGCAACTGCATAAATAGTAAATACTAGCTAATTTTGATCCCTGTTTATAACAGATCAAGGTCTACTGTGAATATAGTACAAAGATATTCATATCATTATCAGAAGTGTCTACAAAGATATTCTTATCAGAAGGGTAACAAAAATACCTTTGAAAACACAGCATCTTTCACAGCAACTGGTATATTATATTCCGGATTCTCGTTAATAGGCAGCTCTGCGTAGCTCGGAGGGTACCTGAACTTCCACTCCTTGAAGTTTGTTATCAATTTATTACCACCAGCCATCACAGACTTTTGATAAAACACCGCTGCCGCGAAAACGCAGAACGCTCGCCTCATGAGCAAAGCAGAAACTAAAACGCCGGCGGATATAAAATTATAATTGTTTTATCTCAAATTATACATGACTAATCATTTATTTTCCGCAAATTCATGTCGAAAGTTTTTAACTGCAAATCAACAAACGAAAAAAAAATATTGATTGACATTGACAATGTCAATGTCCATCAATCAAAGTGATTTGACATTCAGCGTTGAATCAACACTAGGGACCAACCAACAAAAATAAGAGTACAACCATTGCACAACGTGAGCATAATAGTATATCAGAAAAATCAACATTAACGTATGTCAGAAAAAGATAGTTCGATAAAAAATTTAATGCCAATCCGAGAAGCGAAGTGCAACAATAATTGTCAATGTGTGATGCCTCAAACTTAATTGCCTAAGCTGTAAATCGTCTAAAAAACTTTTTGCCTAAGTAGTAAAATTCCTAAAACCTAAATTGCCTAACTCAAATTGCTGTAGCTGTAAACGTCTAAAAAACCATTTGCCTAAGTACCTAGTAAAATGCCTAAAGCTTAACTGCCTAGTTATGTGTGAAACATGTAAAATATTGTATTATACTCGTTTTAGTTAACCTGATTCTTGATCAAATTGCTTTTTAGACATTTTGCAAATTAGCAAAATAGGCACTATACGAGTTTGCAAAATGATTCATAGTCTAATTGCTTTTCAGGCGGTTTGTTAATAAGACATTTTACGTTTTAGGCCTTTGGCTATATTAGGCAAACTGCTTTTTAGACGATACGATCATTTCATTATCCACTATCAAAGAGTATACGAGTATAAGTTCCACTATATAGTTTGTGTCATTAACTCATTACATTACCAAATAGAATGAATAGCATAGAGATCTGATAGAAAGAACTATAGAACTTAAACATAGTTCTACATTTAAATAAAAAGGTATAGTATATAAATCCAAGTATTATATCTTTGATTATTGTTATTGTTATTATTTATTTGATTAAAATAATACCACAACAAATAACGATTCATTAATAATTTATTTATCGACTTAAAAAAAACTGGTAAGTTCAACTGGAACAACTTATTTTCAAAGCATACGCCCATTGTGGTGGTTGAGATGAGAAACCACGTTTCTCAGCTTCAGGTTGAACTTCATATGGGTTGCGCATCACTTCCAACAGGAACCGCACCTATGTAAATAAGGTTAAATATAGCCGTAGTTTTAAAAAATTTAGTAGGTATTTGAAAAAACATTTGAAATACAAACTTTTTGATAATCGTCCTTCTCAGCATCAATAATAGCTTCATGTAGGAGCCAATTACGTGGGATATACGCCGGGTTTGCGCTCAGCATGCGGCGGCGTCGTTCGTCCTCAAACAGTCCAGCTGAGCTTGCATCCACTGACAAAAATAAGGACTTATAGCATTTCGATCCTCTAAGTTCAATTCCAATAGGGGGTAAAACTTAAAACTCAGATAGCGTCACTAGCGTATGTAGTGTGCATTGTGGTGCGTTGCTTGGCAGAAAAAAAATGATGGAATTGGTGGTTCAATGATCGATAAAAATCATATTCTAATCCTTAAATATCCTAATGTATCCAATAATTTGTGACATGATTTAACGTTGAGTTTATGAATTTATGTGCACTAAGTTTCGAAGTTTTTTTTGCAATTGTAACAAAACAAATTCAGAAAAAATTATACATTTAATTATTTTTTACAGTAGGCATTTATAGCTCTTGACAAAAAAAATTGCCCCCTTTTTGCTAACAACTGCCGAGACAAATTTTCACGCCAGAAAGTAAAAGTTTTTCCGATTGTATTAAGTAAAAGTTAAAATAAAAGTTTCAGTGTTTTCATACACCTTTCATTTCATCTTCTGTACATATTGAACCATTTCAGACAGCTATTTTTTTATATTTGGTTACTCTATGCAACTGTGATGCCTGCCGCTGCGATCGGCAGCAGTGTAGTTTTACCCCGATTGAATAAAAAGACTTAATAAAAGCCCCACCTGTTTCCTTATCAAGACGTTCCCTGTACTGGTCAAGCCAGCAACCCCAATAAGTATGGGAAGACAGACGCTTCAAGGACCATTTATCGGCCAATTTAGTCTTGCTCACCATCTCGCATGGCTCCAACTGATAAAAAATGCAATTAATCCAGATAACTCACGTTGTATTCAGTGAACTAAATGGACATCAAACAAATCAAACGAAAAAGCAACGGTGTTTACTTCAGCAAGTTGCCTGAAAGTACAGGTGAAGTCAGCCCCTGTCTGTTGCATCATATCTAGCAATTTCTCTACTAATTGTTCATCTCCCCAACGTTCTTCCTTCAAACCAATCTTCATCAGAAAAGTTTCTCTGTAAAAATAGGAACTACCGAATATTTATTTCATCAAACAAGAATGTAATCTTTGGTTGCGACAAACGCCCCATCTATTGTCAACTTTAGGAACTAACATATTATTATAGTAACATAGATTACGGTGTGTAAAAAATATAACTACACAATATCATCAAGACCAAACAAATAATCAGTATTCTAAAGTTTAGATATTTAAAACAAAACTTACAAAATCTTATTCTTACAATATGTATCCAAAGTTTTTATAATGTGCGACATGTGGACCTGCTGAGACGAAGAGAGCAGTGGTTTCAAAGCATTCGCTAGCTGACCTATGTTCCATACTACCACCTGGAACATATTCCTCATGATAATAATTATCGTCCTCTCTCTTTCTTATATTAATACAATCAGAACAACTCGGAACCATACACACACACATTCTTCACTTACACACATATATACACTCACGCACTTAAACACACATTGTTATATGTAAAAATATATGGTTTGTGGTATTATATAGTATTAAATGGAATTTCATAACAGTGAAACATCTTATTAGCCTTAAATTTAAAAGTCAACAACACAAAAATGCCCATGAACTCGTACATCGTCAAAAGAATAATGTTATTAAAGACACGGAGCCGATTTTAAAAGAAAGCAATGGGAGAAAAAATAGATATCCCTTACATCAGGCTGTTTTGCAAGTGCATACCGTCCTTCGCCATCTGAACAATTTGCAACAAATCCACCGTCATAGGAGTCCACAAAACCAAAAGGCCCATAGTCCAAAGTCAAGCCCAGCAAACTCATGTTATCTGTGTTCAAAAGTCCATGTGTGAATCCTAGACCTGGAACGTCATTATTTATTATTTTAAAGAACTCGGATGAATGACAAAAAGTAAAACGTGTGCTATTCTACCTTGCCATTTAGCGACTAGATCCAACGTGCGATGAGCAATTTCAGAGAATAATCTTATAACACGATTTTCATCAGTCAAGTGAATATCTGGAAAATATTCCTGCAAACGGTAAATATACATTTTTACGATTTATTTTCGAATACAATGTGCTACTAGAAATAAGAATTGTCTGATGAGAGACAAAGAAAACAATATAAGCAAACCTTGATAACAAAGTCGGAGAGTTGTCTCAGCACAGCTATTTCGCCAGTTCGCGACAGGATCTCTATAGAGCCAAAACGAAACCAGCTGGGGGACAGCCGAAGCAGAACAGCTGCTCGCTCACGTCGAGCATTTCCAGTGTAGTATAGATCCCGGACTATGGATTCATCGCTTGCTGAAAACCATCATAAGATGTTATATATATTACTCATTTGCTCTGTAGGCACGGGACAATATGCCCAAGAGAAGACCATAACCAGCCAGTAACGATCCCCGGTAGTGAAAGAACGACAAATGTAAATTATTCTTACCAACAACTCCAGCAGCTCTTGTAGTAGGTATTCCAAGAAAGTGGCAAGCTTCACTTGCAATCATCTCTCTGATAGCAGACCTCATCACCGCACGACCGTCATGAACGCGAGAGTAAGGGGTTTGTCCGGAGCCTTTAAGTTGGATCTGCCATCTTTCACCAATTCTGTATCGAAATTATAAAATTGACTCAAACGGTGATAATAAATATCCTTTCTTAGAATTCACTGTAACAAATTCATACGGAAGACTAGAAGTTAAAACAAGTACGATTAGATCAGAATGACGAAAGTCTGACGACGGAAATAAATCTGAAAACATTATACATTCCGGTGAAGCGAAGCTCAGAAAATAAATGAAAGAGATTTGTAAGTCTTCTTCAAAAAGAGTGGGTAGTTAAAGTTCACAAGAAAAATCTGTAACTACTTATTTGTAAGTATTTATTTAGTTATTATATTCGACGGGTTATTTTAATATATCATCATATCATGATGTATTCGATGGGTTATTTTAATACTTATCATATTTTAATGTTATCTGATTTGCTTTGAAATATTTTACCTATTAACATATTCTCCGAGGATATGCGCTCTCCCATCTCCTAGTTGTCCGACCCACAAACCGTATTGATGTCCTCCGTATCTAAAGAAAGCATCAAATCAATCACAGATTTTGTACTTCTATTATTACACGTGTGAAATCAATTCATTTTCATCTTGTAATGCATGACTTTCCGTAGGTAGGTACTTAATATTAGTTTTAAATGATGGCAATAAATGGCGTTGCATTGATCAAAGAGAATATGGCATTGATCTAAAGATGATGCAGTCAGTGCCATCTATTTAGAACTATTTAGAACTACTGTTTTAAAATTTGCTCATTGGGATTATATAGGTAGTTGGTGTCGAGTAAAAACTAAAATAGTTATTTTCGGAGCGTCAGTAAAACCAAAGAGGATATAAAAGTAAAACTAGTTAAAGAGGCAATGGAAATTTAACAAAAAAGGACAATAAATTTGGTATTATATTTTACCGATGAGCAACAGGCAGAGCTCCGTAGGGAAGTTTTTTCCCAGCAATAAACTCTGCAAATTCTTCCCGATTTGCTATTTCAGGATCCATATCTAAAATATTGATCAACGCATCTTCAGAAGTACACACAAGCCGGATGTTCCTTTCTAGAGGTAGCGGAGTTACCTGAATGACGTTTTTTTTAAATATAAACACGTAAAATGGGAAAAGAAACTTACAAATTATAAAATTACGAATTATATTACCTCTGAAAAAACGACGTTCTTTATGTTAGACCTAATTTGATCGTGATTTTCATCAATTGGTAACAAAATATATTTTGGATATTGACTGAACCTCCACTCAGTTAAATTTCGTTTTAAAATTGTAGATTCTCCTTCCATTCTCATGTTGACAATTTTGTTAGCTATTTTGAAATATTAAATAACTAAAATAGGTGAAAAATGAAAAATATAAAATTCAAAATTTAAAAACTTCGTTAAAACTATTTCAATTGTCATTTGTGATTTTTCTGTCATTTCATTGTCGATTGTAAAAGAAGAAATACTTGAATAATTTGAATCCGTATTCATAAAAAATTCATCAAATATGAACTGAAACGGTTCAAGTTTATTTTTAATAAAATTTATATTATAACAATTTTATTATTATTTAACGTTACTATAAACGGATGCTAACACACCGTTATCGATAACGTGAACTACATAAAAACACAGCCCATCGCTTTAGGTCAAGGTCACGGTTACGCTACCAAATTCAATTTCCAAAAAATTACAGAAACTGTTTTCAAAATAGGGATTTTCAAAACGGTAGGACTACACATGAAAGGAGTCCATTCGGAGTGAAATTCGTCAGTTCGACGACCGCAATTTCAAGATTTTCAAGTTCACTTTCTCGTGCCACTTTCTTCAGTTTCTCACTTTCGAAAAAAATTCCAATTGCGTTTATTAGGAGCAGAGAAGACTTGATTCCGTGTGGTAAATTCTTGTGTGAAGTGTTTTATTTTACGTACTGTGCATGAGTTCTGTAAGATCCTTTTCTTGTTTTATGGACTTTAATTTACGAATATGGTGTATACGGAAGGATATTTGAAGGAAAAGCTCACTAAGGATTTGGACGCCGTTCATGTCGTAAGTACTGTCAGTCAATTTTCTAATCGACCTGCCGCGTTGTCACGCTGTTTTTTTATATTTTCATGTCTGAATCGCTGTTAAATGTGTTAAAAGTGATTATTATTACGCAATGACACGGAAATCTGATCCGGATAGATTCAGTGTCACTAAAGATGGACTGTTTCCTGGTATTATGTTCGCTTTTTTTATCCGGTGGTGTGTGGCGGCATATCCTTATTCTGGGTACAAAAAGCCCCCTATGTTCGGTGACTACGAAGCCCAGAGACATTGGCAGGAGATAACTGTTCACACGCCTGTTGTTTACTGGTATCAGAACACGACACAGAATGATCTTCAGTATTGGGGTTTGGATTATCCTCCGCTCACGGCGTACCACAGCTTCCTGATGGGGCTGGTAGCGGACTGGATAGACCCGGAATCGGTGCGACTCTTCGCGTCGAGAGGTTATGAAAACGACTCGCATAAAACCTACATGCGTTGGACTGTTTTCCTTAGTGATGTTTACTTCTTTGTAACTGCTGTGCTGTGTTTATGTATAGATACTGAACGAATAAGGTCGAAAGACGATAAAAATGTGTTCAAAAGGACTGATATAGCAACGATTCTGTTCTTATTTTATCCCGGTTTGATTCTCATAGATCACGGACATTTTCAGTACAATTGCATATCACTAGGACTGTTCCTCTGGGCAACATTCTTTATTATTGCAATTGAGAATGATGTCCTGGCCACAATATTTTTTGTTCTGGCAATAAATTATAAACAAATGGAATTGTATCATGCGTTACCGTTTTTTGTCTATTTGTTAAGAAAATGCTTTATCGGAATCCCTCCCAGAGGGAGAATATCTCGAATCGTCCACAACTTCAATAAACTGGCTGTGTGTGTGATATCTTGCTTTATAATAATCTGGTATCCGTTCACTGGATCCTGGGACAATTTGAAACAAGTTGTACATAGACTGTTTCCATTGAAACGGGGCATTTTTGAGGATAAAGTCTCCAATGTATGGTGTTTTATAAATGTTTTTATTAAACTCAAAACAGTGTACAGTAATGAAGAAATGGCAAAAATGTGTCTGTCGATGACGGCAGTGGCAGCGTTGCCATCCTGTCTAGACTTATTCTTCAGAATAAACAGAAAGAAATTTGTCCTGTCACTAATTAATGTATCGTTAGCATTCTTTCTGTTTTCCTTTCAAGTTCACGAGAAAACTATACTGTTAGTTGCTATTCCCGTTGCAATTCATTTACCGGAAGACCCATTTATGTGTTTCTGGTTTTTACTTGTATCAAGCTTCAGTATGCTTCCATTGTTACTCAAAGACGGGTTATTAATCCCTTTTGTTATAACTAATATAATCTACATATGTACATACAGCATTGTCCTGAAGTTGGCCCAACCGAAGGTGGGTTTCTTTTCTTTTTTCAATGCAAACCGTGTGTATAAAACCATTCAGCCGAATAAAGAGCATTCTGTGCTATTAAAACTGCTCAGTCTAAATTTTTTCTTTTCAGTTTTAGGAATGTTTTGGTTGACCATAGCATCAGTTGTAATACCCCCACCACCTAACTACCCTGATATGTTTCCGTTGTTGGTCTCAGTGTTTTCTTGTTGTCATTTCCTATTGTTTTTCTTGTATTTTAATAATCAGCAGTTAAACATGCCAGTTTGTTTACCACTGAAAGTACAAAAAAGTAAAAATAAATAGTTCTAAGAGTTTGTAATTAGATTGTAATTTGATACATTCCTAAATAAAATTGTCATTTCTATAGATTTTATATTGTGTTCTCTTTTATAAATAACCCCAAATAAATTAAAAACTTAATTGGTCGAATGAACTTGCATCCAAACTTTAAAGAATTTTTAAAGTATTTGTTTATTTCATTACAAAAAGTTACATAAAAATTCAGGGGCAGGTGTCTCCTTTTAGGCTCGCAGAGCCTGTGTTAGGAGGCACCACTCTTCTTTACAAATATTGTTTCGTATTGTAAATATAAATATAGCATCGTTTCTTCTTATATTAACAGGTAAGTACTTTTTTCTACAAGTTTCTACAGGTAAAACTTATTATTACTTATTTGAAGTTGCTATATCATTAGGCAAAATATGTCCACTGTATAAGCCTCCTCAACAGACTGCCACTTGTGGTGGGTTGTCCATTGGGGGATTTGCTATACAAATACAAATGTTTATTTACTCCACAAATTATTTTTGTTGAGTCTTTTTTTTGTACTATGTAACTAGGTTACATAGTACAAAAAAAAAATGTTTATTACAGAAACTTAGGGGGTTACAGAGGATAGTTGGGGCCCTCTTTTAGACATAAAAAATGTCTGTGCCAGAGGACTAAAATATTTAGTAACCTGTAAATACAGGTCGCCAGGCTCCATTCCCGGACCATAACGAATTTAATGAAATGAGTAGTATGTGTGTGTTGAGGAGCGTTTTAAGCCGGGAACCACACATGATTTACTTTTGATGATTGCCACACAAAGTTGCTTACATACATACCATAATGCTTACGCCGTGGTCCCAGAGGGGTAGGCAGAGACGATGGATCGCCACTTTGCGCTATCCTGACACACCTCACTCACATTCATCAACCTTTTCATGCACCTCCTTCTATTCTTCTCACTGCGGACCCCAGCCTTTTTGAGGACGTTACTAATTGGATCCTTGAATGTCCTAGGACGACCTCTAGCTGTAGTTGCTTACAACCTTTGTGAATTGTATTTTTTTGCAGACAGCCTGATTACAAGCCCTGTTGCTCATTACCTGCAACTTGTGGAAGCTTTCAGCAGTTCTTTGCACCTTTTCCCTTTGATAGAACAGACCGACACGAGGCGCACCGTGCTTCTTGTCGGTCTGTTCTGTCATGGGGAGAGGGGCAAAGACAAGAGAGGGTGTGTATAAAATATGTAGATGGGTATGAAAAAAGGTTACATTGGGACGGATTTAAACTGTATCTACGCCAAGGTGATTTCTAAACACTATCCTATGTTCGTGTGGTTTCCGGTAGAGTAGAATAGGACCACTCCAACTCTTCCCGTGGATGTCGTACAAGGCGACTAAGGGAATACATTATAAAACATCAGTCAGGCCTCCCCAGCCCGGGGAGTGTAGGCCAAATCCCTCAGTCTGTCTTCGGTAGATGAGAAAGGGTTGTGCTCCTGCAGTGGAGACAAAAATAACCTGATGATGAATCCTATGTTCATCTCTTATGATACTAGGTGACCCGTAAGCATAACAAACAGGTTTAGGAAGTTAGGACTAGGAATTATAGCCCAATCCTCTAAATCGCTTACATTTCATTGTATGCGTTATATTGTTACTGCATTAGTTCTAACGTTCCGCGCTAATCATCAGTGTGTGCCATGTTTGCATACATACAGGGCGTTTTCGCACTTATCGGATTCGTATTCGTTTCTGATCCGGTTTGGACATCTTAGTAATTGTATGGACGTTTGCGCACTCATACGTAAACCGTACGTATTCGATACGTAAATTCTCAGTTCGGATCGTTTACTGATCAAAATCGAGCCGAGTGGCCGCCATATAAATTGTACGTACGCTTGCCCACTACATTCGATTAAAAACAGATCAGTGCGCAGACGCTATACGTGAATTTTCCCGGCCGTATTTTTACGTATCGAACAAGAATCTGATGCGGATAAGTGCGAAAACGCCCTAAGATACTGACATTCTACCTACTAGCGGGTAAGTAGAAGTAGCGGGGCGTGCCATCATAAATTGAACGATCTATACAGATTCACTGTCATCTAAACACTCGATCCCTAGGGTCCTATCGTAGTAACAGTGGTAGAGCCGTGGTAACCGGGTTGGTTGTGCACTCGCCTCACGTTCTTGAGGTCGTGGGTTCAAATCCCGCCCGTACCAATGGGGTTTTTAAAACTTAAGTACGGTCTATTTATAATACCACACGCTTTTCGGTGAAGGAAAACATCGTGAGCAAATCTGCATATGCCAAAGAAGAAATTCTGAGGCGTGTGTGAAGTCCACCAAATCGACTTGGGGCACCGTTGGTGGTCAGGGGTTTGGCACAAAAGATCCTGAAGGATCGAAGTGTCGCCAGGTCTTCCTGGCCCCCTAAGAAGATAAGATAACAGTGGTAGAGAAATTAAACATAGTGATTTAAATTTTTAACACATTTTGCAATAATTTTGCTGTAACTGTGACTTTAGCACTATTTAATTTCAAACGTGACATTACTGTGCTAAATATTATTCAAGGATGTCATGTTTTTACCTTAGGTACAATGCTAGTGTTACCTAACTGGGGCCAGGGCAAGGCATACTATGGAAAGACTGATATCTTACAATTAAGGGGCCATGTGTACCCGGCGACACGTCGACCCTGTGAGATCTTTTGTGTCAGCCCCTTTGTCTATACTGTGCATCCATCCCCCATAGTTCGCTGCATAAAATCTATTAAGCCTGTAGTCCTTGAGTTCAGGGTAAGCTACACCCAGGACACTCATTCGTCTTGCAGCTAGTGTCGCTGTCCTCTCCACAGGCTCTACAGTAGATGGTCTCTGACAGTCCCATCTTATGCAGGAGGTACCTCACATCGAGGTGGCCGGCAAACACTCCTACTGTGAGACGGACTGCTGTTTTCAAAGACTGATAAATAGAATGCTATTTCGTTCTGACTATATGTCAACATGAAACGTATCCCCACAGCCCGATTCCCGTCCCGCGGCATACATAGTAGATGCGCGGCATGCACGCGCAGTTTTCACCGCATTGCATAATTACACGCGTGGTTTCACTGCTGCACGTGCGCCCGGGTAGTGCAGGGCCGGAGACAGGGGCTCTGAATATATTAACTAGAAAAAAAGCGAAAATTAACGTCGCCGTACATACTCTGATTGCGTCGCCCGTCTATACAAAGTTACTACGCCAGTGCGCTAACGCACGTCTCCAATAGATCGACGCTTTAAGTTAAAAATATAAGTACTTATGTTGTTAACGTATAACGTTGTACCTCTTTCGATCGACTATGCTTGCGCGCTGAGTGCAGCAGCCCTACAATAATTTACGCGCACAAACAACGCGACAGGTCGGTGTGCTTGTGGTAGTAGGTAGCAGGTTTGTACTTTTTTGCTAAATAGGCGACCTGATACGGAGCCAAAGGCCTTGACCACCAGCCCTATGGAATTTGATGCGTTTGCGCTGAGTGGGTTAATGATAGGAGATAGGTAATTTGTAATGCGCAAATAATGCAGTAGAACTGGACAGATACAAGGATAGATTTAATTAATGGATAATAACAGGTTATTACACAGTGTCTGTCTCCGGCAGATGAGAGGGTTGTGCTCCTGTAGTGGATACAAAAATAACCTGATGATGATGACACAAAGTGGCAAGTGATGATAATTCCGTTACCACAAGAAATAACCAAGAACTAGGGGTAGTGTTGGAATATTCTCCTGGCCGAGAAGTTAAGAAAAAAAAAAAAAGTTAAAGAAAGAAAATAGTGAAGCCACTTTACCCTACGCTGACCAATGCAACGAGTTCTGGAGACCGCGGATCGGCACTCGCAGGGTGGGACGCCCCGCCGCCTGGTCGACCGACGAAGCCACCACAACCGGTCCTCCGCCCTCCGAATCCAGCCGCTTCCGGCCACCTTCTTCAGTTCGTCGGTCCACCTGACGGCGAGGCGTCCTACCCTGCGCGTGCCTATCCGCGATCTCCACTCCAGGACTCGTCTGCCCCAACGGCCGTTCGGTCTGCGGCATATGTGGCTCGCCCACTGCCATTTCAGCTTGCTAATTCTTTCGGCTAAGTCGGTGACCTTCATTCTTCGTCGGATCTCCTCATTTCCAATCATATACTTCAAACAAACCCCGAACATAACCCTCTCCATAGACCGTTGAGCAACTTGAAACTTGTGGACCAGGCCCACCGTCAGTGTCCACGTTTCTACGCCGTAGTAACTTTAACTTTATATGAAAATAAAGGCAAATAAAAAAAAAATATAAAATCCCATGTCGCAGTTCAAATTCAAAATTTTAATGGATAAGTTAATAATAAGATGCCGTTACAATCTCCCACGGCAATGAAAAAATATTTTAACACGATTATTGTAACACTACACAGGTCACTTCGTGAAATTAATAGAACCACAGAATTGAATGCCCCAGCCGACCAAAAACCTCCCGGCCTGCAGTCATGTTGGCGGGGATAAAAACCCAGCCCTCTGATTGCTTAGTGCCATATTCCGTTAGCAAATCGCAAAACATCCGATTGGTCGGCTGTCAAAACGTTGCCAACACTAAAATGTTGCCAGCACAAAGTTCAAAATATTAAATAATCGATTACTGAATCTGTTTGATTATGAAAATCGATTTAAACCCTAACATGTCTTCTCATTGATTGGTTCTGCACACACTCCGCCAAAATATAATGTATATCTGCCACTACATTGCATTCTGAAGTCCATCTTTCCCATCAAAAATATGAATATCTTTTCTTTCACTCAGTCTGAGCAACTAAGAGAATTTGTAAAAAAATCGTTTCGTACCAGATTTATATGAGTTGGAAAATAATGACCAACAAATACTACTCATTCAGTTCTGCGTACCTAAATTTAGCTTTATCTGTAATTTTAGATGTCGTAATCACAGACTAAGCTCAATTCGTATTCCCAGTAAAACACTAAATCATTAATTATCTTCAAATGTTTCCTCGTAATGGGCGACTGTAGACGTTTCGGCGCCAGAGAGTGACGTAATCACATTCGTTGATTTAATCATTATACTGGCTCTGAACTATAGAAATGAATGAGAATAGTTGGCAAGCGCGAGACGCGTGCCGACAATTTGCAATATATTGCATAAACTGTCAAATGCTTACTCGTTTCGCGCCGAGTCATCATCATCAGCCCGAAAGAGTCCACTGTTGGACATAGGCCTCTCCCAAGGCGCGCCACTGAACCCGATCTTCGGTTCTTCTCATCCAGTCACTGCCAGCCGCCTTACGTAGATCGTCGCTAACCGTGACCGCTACCTTGGTCAGGAATGGTAGAACGGCCGGGAACTGGGGGCCGTATTTGGTTGGCGCTATTCATGGGGGGGGGGGATAAATGCCCTAATCGCCACGCTGGGCAGGCGGGTTGGCGATCGCAGTGTCAGGCGTGTCGCGCCGGTAACGCTGCTGCCCGTCACCGGCCTGCTGCATTTAAGCCTGACCATACATTTGTAGATGGTTATACCGCCATCTATCGGTCGGGTAAACACCGACGACAAATCTGCAAAAGTGCCATATATTGCCTGTTTTCAAACAGCATGACTGTATATCCTCACTAGAAACGTGACCACGTGGCAAAAAAAGTGCGCGGGAGGGGCGCGCTGTGTCCGAAAATCACGCGAGAATGAAGTAACCAAGTGATGTACCCAACGATCTCTATGTACTACTAGATGGAGCGTTCCAAACAATCGATGTGTTCCACGCTCATAATGAAACTTGTGCAGTACTACTCAGAACATTTAATTATTTACTAAATATTGACATCGTCAATGTTTAGTAGTAGTTACTAAATATTAGTAGTAGTTGCCCGTGCCTGGTGCAATCCCTGACGACACCCACGGGAAAGATAGGGGTGGCCCTATTCTAAGCCGGGAACCACACGGCATATCGTTACTCCGCATTTGGGCACTAGTGTAGGGGAATCCTGGGAAAACCCATGTTGACTTATGGTCTTGGAATTTTAGTACGTGCTCTGTGAACATCATCAGTTTTGGAAGGAATGAAAGAAAGAATAAATAAAATTAAATATATTTATAATCTAATAAATAAAATCATAAACATCGCGTGTCTGTACATTAAAGATATTTGCAAAAAAAATTTAGGGGCTAAGGATAAGTAAAGAACACATTTCAATCATTTTTGGAATTTTTGTCTGTTTGTCTGTGAGTTTGTGCACGCGTCACTTAAAAACTACTGAACGGATTTCGATGGACTTTTCACAAAAACATGAGGCTTAACTTAATATTTAGTCTTTATTTCATCGCAATCGGCTAACTCAATCAAAAGTTATAGACATTTTTAGTTTTCAAATACATTAGTAGGTAAGGTTAGTATGCAATTTAATTTAATTTTTAATTCAGATGTTGATCCATAATGTGTTAGTAAATCTTAAGATATGTTAGTAAATAAATGAAAATTATTAGAAAAGAAAATTAAAAACATTTGCAACCATTTAAACTTTACATTTGTTGTGGACAAGGTGGACAGCTTCCCAGTGCCTGTGCATTGGGCTGTCCAACTTGTCAATATATTGCACATAATAGTATTTCCGTACTATTCAGATTGCGATTAGTTTGGATTACATTTGGAGCTGCGAGTGGGAATTGGAGTGGGAGTGGGCGTGGGAAAAGGGAAGTGGGTGTGGGAGCAGGAGCGGGACCGGAGCGGGAGCAGAAACAGAAGCGGGAGTGGGAATGGGAGCGGATTCTGTAGTTCACGCGAGCGGAGCCGCGGGCACAGCTAGTATGTAATATGACCATTCTAATAAACAGGCTACCGAGTGCCCCACAATACGTTTTAGGGGGGGTTTAGAGGACCTAACCAAATTAACACCGGAGGTCAAGAAGTGTATTCTCGATTTGAGTTTGGATCTTTGAGCAAGAATTTTTTGAATCTTTTAAAGGCCATACGATAATAGTAATTTAAAAAAATACAACAAATTAAATGAATGCAGGCACCTCTACCAAATTGACCCAGTCATGTTTCACCAGCCTTGAACTGATATTTTATTATCACTCAACATAATGGCAGACGAGAGTTAACCTCGCGTGAATATCACCAGAGAACCGGCTGCTCTGACTTCATTACGAAATTCTTTCTAATGAAGAACTGGTGACCTTATCGACACCCTCAGGGTTCCCTCGGAGAACGAAAGCTTTTTTAGTGTGACTTTGTCTTATCGTAAGTCATAAGTAATTGAATGTTTCGTTGGCTTATTTGGGCTGACTCGAGCTAGAGAGGCTGAATTTCCACTACGGAGAAGAAACTTGTCCAGGCCTCATACATGACAGAAAAATTAATATTTCACTATATTATGTGATATGTGATCTAATCCAAAATGCAAGGATCAAATTGGCGAAGTCCTCAAAAAGGCTGGGTCCGCAGTGAGGTGAATAAAAGGAGGTGCATGATGTTGATGAATGTGAGGCTAGTGAGGTGTGTCAGGATCGCGCAAAGTGGCGATCTATCGTCTCTGCCTATCCTTCTAAGACCAAGGCGTGAGCGTTATGTATGTACGAGTATGTAATCCAAAATTATGAAATGGAGACAATCAGCAATTAGCTGCTTATGTATTTACCTGTATGAATCAATAAAACTATGCCGATGACATGGTGCTGGCTACGTCTCGCAGAACTATTCTCATATATTCAGCCTATGAACATTTTTCCAATGTTCGTTGACTGAAATGTACTGAATTAAAAACTGATATTGTTCTTATTGAAATTAAAAGGGTAGGTACACACTTTTGAATTACTTACAGTCGCTAGCTCTAGTACTGAATTGCCAAGAAAACCTTACAGAACCCTTTACTTTGTAATTATTAACGTGTACGGTTATATTAAAACCAATCAAACAAGTTATACGATTGACATGTTTTGCAATGCGCGAAAATGATCGAATGACCTTCGTTGCATCGAAGAACAGTTTATAGATAAGCCAATTCAAACTGTGGTTATAATGATGTATTCGCATCTTGTTTCTTGTTATCCCCACTTAGTATTGAACTCCCTTTGCGAAAATAACAAGCAGGGATAGAGGGCAACGAAAGTGCCGACGAACTTGCAAAGGCCTGAACAAAGATGTGTTGCGTGAAGTTTGTTGCGCCGTTTCTTCTTCACAGCGCTAACACCTAGGAAGCGGTAGTCGATAAAAAAAATTACGTGTATAAATGTACGAGTACCAAGTGTACTCATATGCAATAAATGATTTTGACTTTGACTTTGAAAACACATGTTCAACCTCAAGCTCCGAACCACAGGAGTGTGTAGGCTCGGTGAGGCAGAAAAGGCACCTGTACGAGTGTGGCCCACTGATGCGTAAAAGAAATACACACCTGGGTAACTACTTGCTTCGCCCTGACGAAGTAAAACAACTAAGTGCCAAAAGCATTGTGCAGTTTCTAACTGCTGCGAGGCTTAACACGGGACTAAAGTATGGTGGCGATCACAATAGACCAGAAATGGTCGCAGTAATACAAGACTGAGACCTTGAAAGCCTAAATTCGAATAATAATATCCCGACTTGCTTGGCGTACTGGCCCTTCGCAATTAAGTAAAACTTCTACTGTAAAATGATACTTTGGGGACACGAGAAAACGAGGTCTTAGGTAAATCGTTGAGAAACCTTTCGCAACTGCGCAGGATGTTTCATCAGCCGACGCGGGCGCATTGTCTCGGCGTGTCAGTTGTCGTCACGGATACACGTTTGGCTTATCATCGTCGCATATGATCATTATTACTCTAATTCATGCTGAAAGTTGTAAACATCAATCAGGCCTCCCCAACCCGACTGGCCAGCGCGGGGAGTGTAGGCCAAATCCTCCGTCTGTCTCCGGCAGATGAGAGAGGGTTGTGCTCCTGCAGTGGAGACAAAAATAACCTGATGATGATGCTGAAAGTTTGGAGAAGGCCTATGTCCAGCAGTGGCCGTCTAAGGGCTGATATAATGATGATGCTGAAAGTTGTATGTATGTATGTATGTAAACGCTTTATTGTACCAAAAATAACCACAACAACAATAAGGAATAGAATTAAATAGGATAGGAATTAAACTGTGTACAAAGGCGGACTTATCTCACTTAGGGATCTCTTCCAGTCAACCTTAGAGTAACCAAAAGGACAAGTATAATGCGTTTAGCACCAAATTTGAAAAGTTGTGCCGTCTCTTCTTCCAAGCGCTGACAGAAGAAGCCGCCGCTGTCGAAACTATTTTTCCGCTATTTTGGCGCTTAAAGCTAGTATCGTACAGTTCACAACGACACGTACTACTCTTTCTCTCTTACATTTCATTGTATGCGTTGTTACTGTGTTATATATTTATACACACAGCATCAATGTGTACCCACAATCAGAGCCGAGTTAAGCATTTCGGGGCCCTAGGCAATACACGTGTCGGGGCCCATTTACCGTGTTCTAACTTCCTGAAATATAGTTTTTCTACCACAATGCAATGCTCCGCACGCGTGGACTACTCACTTTCAAACCGACTACGACTCCGACCCCGAAGCCCACGTCAGCGCCCACACCCAGGCCCATGCATACTCAACGATCTCTATATACGAGAGATCTCTATCTCTCGTACCTACTACTGGATGGAGCGTTCCAAACAATCGCTCTGTTCCACGCAAGTAGCCACAACTCTTTCACATTTACAATGAAACTTGTGCAGTTACTACGCATAACATTTAATTATTACTAAATATTGACGCTACGGTTAAATAATGTCAATATTTAGTAAATAATTAAATGTTCTGAGTAGTAACTGCACAAGTTTGATTGTGAATGTGAAAGAGTTGTGGCTACTTGCGTGGAACAGAGCGATTGTTTGGAACGCTCCATCTAGTACTACATAGAGATCGTTGTGCATACTCCTTTTCACTTTAAGAAACATTTTTAAAAGAGACTCGGGACGCGGGGCCCCTAGCCGATGCGGGGCCCCTAGGCAGTTGCCTGTACTGCCTAATGGATAATCCGGCCCTGCATACAATGTGTGTGTGTCAAAAAACAGCGGGGGGCGGGGAGGGGGATTGTCTTGTTATAATGTAGAATTTTAATGCAGCTGTTTAGAAAAGTTCTTATGTATAGACCATACAATTCACGACGGCGCCCCCCCCTCCCCCCCTCCTCTAAATCGCTTAAATGTCATTGTATGCGTTATGTTGTTATTTAGTTCTATCGTTACGTACTAATTAATTATCAATGACGTACACTAACATACTGCGTTTCGATTAGCTGCCCTAGCCCCGACTAGGGCAGCTAACCGCTCCCTCATCGTGAACTGTACCATCTATCATATCAGCCTTTAGACGTCCACTGCTGAACATAGGCCTACAGGTTGTCGGTCCATCTTGTGGCGGGACGTCCCACTCTGCGCGTACCGATCCGCGGTCCCCACTCCAGAACTTGTCTGCCCCAACGGCAGTCGGTTCTGCGACAGATGTGGCCCGCAAACTGCCTCTTCAGCTTTCGGCTATGTCGGTAACCTTCGTTTTTCGTCGGATCTCTTCATTACGAATCATATCCATCAAAGAAACCCCGAGCATAGCCCTATCCATAGCTCGCTGAGCGACCTGGAACTTGTGGATCAGGCCCACCGTCAGTGTCCACGTTTCCGCGTCGTAGGTCATGACAGGCAGGACGCACTGATTAAAGACTTTCGTCTTTAAACATTGTAGAATGGGCGACTTGAAGACTTGACGCAGTTTTCCGTATACCACCGTACCATCTATAGGACAAGACAATTCTTGTGATATTGAAAGCAGTTATCGATCTGAGGCATTTGTGCCCTAGCTTGTCCCACTACCCTACTAACATTATAAATGCGAAAGTTTGGATATTTGGATGTTTGTTACTCAATCACGCTACAACCACTGGACGGATCGGGATGAAACTTGATACACATATTGGTTAGGTCCTGGAATAGGACATAGGATGGTCCTACTAATATTATTAATGCCAAAGTTTGGATGTTTGGATATTTGTTACTCAACCACGCTTCAACCACTTTACGGATCGGAATGAAACTTGGCACACATATAGGTTAGGTCCTGGAATAGGACATAGGATAGTCGTACTAATATTATTAATGCCAAAGTTTGGATATTTGGATATTTTGATGTTTATTACTCAGTCACGCTTCAACCACTGGACGGATCGGGATGAAACTTGGCCCACATATAGGTTAGGTCCTGGAATAGGACATAGGATAGTTTTTATCCCAAAAAACATCTCATTCTTATGGGAGATACATAATAATTTGTGATGTTAAGTTGTCCACGCGGACGAAGTATAATTCATTCCAGATTCATAGTCCTATGAAAACCAACGCTATTTACGTCTCGGTAACATATACATGAAAGGGTCACCAGCAGCAAAAACAGGTTTGTATTACCATGTAAACTTTGCAGTCCACTTAGGAACACCATCTATTGTGTATTTTGTTTTCGAGACGCAAATGCGTTTGTTTTCATAGGACTATTAATCTGGAATGAAATATAGAGGGCAACAGCAAGTTCTAAATAATAGTTAAACCATCAGAGTGTATACGCTTTGTCTTCAAATCACAATTCGGTTCCGACAATTTTGTAATGATTGGTGAGTAAGCATTACGTTTCCATAGGATACCAAGAATTTATATTTGCGAGGTGACGTCATTGCGTCATTGTCCATCTACTTCTCACAAAGGTCTAATTTCGCATGCGCGCCGCGTTGCGGCCGACAGCGATCTAAATAAATACATGTTAAATAATGGTGGTGATCCTACGTCAGGTTTTAAATGTATTTTCCTGTATCGTTGAATCTTATATATAAAAGCGTAAACTTCGCGCGTCTGCGTATTCCACTAATATTACAAATGCGAAAGTTTGTTACTCAATCACGCTTCAACCACTGGACGGATCGGGATGAAACTTGGCACACATATAGGTTAGGTCCTGGAATAGGACAAGGGGTAGTTTTTATCCCGAAATAACGTCTCATTCCAACGGTAAACCAAATTAATCGTTAAAAGCAGTTTGTTATGTAAATATCTAAACCTACGCGGACGAAGTCGCGGGCAAAAGCTAGTTAAAAATTATTGCAATAAAATTGGGGGTTCAAGGATAAGTAATAGATCACATTAAGAATGTTTGGCTGTTTATCTGTTTGTCTGGTAGTTATTGCATGCATCACGTAAAAACCTAAATTGATTCTGATATTGGACCTTACAGAAAAAAAAGAAGGCTTAACTTGGAGTAGCATTATGTCTTTATTTCATTGTAATCGGCTCACTCAATCAAAAGTTATAGTTTTCGAAAACTAGTATACAAGAAAGAAGTGTAGGGTGTAAATCTTGACTGAATTCATATGGAAATGACTGAGAACTACTCTGTGGTTATGTAAGTGTAGGGGGAAGGTAAGGAGGGGTTCAGGAGAAGGAAGGAAAGGGAAGAGGAGTGGGAGGGAGGGCAGAGAGTGGGAGGTGGGTGAGGAAGCGAGATGGGGGAGCCACGTGTTTCAGTGATCTGCGCATACGACGTCGCAGGCTCAGCTAGTCTAAAATATAATGAGATTATTCAACTGCGATACGCATAGCCTGCGATTTCTTTTGTTTAATTAAGGAAGTAAAATAAATCAAGGTAAGCTCGATATTTTTAGATCGTCAACCTGTTTTCAGACAGTGTTGAACAGAAGCCTTCTCTATACGCCTCCGTCTTCTGCCAATACCTGTATTATTTTCATTCAAAATCAATAACCATATGCGTAAACGCATTTGCGTCTCGAAACCAAAATAAACAATGATGGTGTTCCTAAATGGACCGCAAAGTTTACATGGTAATACAACCCTGTTTTTGCTGCTGGTGAGCCTTTCATGTATATGTTATCGAGACACAAATAGCGTTGGTCTTCTTATAACTGTTGGTTTTTCGAATGAAATATACTTATACATCTACCCCCCTAGCTAATTAGGGAACATACCCATATTACGTGACACATTTTCGGCTACTTTTGACCCCCCTCTGTGAGTAAGTTTAGATATATTGTTGTAGCTATATCCTCCGCTCCACTCCTGTTTTCATGTAGTATTTTACGTTCATTACTTATGAACGATTCATCATCTGGTTATTTTTGTCTCCACTGCAGGAGCACAACCCTCTCTCATCTGCCGGAGACAGACGGAGGATTTGGCCTACACTCCCCGCGCTGGCCAGACGGGTTGGGGAGGCCTGATTGATGTTTTATAATGTATTCCCTTAGTCGCCTTGTACGACATCCACGGGAAGAGTTGGAGTGGTCCTATTCTACTCTACCGGAAACCACACGGCAATAGATCATAGATCTTTCGTATATTATGCAATGTAAATATTTATATTATACAGGAAAATGACACCTTCTTAAAAAAAACCTAAACGAAGATTCCCTGTACTTAGTAATTAGGCAAGACGAGGAATATGACATCCAGGCTGGGACCAACTTAAAAAATGTTACTTATTCCCATTGGAAGTCAAACCTTTCACCTCTAGCGTTTGAGATTAGATCGAAATCAGTCTATAAACCTAGAAGAAGTAAGCAATTGGTAATAAAACGTTAGAGAAAAAGGTAAAAGCTGTAAATATTTGTAGATTTTGAGCAAAGCATGGATCATCACCATATCAACTCTTAGACATCCACTGCTGGACATAATAGGGCTTCCCCAATGAACGCCACCACACCTGCCTTCCTGCGCGTGCCGTGGCAAAAATAAAACCTAAGAATTTTCACGAATATAAACTAGAGAAAAGCATTAATGTTTAAAATAAAATAAAAACGATAAGTAGCAACGACTTTACCGGCAAATGGTACGGAACTTGACCTTGATAAAGACGAGAAATTGGTTAAAATAAAAAGAAAAGACATAAAGACGTCCTTTCGCCGATGACATGGAATGCGACCTTGAAGAGTTGCGTATGCGCATCGACTCCTAGGGCGGAGAGGTAGGCGACCCGGCAGGTTTTAAGGTTGAAGATTTAACACCATCAAACTGGTTCAGGCGTCCGTGGCCGTTAAAGCCAAGACGAGTCAGATACAAGTTTGGTCTTCAGCAAAATTGATACTTATTCGAAATGACACTTTTCTACTGAAGAAACTATTATATCCTTGTGTTATAATTGGCTTTACGTCCGCTATATGAGGTGTGTGTGTACGATTATGTAACCAAAATGTAGATGCTTTTCAAAGTCATACAACGCTCTGCTTATCCAATACAATGCCTTCGGGTGGCTTCCACGTCATCTTGCGAAAGAAAATGGCGTCCTTGCTACACAGAGCGGGGTCGCCGCAACAACATCCTGAGGGTAATTGCAGACAGATGCGTCTTAACATTACGAAATTCAACTTTACTATTTTATTCTTAGGTCTAAATTGATACTAACAATAATACTTTGCTACCACGACTTCTACTGTACCTCCCGGTAACTTCTGTATGAGAATGACCATAAGCTACAGTTTTCCTGATGTTAGGCAGGCCACACTGCGTTGAGCTCCAGATGGACTCATCTGGAGCTCAACGTTACATTATTGGAAACGCTAAGGAATTGCACGATTTGATCCACCCATCATCCCCCTTCCATCACCGGACTACCAGGCGTGGTGAGGGACTTCATCCTTATGTAGTAGACATACCACGCTCTCGCACGAAGCGTTTTGCTTCCTCGTTCATAATGCGAACTGCTAAGGAATGGAACTCCCTGCCAGCTCGGGTATTTCCGGACTGGTACAACTTGGATCTTTTTAAAGGAATAGTACACCTTAGACCTCCACCGCTTTACTATCAGGTGAGATCGGGATGTCCATCTTGACTTAAAACATCCAATAACAAGAGATTGTGTTCACCCATCGTTCACTAAGCTAAAATTGATAGTCGAAGGCCACGTCCTACTTCTGGTAATTGATTTGAACTTGGTGCTCTCTTGTAGCTTATCTCAATATGTGCCGTTATCATGACCTTGAATGTACTAAATGATGTAAGTTTTTACGTTACATCGTAATATTTAGTCATTTTTGTGTCTATTATGCGTTTGTCGTTCTTGATGGTTTCACTTAGCAATCCAAATCCAATTGCGGATGTCTCTGGGTATGCCTGTAGCCCCCTTTTATGATCTGAAGTAGCGAATGGACCAACGAGTCAAGGCCAACGATCTCTGTGTACTTAATAGATGGAGCGAACCAAACAATCGCTCTGTTCCATGCTGTAAGCAGTAAGTTTAATCACCAGCTGATGATTAAACTTACACCCACCGACTAAAGAATGAAAACTGCAAATGGCGCACACGCTCCCTTTAGTCCTTACTAAATCACGTCCTCCCCGTGCCGTCATCGTCGTCCATTGCAGGCAACAAATCAGCTGTTGCATAAAGCTACTTAGCCAGTAGCGTAACACCCAGTGTCCTATTACATGCAACGTAATGATCGACGGACGTTTTTAATTTATGATTATTATCTAATCGGCCCACCGGTTCAAAGTCGTTCTATCCTGGTACTTGTAACAGATTTGTGATGTCTATAATAACACTGTTCATAATAAGCAGGCTTATTAGTCAGATTTAGAGCTGTGGTAGCCTGGTTGGTGGTGCAATCGCCTCACGTTCATGAGGTCCTGGTACAAACGCCGCCCTTACCAATGAGTTTTTCGAAACATATGTACGGTTTATTTATAATAACCACAGGCTTTGAAATAAATAAATATTAGTTTTATTATCTCTAGACAAGTGTATATATATGTAATATTTATTTATTTATTTTAGTTAAAAGCATACATGGACATGTATGTAACCCTTTTAAATTTGGAAACATACTTTCCGTATATATTAATGATTGCACTGTGATGATTTTATTTATAATCATTAATAATCAGATGATTTAGCAATTTATGTCAACATAATTTACATATACAAGATACATTATAATAAATAGGATATAAATGTGTCGTTAAGGAGCCGCTGCACGCGTCTCGCAATCGACAACAATTTGTGGGACCTTGCTACCGTCGCCGGTCACCGGTATTTGCGTAATCGCACAGGCATACGCGTAAAACTAGTGTTTTATTATTAGTTACATTCCTACATTCGAGTATTGATATGTTAGTATTTGTAACGATTGTTGAAACTGTCGACGAAGCGGTCATGTGTTAATAAATTGCATGCTTTGAAAACATTGTTGCGACTGTTGACAAAACGGTCAGGTGTTAACTTACTCGTATATTAATATATTGTATGAAGATCCGTAGTAGCCTGGTTGGCTGTATACCTGTCTCACGTTCATGAGGTCCTGGTACAAACCCCGCCCTCACCAATGAGTTTTTCCAAACTTTTCAACAACAGGCTTTTCTGTGATGTTTCCCACATTGTAAGGAAACCTGCATATGCCAAAGAAGAATTCTAAGGCGTATGTGAAGTTCGTGGACAGGGGTTTGGCACAAAAGATCCTGAAGGGTCGGAGTGTCGCCAGGTCTTCCTGACCCCTTAGAAGATAAGATAGGAATATATATGAGAATAACATTGTTTTTTTAAAGGTTATGAATTTTGTGACAATAAAAATAATTTGCAAGTAATAAGTTAAATTGTTTCCGGTAGAGTAGAATAGGACCACTCCAACTCTTCCCGTGGATGTCGTACAAGGCGACTAAGGGAATACATTATAAAACATCAATCAGGCCTCCCCAACCCGTCTGGCCAGCGGGAGTGTAGGCCAAATCCTCCGTCTGTCTCCGGCAGATGAGAGAAGGTTGTGCTCCTGCAGTGGAGACCAAAATAACCTGATGATGATGATGTTTAAAAACATTCGATGACAATAAAATGCTTAGTTGCATAGTAGTCCTGCAGCTAAGGGCTAACCTATTTTGGGTGAAGGAATTATATCACCCCTGAGACGTCTACTGCTGGACACAGGCCTTCTCCAATGAACCCACCACATCTGATCCTCCGCCCTCCGCATCAACCGCTTCCGGCCACCTTCAGGTCGTCGGCCTATTGTGCCGATCCGCGATATCCTTTCGTTTATGTCGGCGACCTTCGTTCTTTGTCGGATCTCACTATGAATCATATCCTACAAAGAAACCTTGAGCGTAGCCCTCTCCATATTCGCATGAAGGAACAAAGAAAATTATTTATTTGTCCATATACTTAAGAAACAATAGGGGTAGAAAATAATTAATTAATATTGGTTGAATCATACAACACGTCTGTGTGGTTCCCGGCTTAGAATAGGGCCACCCATTCTTACCGTGGGTGTCGTCAGTGCACCTAATGGATTGCATCAGTCACGGGCAGCAGCGTTTTCTTGTGTATATTAAGATCATTACTGCGATCACCAATCCGTCTGCCAAGCGTGGTGATTATGACAGATCCTCCAAAGGACAGCCTACCAAAAGCGTCATTATATTGGGGAGGCTTAAGTTCAGCAGTGGACGTATTTCGGGTGATGATGGCGATGATACAACATGGAGTCATCCATCATTTCACTTAGCAGTTAGTTTTTTTTATACTTTTATGGATGACGAATATCTAATAAATAAAATCGTAAACTTCGCGTGTCTGTACATTGAAGATATTTGCAAAAAAAAATATTGGGGGATCTAAGGATAAGCAACAGAACACATTTCGACCTGGACCTGGACCTGGACCTCGACCTGGATTTAAAGTCTGAGTGGAAGTGGGAGAGGGAGCGGAAGTGGGAATGGGAGCGGATCCTGTAGTCCACGCGAGCAGAGCCGCGGGCACAGCTAGTCGGAAATAAAAATATTTTATATTTATTTTCGCAGTCAATAGTTTTTTTAATAGTACCTACATCCCTTCTACTTTCGTTAATTTTGAACTCTAACTGCAATACGTTACAGATTCAATTCAACCGATCGATTGCAATTCCATTTCCCTTAATTGCAATAGAAACGAAGATGCTTTATTGATTACTAGCTGGTGCCCGCGACTTCGTCTGCGCAGGATTAGTATTTCGAGTAGCTTATATTAGGGTTCACTATCTTGCCTATAATGGCTTACACATAAGATATAGATATATACTGTGGCGGGCTTTTTTGTAGGACTATTTAAGATAAACATTTCCATCATACATTACATATGTGTAACTCTAGCGGTTTTGGCAGCGCACGCCAGAATAGCTCGCAGATGGTAGATTTTTTCCTACTTACTTGATATTTTGGACAATTCACACAATATCTTTATAAATTGTAGCCTATGTGTTATTCTGATGTATAAGCTATATTATTGTAAAGTTTCATTAAAATCCATTCATTAGTTTTTACGTGAAAGAGTAACAAACATCCTTCCATACTTACAAACTTTCGCGTTTATAATATTAGTAGGATTTTAGCGTGCACTGGTACAATACTTTCATGACGTCGTCAACTTCGAATTAAATCAATAACGCGGTTCAAATTTGACACTAGCACCTTATTGATAAGAGATCTTATCTTATCTCATCTTCTCAGGGGGCCAGGAAGACCTGGCGACACTTCGACCCTTCAGGATCTTTTGTGCCAAACCCCTGACCACCAACGGTGCCCCAAGCCGATTTGGTGGACTTCACACACGCCTCAGAATTTCTTCTTTGGCATATGCAGGTTTCCTTACGATGTTTTCCTTCACCGAAAAGCCTGTGGTATTATAAATAAACCGTACTTAAGTTTCGTAAAACTCATTGGTACGGGCGGGGTTTGAACCCACGACCTCATGAACGTGAGGCGAGTGCACAACCAACCGGCTACCACGGCTCTACTTTGATGAGAGATAGGTATTGTTTCTTGCAGAAAATTACGAGTAAGGTTGTCTGGAAGACAACTAGTGGCCGATGCAAAAAGCACCCGAACAAAAGATTTTTTTCCATAAGATGTTTTTTTTTTAATAATCGATTTTTTTTAAGGTACTTGACCTTTTATGTCGAAATTCCAATAGTTATCGAAATATTACATGAAGACGTTATGGTTTCGGATTATTTTTATATACAGGATGGAATAGAAAAGTGTCACCAGACGATTATTTTTTAACTAAAAAGATATTAAAAGTGATATTATTATACTAGGTGGCCCGATGCTAAAAAGGAAAATTTTAAAAATTTCTTAAATTTATACGAGTAATTAAAATTAAAAAAAAAAACTTAAAAAAGGACTAAACCAGAAGTAGTCCTTTTTTCCCCATAAGTCGTTATTTTTTTTGCTAATGCCAATGTAAGTCCTATTTATAATGTACATAAAAAGTTACGTACCTACTTAATTGTCGAATATCCAGTAGTTATCGAAATAGTGCAATTATAAAATCGTAATGATTTTTTTAAACATTGTAAAACATTTTGATACATTATAAAACATCAATCAGGCCTCCCCAACCCGTCTGGCCAGCGCGGGGAGTGTAGGCCAAATCCTCCGTTTGTCTCCGGCAGATGAGAGAGTGCAGTGGAGACAAAAATAACCTGATGGTGATGATGATGAATGTTTTTTTTTTTAATTTTCAGTTACATCCTTTTTAGCATCAGCCATGTAGTACTTCTGATATCTTTATTACTTAAGAAATAATCGGCTGGTGACACTTTTTTGTGCCAACATGTATATAATTTATTATATCTCAGCTACGATCTCTATGTACTACTAGATGGAGCGTTCCAAAAAATCGCTCTGTTTCACGCAACTGCGGCTCCGGGAACCGCAACTCGTTCACATTAACTTTAAAACTTGTACAATTACACGCAGAACATTTAATTATTTACTAAATATTGACCCGTAGCGTCAATATTTAGTAATAATTAAATGTTCTGCGCAGTAACTGCACAAGTTTAATTGGGAACGTAACCAAGTTGCGGCTCCCGGGGCCGCAATTGCGTGGAACAGAGCGATTGTTTGGAATGCTCCATCTAGTTAGTACACAGAGATAGTTGTGTCTCAGCATATTAATAATAATATAGCTACGTCTGTAGCGGGCTTTAATCTATTCACAAGTCAGCATCAATAGACACTGGGGAAAACATTCTTTCTGAGAACCTCCATAGCGCACGATCGATCGCCGAACTCGCGTACCGCGCAGCAGTCCGCCCGCGTCCACATGCGCAGGCGCATCGACCGCGGAAAGTCAGTTGTCCGGCGGTATCGCGCCGCGTCGTGCTGGCCGCTAAGTGATCGCGATAAAAAGTAACGATAAAAAAACGCGTTCGGTAAACAGTGCGGTCGTGTCTAGTGGGAAGTTTTACGTTAATTAAAAACATTGGATGCCGTTATCCGTAGTTATTTACCATTAGCGTGCCCATTGTAGTGAAAAGTAAAGGTGTGTTAAAGTTTTTTTTTTAAATTTGATATTAAATAAGTTAGATACTAATAGTTTGCCGTGTGGTTTCCGGTAGAGTAGAATAGGAGCACTCCAACTCTTCCCGTGGATGTCGTACAAGGCGACTGAGGGAATACATTATAAAACATCAATCGGGCCTCCCCAACCCGTCTGGCCAGCGCGGCGAGTATAGGCCAAATCCTCCGTCTGTCTCCGGCTGATGAGAGAGGGTTGTGCTCCTGCAGTGGAGACAAAAATAACCTGATGATGGTGGTGTGGTTGTTTACTTTGTAATTAAAAAAGGTTTGCTTGAAAAATAATTAATATAAAAAGTAACGATAAAAAAACGCGGACCAACTTGTGACTGTCCCCAGTATGAATCGAAGCCACGACCTCTGGCGCTCGAATCCAATGACCAAACCACTAGGCCAACGACGCGGTCAACTATGCAACTTCTTCAAATTGATGCTGTGACAGTCTGACTACGAATACGAACATACATACATGATAAAATTATTAAGGTTTCATTGTTACTATTTGCCTACGGAACCCTAAAAATAGAATTGAGTTACTAATAATTTATTAGTAATAAATTATTCATCATCATCATCGTCAGGTTATTTATGTCTCCACTGCAGGAGCACAGCCCTCTCTCATCTGCCGGAGACAGACGGAGGATTTGGCCTACACTCCCCTGGCGCTGGCCATACCAATAATTTATTAGTAATTAATTATTAGCGTGCCCATAATCGTAGTAAAAAGAAAATGTGTGTTAAAGATGGTTTTTTAATTTGATATTAAGTTGGAATGTTGTTTACTTTGCAATTAAAAGTTTTGCTTTAAAACTAATTAAAGACAGGTTTATAACATTTTAAGAAGTGATCATTCATCATCATTTGCCGTGTGGTTTCCGGTAGAGTAGACTAGGACCACTCCAACTCTTCCCGTGGATGTCGTACAAGGCGACTAAGGGAATACATTATAAAACATCAATCAGGCCTCCCCAACCCGTCTGGCCAGCGCGGGGAGTGTAGGCCAAATCCTCGCGTCTGTCCCCGGCAGATGAGAGAGGGTTGTACTCCTGCAGTGGAGACAAAAATAACCTGATGATGATCATTCATGATTTACAGTAAAAAAACGATTCAAATATTGCCAGCAATTTAGAAAAATCATTGAAATAGAGACATAACTATTCTCGGCTTAAAATACCACCCCCAATCTCTCCGTGGGTGTTGTCAAGGCGACCAAGGGATTGCACCAGGGATGGGCAGCAGCATTCTCCTGTGTATATTAAGATCATTACTACGATCACCAATCCGCCTGCCAAGCGTGGATCTTATGGCAAATCCTCCATGGATAGCCCGCCAAGTGGCATTTTCATTATGTTCAGCAGTGGCATGCCGGCAAGATTTCAATCGTTTTTTTATGTAAACTTGTAAATCATGAATGACCTGCTGTGCCAGACATACATACATACATACATACATGACAAAATTATAAGGGGAAATCACCTTAGGCATAAAACTATATTGCAACGTGAGCCGACAACTCAATCTACCGATTTCCGTTGATACTAAATTCTATTGGCTATTAATTTGATAAGCGACCGGATCAGATCAATTAAAAGTAATTATTAAGAACTAAACAAGTAATTAATACCTACCTAGGCTACCTTAAAAGAATACCGCCTATATAACAGACAGACAGACGAGCTGTCTGTCTGTTTGCCACTCTAGACTAATATAACAGCTTGTCTGATGGTATGATGGTGAGCAAGAGGATGACCATCCAGGTGGATCATCATAAGCCGAAATACGTCCACTGCTGAACTTAAGCCTCCCCAATAGAATGCCACTTTTGGTAGGCTGTCCTTTGGAGGATCTGCCATAATCACCACGCTTGGCAGGCGGATTGGTGATCGCAGTAATCATCTTAATATACTTCTTTAAGATTTACTCTACTCTTCGTTAAGATTTTTTGAACAAATTGAGAATTGTAAGAAATGCGAAGTTGTTCCAACTCATCGACACCCGAATTTCCCACGTCGGACTCCTCGTTGGGGCAGACGAGTTCTGGAGTGAAGACCGCGGCTCGGCACGCGCAGGGGGGGACACGGTCGCACCACCATATGGACCGACGATCTGAATAGTGTGGCCGGAAGCGGCTGGATGCTGAAGATCGAAGATTAGGTGTGGTGGTGTTCATTGGGGAAGGCCTATGTCTAGCAGTGGACGTCTAAGGGCTGGTTTATGACTGATGACTGAATGCAAGGGAATCTTAGAGAGAGGAGAATGCATGTTTCGTCTATAGCATAGAAAGTGAAGATTGTACCGCAATTGATTATTTAAAGTCTGTAATGTTCCAATTAAAAAAAACTAAAATTTATATGGTTCCTAGATTCTGATGTTCCCAGACTTTTTTTCTCATAGACCACTTTCAAAATTTTTAGCTGGTTCCGGTGGACCCCCTGCAGCTACATTTCTACCATATTCCCAAAACTCGACAAAAAAATTTGAAGATTAGACGCCAACGTAGACCCCCGTCGAGTCTCCCGTGAACCCCTGGGGGTCCACCTGGACCTCTTTGGGAACTACTGGTCTAAATGATGCACACCAGCTTGTCATATTCGACGACCTCCGTGGCGGAACGGGTAGCACTCGGACTGCCACGCCGGAGGTTGCGGGTTCGAATCCCGCTAGGGGCAGATGTTCGTATGATGAATATGAATGTTTGTACCCAAGTCTTGGATGTTTATATATTTATTTAAGTATGTCTAACCGTTATCTAATAACCATACCACAGGCTCTGCCTAGTTTGGGACTGGATAATTGGTGTGAATGTCTGAGATATTTATTTTATTATTATTATTATATTGGTGTAACTACGAGTAATTTTTTTCTTCCTCATCACACTCATGTTCATGCACTGCTCGTAATGACTACACCTACTATATCATTTACATTGCTGCTGGGATAAAAATATTCGGAATACTGATTTCGTATCACCCCTGATATTTAGGTGAATATTGACCCCCTGAAGTTGACACATCACGTCAAGGGGTATCACGGAGCGAAAAGCGGGCGAAGGAAAGCCGCTTTGTGACATTAGATTGCTCAAAGTGGCGATACATCGTCTCTCCCTACCCCTCTGGGACCATTGCGTGAGCGTTATGTATGTATGAAATCCAAAATTACTAAATGGGGACAATAAGCAATCAGCTGCTTGTGTATTTACCTGTATGAATCAATTAAACTATGCCGACGACATGGTGCTGGCTACGTCTCGATAAGTTGATAAAAAAGAATATATTTCATTGAATATGTCATCAATGCACACTTTGTGACTAAGCAACTTATTGTATAAAAACGATGAACTGGTATTGTCTCTTCAACTTTTGAAGGTAACGCTAATGACTGCGATTGAAACGCTACCTAATAATACAACACTAAGAGTCCCCGCAGACTGCAAACTTTATATCGGCGGATAATTTAGTCAGGCTCTTAAACAGTACAAAGATGTATGCAAGTGCGCACACTATGACGATTTGTTGGCCCAGTGTGCGCACTAGCAGCTCAATCCGACTAAATTATCGGCCGATATAAAGTTTGCAGTCTGCGGGGACTCTTACCGCCTCCCAACTGAGTCGTCATTCGTTAGTATCAAGTTATAACCCTTAGTTACTACTTAACTATGTAACTAATCCATTAAATTGACGACCTCCGTGGCGGAACGGGTAGCTCTCGGACTGCCACGCCAGAGTTGGCGGGTTCGAATCCCGCTAGGGGCATATGTTCGTATTGTGAATTTGAATGTTTGTACCCAAGTCTTGGATGTTTATATATTTATTTAAGTATGTCTATCCGTTATCTAGTAACCATAGCACAGACTCTGCCTAGTTTGGGACTGGATAATTGGTGTGAATGCCTGACATTTTTATTTATTTATTTATTAATTCGCGTGGGTTTTACATATCGGTCAAGATCATCACGCCTTTAGCTAAAATGGAAATAAACTGTCTTATTATCTCTTTGAGAGGCTATCACCGCTCTGGGAACGTGTTTGTTGTCTGTTTTTCTTGTAAATAGTGAGCAGAGGTCGGAATTAGGTACCTAGTGACATTTATGAGTATGTCATCATCATCAGATTATTTTTGTCTCCACTGCAGGAGCACAACCCTCTCTCTTCAGCCGGAGACAGACGGAAAGAAAAGAAAGAAAGAAAGAAAGAAAAACATTTATTCACTACCACAATTGGCACACACAAAGAAAAAAGCAACAAAGCAAGAAAAAGGAAAAAAATAAAATAATTATTATAAGAACTAGAGAAAACAATTTAAAATTTTTAACATAGTTAAAATAGTATGCGTGTGCCGTACGGAGGATTTGGCCTACACTCCCCGCGCTGGCCAGACGGGTTGGGGCGGCCTGATTGATGTTTTATAATGTATTCCCTCAGTCGCCTTGTACGATCCACGGGGAGAGTTGGAGTGGTCCTATTCTACTCTACCGGAAACCACACGGGAATAAGTATGTACTTGCCACGAATTGGGCCTTTTCAGGGCAGTTTTTCTTTCATAGCAAAACAGACTTAATTTTCTATGAAAAGAGCTCAACTTCAAACGTAATTTTTAGGAGACTAATGATTTTGAGCACGTTAGTCTTTTGCCAAAGAAATTAGAACCCCACGCCATAGAAATAGAACCTAATTGCGAATCACGCTTTTACACCCGAGAGCGGGCGAGGACTAATGTGGATATTGCTTCTCGCAGCTCAATGCATTTCGAGGTGCATAATAATTACGTATCGGAACCGTTCACGAGTTATTTGTTTGCAAGACACTGAATTAATATTTTTCTTTGAGAAGCTAATTAGACGTGCATCCTTTGTAGTGATTCCACAGCTGTAATTTGATAGATTTTTCGTTCAAAGTATTCTAATGTGTGAAGGTTTACTGGTTTCTACCACGTGCTATATATTATTTTCTCGCGTTATAAAGTATCTTGCGTGTTAAGCTAATAAATAAAAACGTTAACTTCGCGTGTCTGTACACTGAAGATATTTGCATAAAAATATATTGGGGGGTCTAAGGATAAGCAATAGGACACATTTCGATCATTTTCGAAATTTTTGTCTGTTTGTTTGTGCACGCATCACTTAAAAACTACTGAACCGATTTCGATGAACTTTTCACAGAAATGAAGTGCTTAATTCGGTGTAACATATAGGCTTTACTTCATTGCAATCGGCCCAGTCAATCAAAAGTTATGCGAAACACTATAGTTTTCGAAAACTCGCATACACTGCATTAGTATACAACAAAGAAGTGTAGTGTAAATGCTCGACGAAGTTCGTATAGCAATGTGTGAGAACTACATTTTGAAGATAGGTGGTTGTCATGGAAGTGTAGGGAAAAGTGGAGGGTGAGAGGTGGGGAAGGGGGTGAGGGCAGGGAAAAGGTGTACATTAGTAGGTAGACATACAAACCAACAAAGTTAATATGCTCAGCATTCAGATTACGATGACATGGGAGTGGATGTGGGAACGTGAGCGGATTCTGTAGTCCACGCGAGCGGAGCCGCGGGCACAGCTAGTATGATAATAAGATGCGATATTTTGATCCTCGACACTCGGACTAAGATTCTCCAAAAAGTGGACCACTGCATATTATAATGATTAACCTCAAAACAGTTGGTCAACCAGCATACCTATAACCTTGAAATTGGCAATTTTGATCGTTGCGCAAAATTTTTGCGGCTTTTGAGAGTAAATATAATTCATATGGATCTGAGATGACCTTCAGAAAAAGAATTGTACCCAAAATGTATATTGACCGTACAGCTCACGACTGCACGCCTCATTCCTCTCAAACCGCTTACAATTTATTGTATGCGTTATATTGTTGCTGTGTTAGTTCTATCGTTACGCACTAATCATCAATGTGTGCATACGTACACATACATACTGAACGTTCTGATAGGTTCGGATTAACTCCCTAAGTCTCGCGCTCACCACTCGCGAAAAGTAACGGGGCGAGCCATCGTGTATTGTAAGAGCCGTGGTAGCCGGTTGGTTGTGCACTCGCCTCACGTTCATGAGGTCGTGGTTTCAAACCCCGCCCGTACCAATGAGTTTTACGAAACTTAAGTACGGTTTATTTATAATACCATAGGCTTTTCGGTGAAGGAAAACATCGTAAGGAAACCTGCATATGCCGAAGAAGAAATTCTGAGGCGTATGTGAAGTCCACCAAATCGGCTTGGGGCACCGTTGGTGGTCAGGGGTTTGGCACAAAAGATCTTGAAGGGTCGAAGTGTCGCCAGGTCTTCCTGGCCCCCTAAGAAGATAAGATAAGATCGTGTATTGTACGATATATAATGGATCAATGCCGTGTGATTTCCGTTAGAGTAGAATAGGACCACTCCAACTGTGCCCGTGGATGTCGTACAAGGCGACTGAGGGAATACATTATAAAACATCAATCAGGCCTCCCCAACCCGTCTGGCCAGCGCGGGGAGTGTAAGCCAAATCCTCCGTCTGTCTCCGGCAGATGAGAGAGGGTTGTGCTCCTGCAGTGGAGACAAAAATAACCTGATGATGATGATGGATCAAGCATTCTTTACATCTACGCTAATATTATAAAGAGGAAATATTTGTATGTTTTGTAACGAATAAACTCAAAACTACTGGACCGATTTCAAAAATTCTTTCACCATTAGCATGCTACTTTATCCCTGAGTAACATAGGCTATATTTAGTTTTATAAAAATTAGGGATCCCTACTAAAACTTCAATAATGTAACCCAAGGTGTAAAAAAATTAGCCATAAAATGTCTTTCATCGCATGCGCTGCGGAAACTTTTGATGATAGAACTTTCGCGTGTCTGTACATTGAAAATATTTGCTGAAGCGGGAAGGGAAAGGAGAAAGGGGAAGGGGAATGGGGACGGGATTTAACGTTTAATAAGTTTCAAATTTTGTAATCCACGCGAGCGGAGCCACGGGCACAGTTAGTTATGTATAAAACAGTATTAAACACCATCAACGTGTTTGTATATATGTCTCCATTAAACATCAATTCATCATCATGAGATATTTAGGTCACCAGGACGTCATATTTGTCCAACAATGAATCGATGTGCGAAATCTAGTTCTTTCGGTCTAGACTGGAGCGTTCGGAGGACACTCGCGCTACTTTATGATCTCTTGGTATTGTTTGCCAATTATGGCGTTGGGAATTGCGATATTTTACGTGTCAAAGTCAACCAGTCGGTTAAATAACGTTGCAGTGTGGCCCTATCTTTCGGCAGTTCATTGTTAACGACACCACTAAACGATATCCCCAAGGGTGTGGTCTCCAAAAAGGCTTCGTTAGTGACACCACCGTAATGTTGGGATAACATAATAGACAAGAGTATATGGGTGATAAGAAAATGACATTGGATATTTTGAGAACATACTCTATAATGAAAACAAGAAATATGATTTCGGTCTTCTTTTCAATTAAGTAAAAAAATAATAAGTTATGACGCTTCCAAGTTTTCCGAAAAACATGAGACTTATGGATATCGCGCGCGCTCGGAGTTCGCGCACCGCCGCGCCGCGCTCCCCGCTACAACTCCCCGTTACCCGCCGTTCCCCGCCGCGACTATTGAGAATACGTTTGAGAAATATCGCATTTTGTTTACCAATCATTTTGAAGACCCTTTTTATACGAATGATTTATAAATGTAAGACTGAGTTATTGGAAAAAACTGTAATTTTAATATCATCCAGTAAGTATATCGAGTTAGTAAACTGGGGGATAATAAAATACAGTTTTTTTTACCCTTAAAAGCATATATTGTTTCAATGGTTGATACAGATTATGCATTTGATCTTTTTATCTATTTGTCCATTGCACTGGGTGATACGGTTAATGGCGTTAAATAGATACTTTACCGCCTTTCAGGGCAATATGTTCAAATCGTCAGTGGAAAGGTAAAAACGCTAAAGCGCCAGTTTGACAACTTTACAGGAGAGAGGGTTAAAGTTTTATTATTTTTGGAAAAAAAATTAATATCTCATTTTCTATGAGTATTTTTATGTAACTTGAAAAAATGCGATTGTATAAAAACTCCTTAATTATGTAAAACAAAGAATCATTATATGTTTTTTATTTTATGAGATAGATGTCGCTTTAGCAAAAATCTCCTGAAAATATAAAAAAAAATTTAGTCAGGTAAAAACGCTAAACATATACTATACACATAGACAGATCGACGCAGAAAAAAAAATACAGTCGAATGGTATATATATAACTCATTTTCAACAAATGTGTCGCTTTAGCGTTTTTACCTTTCCACTGACGAAATATATGGAGAACAGCACTATTCATCACCCCACTGGGTTGTTCACAAATTCTTTTTGGCAATCACACCGCTGGGAGTATCGTTTGGTGGTGTCGATTTCGGTACACACTTAAAAGGTAAGTTTAAACATTATAAACAAACAAATAAATAAATTCTCATGTAAGTCCTAAACCGTGGTCAGCGTCACGAGGCGAATAGCTTTGTATTCTAGTCAAGACGGTTGTCACAATATTTTCTTTCAACCTAGAAAAATAAAGCAGAACAGACTGAAGCGTGTAAAAGTCGTATTCACTACTAGTTAAGGTAATGAAACGTCTAATTGTTTTGGTTAAAACATTCCGCCGACCCTGATAAGTTCCGGTGTTTCTACCTGATGTTTGTCAAGTGTTTACTCAATCACGTTTTTGTAAATAGTATTGTAGGTGTTGTGTTCGAACGTCTATAGACGATACTTGATCTTTTAGGCACTGTCTAAGGTTCTTCGACGATTATATAACCCATCTCCATGGTTGAATCCTACTAATATTATAAACGCGTAAGTTTGTATGTATGGATGGATGTTTGTTACTCTTTCGCGTAAAAACTACAGATTGGATTTTAATGAAACTTTACAATAATATAGCTTTTACATCAGAATAACACATAGGCTACCATTTATAAAGATATTGTGTGAATTGTCCAAAATATCAAGTAAGTAGGAAAAAATCTACCATCTGCGAGCTATTCTGGCGTGCGCTGCCAAAACCGCTAGAGTTACACATATGTAATGTATGATGGAAATGTTTATCTTAAATAGTCCTACAAAAAAGCCCGCCACAGTAATTTCTATATCTTATGTGTAAGCCATTATAGCCAAAATAGTGAACCCTAATATAAGCTACTCGAAATACTAATCCTGCGCAGTCGAAGTCGCGGGCACCAGCTAGTAAAATATATTCCTCATGAATTTCTAATGATTCATTTATGTAGGCACTTTAGACTTACTAATTCTTCCTGAAGCACCACGCCCCGATCAGATTTAATTATCTACTATACAGCCTATAGCATACACGTGCGTGTGTGCTCGTAAATTATAGTAGGGCTACTACAACCAGCGCGCGAACATAGTCGATCGAGGGAGGGACAACGTTTACGTTAACAAGTTTGTAACTTATAGCTTCGATCTTTCGGCGCCGGTCTACAGCGCGCTGGTTTTGTAACTTTGTACCGGCGGGCGACGCGCGTAGCCGAAAGGCGGCAGTACTGTCGTAATAATATTTAGTATTTGCCGTGTGGCTTTCGGTAGAGTAGAATAGGAGCACTCCAACTCTTCACGTGGATGTCTTATAAGGCGACTAAGGGAATACATTATAAAACATCAATCAGGCCTCCCCGACCCGTCTGGCCAGCGCGGGGAGTGTAGGCCAAATCCTCCGTCTGTCTCCGGCAGATGAGAGAGGGTTGTGCTCCTGCAGTGGAGACAAAAATAACCTGGTGATGAATATTTAGTATTATCTGCCAGTAGGCTGTCATTGTGAGAGTGGAATTTGTTAAAAACTGTTGAATAGTGTTATTTTGTTGCCGTAATATCGATATTTATTATGTTACTAGCTGTTCCCACGGCTTCGTCCGCGTGGACAACTTAACATCACAAATTATTATGTATTCCCCGTAGGAATGGAATGTTTTTTCGGGATAAAAACTATCCTATGTCCTATTCCAGGATATATATGAGCCAAGTTTCATCACGATCCGTCCAGTGGTTGAAGCTTGATTGAGTAACAAACATCCAAATATCCAAACTTTCGCATTTATAATATTAGTTGGAAGTAGGATGTTACTAGCTGTACCCGCGGCTCCGTTCGCGTGTACTTCAGAATTATTTTTAATCGCAATCCGACTAGAAATTAAAATAGGGTCAATATCTAGAATACTGTGATGCATTCTAATTCGTCAGTTCATGTAGAAATTCTAGTGATTTTCATAAAATTCTAGAAAAACAGTTTTGACAATTTCCTAAATGTTGCCAAACCCACACCCACACACACACACACACAATCACTAGACTGTAATATAAATATATTGTAAATCCGTTATTGGCAGTAAGAACTATAAATTAGAATAATACTGTATACTAAGTGCTGTGGATTTTGTGAAAATAAATAAAATAAAATAAATAAATAAAGCCTTCTTTGGTAGCAGAACAACACTCGTCATTGGCCACAGGTACCAAAACCGCATCAACTATACGTATTTATAGTTATTTTCTTAAAATTATGAACGAAATACTGAGAAGAGAAAGCGATGACCATTCACCTTGTGCCTTATTATCTAAAACGAATGCCAACTTTCCCCGAACACTTTCCAGTTTCGAATATTTCGAAAAAGTATAAAATATCAAAATTATGTGGTTTTACGTCGGAGTTGTTTGAACATCGTTATATAAGAAGTTTACAAAACGTCACATAAAATTAAAAAAAGACGAATGAATAGTACTACATTTAAATAAAGTTGAATGAATAGTACCTAATTTAAATAAAGTTGAATGAATAGTCGTCTTCATAGTTTTTTTAAATATCATGTGACATTTTGTAAACTTTACGATTTTCAGGCAACACTATTGACCATTCTGAAGGTTTGGTTTTCTTAGCCTGAACTAATTGGGTAAGATCTGGAGATGGCAATCTAGAGGCAAAGAACCAGGGTACCCTTTTTTGTTTTTTCTATCGTTTATTTGACGTGACGTGAGTTATAATATATATTTTTTTAATCTATATTTATTTATTGAGGGTTTGGTACAAAATGCTGACCATGTCACCCTCGTAATTACAGGACTTTATCTCACTCTATCTCCGATTTAAGCCTACCAGAGTTATAATATGTAGACAGTTTATTTGATTATAAATAAAATCGTAAACTCCAAATATATTTAAACAAATTTGGGTGTCTAAGGATAAGTAATAGTTACATTAAGATCCTTTTTGGATGTTTGTCTGTTACTTTGTGCTCGCAGCACTTAAAAACTATTTAACCGATTTTGATGGACTTATCATAGAAACATAGGCCTTAACTCGGCGTAACATTTAGTATTTATTTCATCGCAATCGGCTTAAAATTCACATATGTTAGTGTACACTAACTATACAACAAAGAAATGTAATATTTGGAATTCAGATTGCCATGAGTTATGACTATGTTTGGAGCGAGGGGAAGCGGGAGCGGGGAATAATAATTTAGTACTCGCGAGCGGAGTCGCGGGCACAGCTAGTCAATAAAGTAATGACATTGTTGCAGAGGACTGTAAGTTTATAGTTTATTTGTCCCAGCACAATCTTACAATTAATTTAAAAAGTATTGTTACATATGTTTTTAATAAATAATTCAGATAGCTTGAGACTGGTGCCTGTAATAGGTCGCGGGTTGCGACCTGTGCTGCAGGTCACCAGGCCTCCGCCTCTTAAAGCACCTAAGCGACCAATCTTTTTGCGATGGTGAGCTATTTTGAGGTTTTGCATTTAAAGAAATGCAGAATTATGTTTATTCAGTCACTGTTCTTGCCGTGTGGTTTCCGGTAGAGTAAAATAGGACCACACCAACTCTTCCCGTGTATGTCGTACAAGGCGACTAAGGGAATACATTATAAAACATCAATCAGGCCTCCCCAACCCGTCTGGCCAGCGCGGGGAGTGTAGGCCAAATCCTCAGTCTGTCTCCGGCAGATGAGAGAGGGTTGTGCTCCTGCAGTGGAGACAAAAATAACCTGATGATGAGTCACTGTTCATGTTATAAGAAGAAAAAACTGATTGGTTGCATGAATCTCGACATTAATGTGATGATTGAACCATTAGGCACAGCTTCTCAACCTTTATCAAGCACAAGTGCGGCCGTGTATGGAGTACTGCAGTCACCTTTGGGACGGCTCTGCCAGGTATCAGCTGGCTGCTCTGGACGCGGTTGAGCGTCGTGCCCGATGGCTCATTGGTGGCGATGCTCTGGTAAATACCAAGTTACAGAGCCTCAAACATCGTCGCAGTGTGGCCTGTCTTTCGGTTTTCTACAGGTTACATTTTGGCGAGTGTGCCCAGGAATTACACGACTTGTTTCCCCCATCTCTGTTCCATCAACAGACTACCAGGCGTGGGGAAGGACTTCATCTTTATGTAGTAGACATACCACGCTCACGCACGAAGCGTTTTGCTTTTTATAATGCGAACTGCTAAGGAATAGAACTCATTGCCAGCTTGGGTATTTCCGGACTAGTACAATTTTTGAAAGAAAAGTCAATAGGCATCTTCTGGGTAAGCGCCTTCCATCTAAAGTCTTATCATCACTTACCATCAGGTGAGATTGAGGTCAAGCGTAAACCCATGAGGAATTTAAAAATACCACTCCATTTCATTACATAAATGAGCTGCTTCATCAACGCGTTGAGGAAAATGAAACTTAATCCTCGATTTAGAATAATTACTAATACATTGCTGAGAAGTGTCTTGAAGCTATATTCTTCCTTTTCTTTCTTTCTTTTCTTCATCTAATATAAAGTTCTCACCATTCCACTTCTTCACATCATTTTACATAAGTGTTTAAGTAAATAACAAGTAATACGCAAAAACATTCAGTGATCATTCCGAATTGTCCAACCTTCAACAGCCAAGTTCAAACAACCAGAGTTAGAAGGTTAAGAGTTAAAACAAATATAAGGCCCAGAGCACACGGTCAAAGGCAGGTTTCAAGTGAGTTTCACGTTCAAACCGAAATCCATCATGTCATAAAACACTTGTAATACTATCCTTTATAATACCACAGGCTTTTAGGTAAAGCAAACCGTCGTGTGGTTCCCGGCTTAGTATAGGGCCACCCCAAAACTTCCCGTAGGTGTCCTCAAGGCGACTAAGGGACTGCACCAGGGATGGGTAGCATCGTGAATATAGCATGGGTAAATTCTAAAACGTATGTGAAGTCAATATCATATCTATCGATTAGTGAGCCTATATCAATGGGCTCACTAATCGGGTGTTTGAAGACATCGTAGGTGGACAGTGGTTTGTCACAAACGGTCTAGAAGGGTCGAAGTGTCGCCAGGTGTTTCTCCCCCCCCCCATAGATAAGATCCTTAAAAAAAAGAAGTTACTAAGAAAATATTAGTCAGTCGATGTCTTCAAGACAACCTTTTTGGTACGCAAAATTAATAACGGATGAGTTTTTCCGTCATTCTGTCTCACCATACAATGTGCAACTTGTTTGAAACGCATCTCAAATCGATTGATTTAAAAAAAAAACTTTCTTCTGTTTGCTTCTGGAGCCTCTATGCTCAATTTCTAGACCCAATCAGAGTAGCCGTTTAAATATTGTAGTTTGAGTTGCATCGTGTAAACTCAGTTGAAACTAGAGTTTCAAGTGGGTTTACTTTCAAACGCGTTTTATCATGTGTTCTTGGCCTATATGTATGTACATTCTAATAGTATTAGGAACCAATGTCAATTTTATTTCAAAATGATGTAATATGCATAACAAGCATAAGCTTACAGGCTGACCTCTGGCCGATTTTAAGCAGAGTTGCTTGATCAAAAAACGATCACAGAGATAATTCCTGATATTGATAGACATTTTTGGACTTTTCTAAAGATATTATAAATGCGAAAGTTTGGATATTTGGATGTTTGTTACTCAATCACGCTTCAACCACTGGACGGATCGGGATGAAACTTGGCACACATATAGGTTAGGTCCTGGAATAGGACATAGGATAGTTTTTATCCTGCAAAACCTCGCATTCTTAAATACAATAAATAATTAAGAATAATAAAGAAATACATAATAATTTGTGATGTTAAGTTGTCCACGCAAACGAAGTCGCGGGCAAAACCTAGTGTTTTATATTTCGTGGTAATAATAAAAAGAAATAGACTTTCTGTAGATTATGTAAGGTCTGATGCACTTAACTCAATATAATTTCTAAAATATGATTTGCTAATTTAAAAAAACTAATTTTAATATAAAAGTAATTATATTCACGCACATAAATAATGTCTTTGTCTGCGTAATTTCTAATTTCTTAGGTCATTAATCGATACCTCCAATGTACGCTACGCCAACTAAAATTTTGGTAAATTTTATTTTTATCAGATTCAAGAGGGGTAGGCAGAGACGATGGATCGCCATTTTGCGCGTACCTGACACACCTTACTAGCCTCACTCAATCATATATATCATCAGGTTATTTTCGTCTCCACTGCAGGAGCACAACTCTCTCTCATCTGCTGGAGACAGACGGAGAATTTGGCCTACACTCCCCGCGCTGGCCAGACGGGTTGGGGAGGCCTGATTGATGTTTTATAATGTATTCCCTCAGTGGCCTTGTACGACATCCACAGGAGGAGTTGGAGTGGTCCTATTCTACTCTACCGGAAATCACAAGGCATATATATGTACTAATTAAATTATTATGCTCCCTTAATTTTAAGAAAAAAAAAAAGATTTTTTCTGAGTTTGGACAACTTGATTTTGTTCAAAACAAAATTCATCAAAAATATTTTTTTGCGTAATGTATATAGGAGGTATCGATTTAAGAGAATACAGTGTCATTTTGTAGGCGTCGCACGCCCAGCAGTGGTCTTCCAACTGATCGCAAATGATCTCACCTCTAATATGCCTAACTTGCAATTGCAGTGTTTTCACATCTAGTTACTTATAGAACGTCGTTAAGCGAGCCAATCCTCCGTCACTCGATCGAACTTACCGCGATAAATACCTACATTTTCGGTATTTATATTTCGTAATAACAACGCTAAATGGAGCTCCTTAGATACTTTTTTTGCATGCATTGTAGATAGATCGATTAGGTGATGAAAAGAGTATGTATTGTCGTTTTACTATAGAGTCACAATATATCTGTTAGTTAAGTAATCTGTGGTACAGCTCGAACATCCAAATAGTGATGGTAAATTCCCGAGAACATTCTCCTGGCCGAGAATTTATGAGAACTTAAAAAGTGAAGCCACTTTTCCAAACGATCAACAGTGCAACTAATTTGGTGTTAATGCAACGATCTCTATGTAGTACTAGATGGAGCGTTCCAAACAATCGCTCTGTTCCACGCAAGAAGCCACAACTCTTTCACATTCACAATGAAACTTGTGCAGTTACTACTCAGAACATTTAATTATTTACGAAATATTGACATTATTTAACCGTAGCGTCAATATTTAGTAATAATTAAATGTTCTGAGTAGTAACTGCACAAGTTTGATTGTGAATGTGAAAGAGTTGTGGCTACTTGCGTGGAACAGGGCGATTGTTTGGAACGCTCCATCTAGTAGTACATAGAGATCGTTGTGTTTATGTAAGTAATCGTAATATCACCAATCTGCATATAACGATTATTATATACCTATAAGTTGCATTGGTAATCGTAGGGTGTTGTTTCACTTTTAAAGTTCTCATGAATTTTCTGCCAGAAGAATATTCTTGGGAATTTACCATCACTACTTCCAACCCCACTTAAAGTGGTGTAACTACCTGCCGCAGCCGGTTCTGTGTGGGTTGACGCGACCGGCACCAATCTTGGAAGCGTAGTAATCCTTTGGTATTTTGATGACCACGTTTAGCCTAGCGGATCAGGTATGTGTGTTGAAAGCCAGCGGGCCGACTCCATAAGCATATTTTGTCGAACTAAGAAAGCTATTTTATACTCTCTAACGGGTCACGTGACCTATTCTGATAGCGTTTGTGTCTAGCTACGATAGTGAGACGCCAAATATTTCTAAATATGTCACACTAGCTTTTGCCCGCGACTTCATCCGAGCCATTAGACTCCAGGAACATACATTCGACCGAGATTATTTCCCCAGTCCGACCCTTAATCATCGTCTTTTAACCCACCCGTGGGTTTTAACCAGGGTTTTTGTAACCCATCTCTTGTGGTACAAAAAAACAGCTAAAAAACCGCTGACTTGAGGTCATCCACTCTTTACGTTATCACATTTGCGAACCGGTTTAATAAAGAATGTAAAAGTATAATAACCGGAATTAGCGATCGTTTAAAAGTCTAGTTTCTTGCGCATGCGATCGTACCAACATAAATTATAACATGCGCATGCGCAAATATAATGCACATTTATCACCAGCTTGCACAATTGGCGAGAACGACGACAGGAAATTATGTCCAAAATTGACGAAAACCAGGTCAAGATGCTTAAGCCCGTTAAATTCGCATCGCAATGGCACAATCAATAAACTCGCAGCTGTCTGTTGACAAGGACAGCTGAATTTTGAAGTATGTTACTATACAGATAATTTATATACTTCAGAGCCAGGCCTGCCTCCGCACTTCAGGTATAAAAATATAGCTAAGCGGCGCGGCCTCGATTGCCGGGGCCCCTAGGCGAATCGCGTTGCGAATCGAATGTTGCGTGATTTAGATTCATCGTATCTTATCTTCTTAGGGGGCCAGGAAGACCTGGCGACGCTTCGACCCTTCAGGATCTTTTGTGCCAAACCCCTGACCACCAACAGTGCCCCAAGCCAATTTGGTGGACTTCACATACGCCTCAGAATTTCTTCTTTAGCTGCAGGTTTCCTTACGATGTTTTCCTTCACCGAAAAGCCTGTGGTATTGTAAATAAACCGTACTTAAGTTTCGTAAAACTCATTGGTGGGGTTCAGCGTAACATAGTCAATGTTCCTGTTACAAATGCCACTTTTGGTGGGCTGTCCATTGGGGGATTTGCCATTATCACCACGCTTGGCAGGTGGATTGGTGATCGCAGTAACGATCTTATTTATATGTACACAGGAGATCGCTGCTGTCCAACCCCGGTCCGGTCCCTTAATCACCTTAACGACACCAACGGGAGTGGCCCTATTCTAAGCCGGGAACCACACGGCAACATATATATAATGCCCAAGATATAATACCGTACGTATAGTAATTTGTGATATATAATTTAGTTAGAATGTCGACCGATGGCTTGTTCGAATTGACAGCAATTTGTTCGAGGGCTCTGAGTCTGAAGGCTGCACAAAGTTCAAACGGCTTGCGCTTGCGTCGATTGAGTGTTGATCGCGGTTTTGTATTTTTTTTTAAAGATATCCTATAGACGGCTATACCATATAGGCCAGCTTTTTGCCTGTCTGACTGTTTGTCTGGCAGATAACTCGAATACTACTACTACTACTGGACCTAGCTGACATTTGGAACGTATCCATGTACAATTTTCCTTTGTTACTCAATAACGCTTCAACCACTGGACGGATCGTGATAAAACTTGGCACACATATAGGTTAGGTCCGGGAATAGGACATAGAATAGTTTTTATCCCTAAAAAACATCCCATTCCTACGGGAAATACATAATAATTTGTGTTGTTAAGTTGTCCACGCGGACGAAGTCACGGGCAATGGCTAGTAGTTATATAAGGGTAAAATTAAGGTTTCATTATTATTATAATATTGCTTTACGGCAGAATGCCATTTCTGTCAGTGTAAAAACCTTCAACACTGCCCCACCCCCGCTCGCGCATTCAAATCACATAATAGATAGTAACTGACGTACCAAACGTTTTTCACCTTCACGTTTGACGTAAATTGACGTCATTCTCCAATGGTTTGCGTCTTGTCGACAGGAGGTGACAGATGAGAGCGACGGGTGCGGCGCCAAATTCTCTGCGCTGATCGTCTCCGACAAGTTTCAGGGAAAACCGCTGCTTGCCCGCCATAGGTGAGTGCTATATTTTGATTTTTTGTACTCATAAGTCATTATTTATTTATGTTTATTAAATACTAGCTGGTGCCCGCGACTTCGCCTGCGCACGATAAGTATTTCGAGTAGCTTTTTTGTAGGACTATTTAAGATAAACATTTCCATCATACATTACATATGTGTAACTCTAGCGGTTTTGGCAGCGCACGCCAGAATAGCTCGCAGATGGTTTTCCTACTTACTTGATATTTTGGACAATTCACACAATATCTTTATAAATTGTAGCCTATGTGTTATTCTGATGTATAAGCTATATTATTGTAAAGTTTCATTCAAAATCCATTCAGTAGTTTTTACGTGAATGGGTAACAAACATCCATCCATACTTAAAAACTTTCGCGTTTATAATGTTAGTAGGATTTTATATAAACAAGACACAGGTACATACATAATGCTCAAAATATGTACGTTTTCTCAGTTTCGTTTAATATCGTGTTTCAATCATAGAAGTATATAGTGCTTTGGTATTATTTCCCAAATGTGTTTAGGTAGGGAGAAAAACACCATTCCTTTTTTTCTTTTTCACTTTTTTCTCAGAATATCGTCGACGAAAATTTAAATTGGCATAAGGGACATAAGGGTAAAATCGTTTTTTTTAGTTTCTCAAACTTTAGTTGTCAATTTTCTGTCTTATGGCGGATCCACACGTTTGCCACTTGCCGCAAACTTCAAGCCTCTATATTTCATTCCAGATTAATAGTCCTATGAAAACAAACGCATTTGCGTCTCGAAAACAAAATACACAATAGATGGTGTTCCTAAGTGGACTGCAAAGTTTACATGGTAATACAAACCTGTTTTTGCTGCTGGTGACCCTTTCATGTATATGTTACCGAGACGTAAATAGCGTTGGTTTTCATAGGACTATTAATCTGGAATGAAATATACTAACGCTTGGGGGTGAATACACGAACGTTTCAACCGCCATCATTATCCTCACCACCAAAAGTTGATGAAAAAGAATATAATTAATTAAATATTTCACCTGTGCAGAATCTGTGCACGGACCAGACACTTGTTTTATAATAAATACGATGAACTGGTGTTGGCTCTTCTACTTTTGGAGGGGAGGATAATGACGGCGGTTGAAACGATAGAATATTGACCCCCAAGCGTTAGTAGAGGCTTGAAGTTTGCGGCAAGTGGCAAACGTGTGGATCCGCCATATGAGCGGAAACTGCGTCTCCAATCACCATTAGGTGATTATAAAAATGCGCGTGTTTTTTCAAAACATCTGTTTTCATACACAAGCCGTCTCCACGTAATGTTTGTTTTAATTAAAAATTTAAAAAAAATTCGAGTTACGTTACGACACACTCGGTGTTACTCAAACTCTTCCCCTCTTCACTCACGCGGGGATGTTTTCCATCTGCCACGAAAACAAGAACATTGTGTAAGAATATTCTTTGTATATGTTTACACAATGTTTTCTTGTGTATTACATACGGAGTGTGCGAGGTCGGATAATAAATACAATAAACAAAGCTTTTTATACAAATTGAACCGTTCTCGACCAGTCATTTAAGGTTTAAATTTACCTTTATGGAAAATTCAAATGAAATTTCCACCGCAGAATAGCTTGAGGTATAAATAGTTTGAGGTCAGAGTTAAACCACACCACTTGACAAATTGTTCTTTGTCATCCATGTATGTATTTTTACGCACCGAAGAGGAGATCAAATCTATAGATATTTATTTTATTCATAATACCATTACAAGCAACCCAATTTGGCACTGCATTATCCTATCCTACTAATGTTATAAACGCGAGTAAGTAAGAAAGTTTGTAAGTATGGATGAATGTTTGTTACTCTTTCACGTAAAAACTACTGAATGGATTTTAATGAAACTTTACAATAATATAGCTTATACATCAGAATAACACATAGGCTACAATTTATAAAGATATTGTGTGAATTATCCAAAATATCAAGGAAGTAGGAAAAAATCTACCATCTGCGAGCTATTCTGGCGTGCGCTGCCAAAACCGCTAGAGTTACACATATGTAATGTATGATGGCAATGTTTATCTTAAATAGTCCTACAAAAAAGCTACTCGAAATACTAATCGTGCGCAGACAAAGTCGCGGCCACCAGTTAGTATATTATAATTACAATTAAACATTCGTAAGAAAGAAAGAAAGAAAGAAATCATTTATTTGCTCTTAAATTGGTACAAATGCCAGATGTTAAAATTAGCCTAAAGTAACACCAATTTAGCCATTATAAATAGCATGCAAATTTATACAATTAAATTATTCATAACAATAAACATTAACAACATTGAAATGTCAAAGTTTAAAAAGTACAGTCAAAATAAATAATTTAAGTATTGCCAAACGTCATCCAACCCTATGCTCCAAGAATTCTTTTACAGAGTAAAATGTGTGAACCAAAAGCCAATTATTAAGAGATATTTGGAATCTGTTATATGGTAAATCCTTTATATGGGCAGGTATTTTATTATAAATCGACAAGCACATACACCGACAATTTTTCTGATAACGAGCGGTCTTTGGGACAAGATCAAGAGCTAACCTGTTTGGGTTCCTGGTATTTTTGGGGAATACATCTTTTGCTGTATTAAATAAGTATAAGTGCTTCTTTACAAATTTCGCCACCTCAAACACATATAGGCAGGGAAGCGGAAGTATGTTGAGGAATTTGAAAAGTGGCTTACAGGATTCGTAAGGAGGTATGCCACAAATCGATCGTATGCACTTTTTTTGAGCTAGAAAGACTTTATTTATATCAGTGCTGTTGCCCCAGATGATGAGACCATACCTGAGGACCGACTCTACGTATGCATGGTATGCTGTAACCGCAGTGTTTTTTGAAGCGGTTTTTACCAGTTTATATAGCGCATAGGAAAAACTATTAATTTTATTCGATACTTTGGTCACCTGCTCTTTCCAGTTAAATAAGTCGTCAAGTGTTATACCTAAGAATGTCACATTATTTGTCTTATGAAAAATTTGGTCATTATAATTTATGTTTAATGTCAGTAATTCATTAAGGTTATTAAAATTTATGTAATTTGATTTATTAATGTTAATATGTAGATTATTTTTATTAAGCCATTCAGCTACTAAAGTTACAACATTATTAATGTCAGATTCATGTTTAGCCAAGGATTCCCTTTTGTCAGATGTTACAATGATTGATAAGTCGTCTGCAAATAGAATACATCTATGATTGGTTACTTCGGGCAAGTCATTTACGTACACCAGAAATAATAGTGGGCCAAGTACGCTCCCTTGCGGAACTCCGTGGCTATTCAGCTTGTATTCTGATTGGGATCTAGTAACATTATTTAAGTTAAGACTAGATATTTCTACACATTGAGTTCTATTAGACAGATATGACTTTAACCAGCTTAGTGCAGGACCCCTTATCCCATTATGTTCGAGCTTTGACAGTAATAGTTCATGAGAGACAAAGTCAAATGCTTTGGACATATCAAAAAATAGAACCGTAGTATACAAGTTGTTGTTAGTGTTACGCAAGACGTCACTCACTAAATGAAAAGTGGCAAGGGTTGTAGATTTATTTTTTTGAAAACCATATTGGTCTTGGTTAATAATCTTATACTTAGCAAAAAATGACAGCAACTTTTTCTGCATAGCCTTTTCGAATATTTTTGAGATGATTGATATTAGCGTGATTGGGCGATAGTTTTCCAAAACCATCTTATCGTTCTTCTTAAAGAGTGGCTTTATAACAGATCGTTTAAGTTTATCCGGAAAGACTCCTGTTTCCAAAGAAAGATTAACCAAAAATGCCAGTACCGGACTGATTTGTTCTTGACAGATTTTTATAACTTTGGTGCAAACACTGTCATAACCCTCTGAGGGAGTATTGTTCAGTGATATTATTATACTCTTAATCTCGTTTGCATCAACCGGATCTAAATAGATAGAATTTTGTAATTTCTTTTTAGTGTTCGTTGTTGCATTCTGATGTACTTGTTTGCTTGTAATATCAATGAAGTATGTATTAAAAGTATTCGCAATAGCAATGGGCTCAGAAATTATTTTATTATTATGTTCTATTTTATCTATATATTTATTAGTATGTGTACTACCAGTTTCGTCTTCAATAATTTTCCATGTAGCTTTACATATATTTTTGCTGTTTAAAACATATTTACTATTATTACTTCTTTTAGCATGTGTTATACATTTTTTAAATAATTTTATGTAGTTGTTGTATTTACTTTTGGTTTCGTTTGTCTTGTATTTGTAATATTTGTACCTTAAAACACTTTTCGTTTTACAGCTCACTTTAAGACCTTTTGAAATCCAATTTAGTTTTGGTTGCGTTTGTGTTTTTATTTTAATATTAGGAAAGCAGAGTTTGTATAGCAAGCAGAATAAATCATGAAATGCGTCAAAAGCTGCATTGAGATCCCCTTTACTATACACTTCATTAAAAGTTAAACTGTCTAAATGTGTTTGGAATTTCGTGATGTTCTCATGCGAATAACACCTTTTATAACCAAATATTATTTTAGGTATAACACACTTTGTCTTGACTTCAAATTTCAAAAACTGTGCTGTGTCATGATCCGATAAATATAGAGGTAGAGTAGATCCGGTGGCACCTTTAACATTACTAATTATATGATCGAGACATGAACGTCCTCTGGTTGGTTCATTTATGTGTAATGTTAGCTTATAGTTTTTTAGAACATCTTTTAGGTGTGTTGTGACGTTGTTAGATTCCATTGTATTTATATTTAAATCTCCGGCTATTACTATTTTTTTGTTAGGAAACTTGAAAAATGCCTTATGTAACAGCATTTCCAATTTATCAAAGAATATGTTAAGGTCACTTTTCTTTTTTGAAGTATTTCTATAGATACATACAATTATAATCTTATGAATTGGTATATTTATGGCGCAACATTCAAAATTTGTATTAATCGTAAGTTCGTCAAATAAATTCATTTTTGTAAAGTCAGTTCCTTTTTTAACTAAAATACAGGAACCACCCCGTTTTTTGTTTCTAGAGTAGTTTGATGCAAGCTCGTAGTTAGCAATATTAATATTTCTTTCTTCGCCAGTTTTTATAAAGGTTTCGGAGAGGCAGATAACGTCAGGTTTAGTACCAGGACAGAGGTCGGATAGAGTGATTTCGATAATTTCTTTTTTTGATAATAAGCCCTGAATATTTTGGTGCATTATTGTAAATGTCTTACGGTTGGGGACGAAAACACTCTTTACTCTCATTTTGTGACTGTTTCAATAAGTGACTTGTATGCTTTCTATTTTGTCGTGAGAAATAATAAGGTATGGTGCCCTTTTCAATGGTAGTATTTTGTGAAGTTTTTTTACCATCGATACTTTCAATGAGAGCTTGAGCATGCATATTATTTTTTAATTTTAATTTGTTGACGTACTACGTCACCTCCTAGAACTTAAGACTCGAATTGCGGCTCCTGTGAATTCCTTCAGAGAACAGTTGAATATATCCAACCCCTCCCAAGACAGAGCATTCTATTCCCAGAGCGCGCGCGCGGGCGCTATATGTACACTTAGATATATCTGGCGATCCATCGTCTCTGCCTACCCCTCTGGAACCAAGGCGTGAGCATTATGTATGTATGTATATATCTACGCAAAAACCTCTGCTTATCATAATGAGTAATGACTACGTTACAAAGAGATTCCTTTTATGCAACGATATCTCTATGAACTACTAGATGGAGCGTTCCAAACAATCGCTCTGTTCCACGCAAGGAGCCGCAACTCGTTCACACTCACTTTGAAACTTGTGCAGTTACTACGCAGAATATTTAATTATTTACTAAATATGGTCGCTATTTACCTGTAGCGTACGAAATGTTCTACGTAGTAACTGCACAAGTTTCATTGCGAATGTAACAGAGTTGCGGCTCCTTGCGCGTAACAGAGCGATTGTTTGGAACGCTACATCTAGTAGTACATAGAGGTCATTGCTTCTATGTTTTTTAAAAAGGATTTGTCGATTACCGACTTGCCTACGTGTCTGGAGTCTCATAGACAGATCTCGCTATTAATGGCTCGTTTAATACCAGCTGCATTGATACGAGTTGTCTTGTGTTCTGATAATAAAGGGTCTTAGAGACTCAGAACACGTGTTATTTACGATATTTGTCGACAATGTTCCTACTATTAGTTTCCACTACTGGGCTATCCATTTCACTCGGTTGTCTGCTTTTCTAATCCAGGCACTTTGGCTTCTTTTTGACCTGGTGGAAAAAACCAGGCGTCTTAGAACACCACGCTCTTCTCGGTATGCAGTTTTCAGTCTAAAAGTCCTTCAGGGACGGCAATTAATTTTTATTTATTTATTTTAAAGACAACATCGATCCATTAGTGTTGGTAAAGACTTAAACTACGTTAGCACTTAATAACTAAATGTGATTTAGTCCTCTGGGTGGGTATCTACATCAGAGGACTGCCCAGTTTATCGGATATCATTTTTAAGATGCTGTTGCTGCTCCCGCGCACTCTGCTTAATAATGACGCAGCTTTCTTGCGCCAGGTGCGCACCTCGGCGAACATTGCCGATGCGCTGCAGCAGCAGCTTAACAGCATTATTGAACTGGACTCCCAGAGTATTACAAGCCCCTTGGGTATATCTGAACCACAGACTTGCCAAGTACAGTGACGTGCCGTATGCTTTAAATAGCGTTATCTTAACTGCGTTAGTACATCGAGAAAATCTGCGGGCCAGCATGTTCGCCCGAACTGACAATGCTTTGCGTTCCTTCTCCAGGTCTACATCTAATGCACTGGTGTTGTGGCTGGTATCATTTCTAACTAGCGTACTATCGGTATATGCAGCTATTTTATAGATTAAAAGGTCCATAATGGAAGTGTTAGGTGCACTATGGGCCTATTTTGTAGCCTATGCCGAAAACAAACGCTCGCTAGGGCGCTCCAGCGTTATCTTTTAGCGACATCAAAGAAAGATACATATAGAATGCGTTGGCTCCCACATGGTACGGGAGACCGACTGTCTAAGCCTCCAAACATCCAAGTGCATAGAGATAAATCCGACAACAAAGGCTAGAGACTCTAGCGTTATCTTTTAGCGACATTAAAGAACGATAAATTTAGTCAACACATTTTTAAAAGATGTGTTGCGTGAAGTTTGTTGCGCCGTTTCTTCTTCATAGCGCTAAAACCTAGGAAGCGGTAGTCGATAAAAAAATTGACGTGTATAAATGTACCAAGTGTACTCATATGCAATAAATGATTTTGACTTTGACTTTGAAGAAGGCGTTGGCCCCACATGGTACAGATGACCGATTATCTAAGCCTTCAAGCCTGTAATAGCATAACTTAAAGATAAATCCGACAACAAAATCTAGGGCTCTATCGTTATCTTTTAGCGATATCAAAGAAAGAGAATTTTAGAAGGCGTTGACCCCTCATGGTACGGAATACCGACTATCTAAGAGCCGTGGTAGCCGGTTGGTTGTGCACTCGCCTCACATTCGTGAGGTCGTGGGTTCAAACCCGCCCGTACCAATGAGTTTTACGAAACTTAAGTACGGTTTATTTATAATACCACAGGCTTTTCGGTGAAGGAAAACATCGTAAGGAAACCTGCATACGCCGAAGAAGAAATTCTGAGGCGTATGTGAAGTCCACCAAATCGGCTTGGGGCACCGTTGGTGGTCAGGGGTTTGGCACAAAAGATCCTGAAGGGTCGAAGTGTCGTCAGGTCTTCCTGGCGCCCTAAGTAGATAAGATAAGATCTAAGTCCTCAAACCTCCTAAGTGTATTGAGATAAAACCGACAACTAACTCTAGGGCTCTAGCGTTATCTTTTAGCGACATCAAAAGAAAGAGAAATTTAGAAGGCGTTGGCCCCACACGATTAGGGCTACAGAAAGCAGCTCTTTGTCAACGAACTCTTACCTTAATTAGATAATAGTTAACCTAAACCGTTTAGCTGCAGTTGACGTAACAACCAAAGTGCGTTTACAAACTCGTAAAATGTTTGACGGTTCCACAGTGTAAAACTAGTTTTTTTTTTCGTTATGTAATATGTCGACGTAATAATACCTAGGGCTAGTTATTTATTTCACCGACTGCTCCGTGCAGTAGGAAATCCATTTATTTTATACACTAGGAGGATATGTGTAACATTCGTCGACGGAAATTTTAGTAGGCGCCAGGGACAAACCACATTTTTACGGAGCCGCAAAAAAAACTTGTTATTTTTTCTTTTTTACTATTTTGTTTGTTAGTATGTACCGACTAACTACTATCACCTATTAATCATGTAAAAAAAAAATTAAGTCGAGTATACTATAAGATAGAGTTTGAGAAGCTAAAAAAACGATTTTTTAATTTTGTCCCATAAGCCAATTTAAACTTCTTTCGACCATATTATGAGAAAGAAGTTGAAAAGAAATAAGTGAACAACGATCTCTATGTACTACTAGATGGAGCGTTCCAAACAATCGCCCTGTTCCACGCAAGTAGCCACAACTCTTTCACATTCACAATGAAACTTGTGCAGTTACTACTCAGGACATTTAATTATTTACTAAATATTGACATTAGCGTCAATACTGAGTAATAATTAAATGTTCTGCATAGTAACTGCACAAGTTTCAAAGTGAATGTGAAAGAGTTGTGGCTACTTGCGTGGAACAGAGCGATTGTTTGGAACGCTCCACCTAGTAGTACATAGCGATTTTTGTAAGGGAATGGGTTTTTGCTTCCTTCCTAAATACATTTGTAGTTCTATGATTGAAACATAATATTAAAATAAAATTATCGTCATTAGCCTAAATACGTCCATGCTAGACATAGGCCTCCCCAATAGAATACCACTTTAGTAAGTTGTCCATTGGGGGATTTGCCATAATCACCACGCTTGGCTGGCGGATTGGTGATCGCAGTAATGATCTTGACCGTCCTTGGTGCAATCCCTTAAGGTGTTTTCGCACTTATCCGTATCCGATTCTTATTCGATTCGTATTCGTTTCTGATCCGGTTTGGCCATTTTAGTAATTGCATGGGCGCTTGCGCACTCATACGTAAACTGTACGCATTCGATACGTAAATTCTCAATTCGGATCGTTTACGGATCAAAACCGAGCCGAGTGGCCGCCATATAAATTGTACATACGCTTGCCCACTACACTCGATTAAAAACGGATCAGCGCGCAGACGCTACACGTGAATTTTCCCGGCCGTATTTTTGCGTATCGAACAAGAATCGGATACGGGTAAGTGCGAAAACGCCCTTAGTCGCCTTGACAACACCCACGGGAAAGATAGGGGTGGCCCGGCCCTATTCTAAGCCGGAAACAATCCATTTTTCTTTATAGTTTATTGTGACGTCTCTTAATTACCTGTTATTTAACTATTATAATGTTGATAATTAACTAATAAGAATGGAGTATGTTTTAAATAGTTATGTTTTTATTTTCATATATTTTTTTACATTGACATTGAAATGTTCTAGAACAACACATTGTTATTAACGTCAATCAACGATCTCTATGTACTACTAGATGGAGTGTTCCAAACAATCGCTCTGTTCCACGCAAGTAGCCACAACTCTTTCACATTCACAATGAAACTTGTGCAGTTACTACGCAAAACATTTAATTATTACTAAATATTGACGCTACGGTTAAATAATGTCAATATTTAGTAAATAATTAAATGTTCTGAGCAGTAATTGCACAAGTTTCAAAGTGAATGTGAAAGAGTTGTGGCTACTTGCGTGGAACAGAGCGATTGTTTGGAACGCTCCATCTAGTAGTACATAGAGATCGTTGACGTCAATATCAAAACACCTGAGTGCACCAGACGTGACGATAAAGAACCGTCAGCAAAATAAAATATAAAATGTTGCATATTTCTCACTTTGTGCTAAATCACGTTGCAGTAAATTTTAAACACGTAATTTTTTTTATAAATAAATATTTGTAATCTGTGTCTAAAGTGAGACAGACAGGCCTGATAAAAAATAAATAAAAATCATGTATTTCATTTGCGTTGCCCATAGAGTGTTAGTAACAAAGATACCTTATAACGATGTTGGTAAATTGTAAACAAAACAAAACAAAAAATGTAAACAAAACATTGGGCTCGATTCTGAAGGCACAACGTTAAAATTTGACAGCACTATAACTGTTGCTATCGTTGTCACACAGTATTATGAAGATAAAGACGAAACCAATTTTAGCGCTGTCAAATTTTAAATGTGTGCCTTCAGAATCGGGCCCAATGTAGACTTAGCCTAGAGTTGTCAATGTCCCAAAAGGTTGAAATAAATGAGTATGAGTATGAGTATTTAGCCCGATTCTGAAGGCACACATTTAAAATTTGACTGCGCTAAAATTGGTTACGTCTTTATCTTCATAATACTGTGTGAAAAGGATAGCAACAGTTTTAGTGCTGTCAAATTTAAACGTTGTGCCTTCAGAATCGAGCCCATTACATATCTAATTATATATTCTTTATTGCACGAATTTTAAAAGTGAATACAGTTACAAATTTTGTGTACAAAGGCGAGCTTATCTCTAAAAGAGATCTCTTCCAGCCAACCTTACAGGGTGTGAGACAAGGCACTAAGAGCGAGGGGGCAAAAAGTGCATAATATACTACATAATAACTAAATACTGAAACTACTTTACACATATACTCATACAGTAAATAAATACTTATAATAAATATAATAAACATACATAAATACATACATATCATATTATACTGAGTGAGACAGATAGTGCTCTTTTAGTTTAGTTTTAAAGGATGTCACCGACGTACTATCTCGAATCGAATCTAATCTCAAACTAGGGTTTTCTCCTGTGCTATGGGAACTAAACAAGGATAGGACAATTCACATGTAACATCTAGACCAGGACCGACTAGTCGTCCCTAGGAATCTAACCCACGACCTCTAGTACTCGAGTTTAAACACCAAACTACTGAGCCAAACGAGGCGTTAGTTTTTTTTTTAATATCTTTCACTTTAGAGACTTATTGGCCTGTGTCGAGTGGACGTGGACATGCTGAAAATGATGTTGTTACGGCCCCTTAGCAGAACAAATTAGAAATACCTAGTGAATATACGGTACGTTGCCGTGTGGTTTCCGGTAGAGTAGAATAGGACCACTCCAACTCATCCCGTGGATGTCGTACAAGGCGACTGAGGGAATACATTATAAAACATCAATCAGGCCTCCCCAACCCGTCTGGCCAGCGCGGGAAGTGTAGGCCAAATCCTCCGTTTGTCTCCGACAGATGAGAGAGGGTTGTGCTCCTGCAGTGGAGACAAAAATAACCTGATGATGAATGATGATGAATACGGTACTACAGCACACAAACAAATCGAAACAGGTATCTATGAATAAGTACAAAAACACTTGCAGAAAATTAGTGACCGGAAAGGGAAGCGGAAAAGTTATGCGTATGCGCATGTTATTGCCCCTTTGTCGGTTCAGCAAAAATGTACGACCGGCCTAAACATCTAGTGGTCTCAATGCCAACCTTGGCTGCACGTGGGCGCCCCCTGTTATATACCACACGAGGTTTAAACCAAAGAATACTATCACTACGCAAAGAAGCGAGACTCACCTCCTGTGTTACGTAAAGTATGGCTAGTAGTACGTACTTACAGGGCTGCTATATTGCCTACAAAAAATGTAGGTAATGAAATTTCGTACATTATGATTTCATTGTAAGTAATTTAATGGCGTAGCCGCGGGTGTGGTGGCGTTCATTGGGGATGACCTATGTCCAGCAGTGGACGTCTAAATGCTGATATGATGATGATAAGAAATTTACGACGTGTAGATTGCACATACATATGACCACAGAATTATACAGAAGGCACGCTCCCTAGAAAGCTAGTTCCATTTGTCATAAGTGCATGGAAGGAAGTCATTGTTACACTGAACTTGAGTGATGTAGTGCCTGTGTATCGCTTCGCGGCAATCGGCTGTAAATATACAGAAAGCATAAAACAGCCGATTATTCTACATTTATTCTCATAAGAAATACATTTTACTTATATGAGAAAGTAAACTAAAATTATATGATGTTCTATTCTAATCGATCGAATCGATCGAATGACGACCTCCGTGGCGGAACGGGTAGCTTTCAGACTGCCACGTCGGAGGTTGCGGGTTCGAATCCCGCTAGGGGCAAATGTTCGTATGATGAATATGAATGTTTGTACCCAAGTCTTGGATGTTTATATATTTATATAAGTATGTTTATCCGTTATCTAGTAACCATACCACAGGCTCTGCCTAGTTTGGGACTGGATAATTGGTGTGAATGTCTGAGATATTTATTTATTTATTTCATCCGAATTGAGCTTATACAAAATATTTGACAAAGTAAAGCTTATAAAAGAAGCTTAGTTATTTATTATTATTATAAATAGTTTTTAATTATTTATAATAATAATAAATAACTAAAAACTACCCGCTTCATTTTATAAGCTTCACTTTGTATAAGCTCAATTCGGATTAGAATAGAACATCATATAATTTTAGTTTACTTTCTCATATAAGTGAAATGTATTTCTTATGAGACTAAATAATCATAAACCATAACCTCTAAACCACGCAACATAGTCGCACGCGATTCGCCTATATTTCATTCCAGATTCATAGTCCTATGAAAACCAACGCTATTTACGTCTCGGTAACATATACATGAAAGGGTCACCAGCAGCAAAAACAGGTTTGTATTACCATGTAAACTTTGCAGTCCACTTAGGAACACCATCTATTGTGTATTTTGTTTTCGAGACGCAAATGCGTTTGTTTTCATAGGACTATTAATCTGGAATGAAATATAGATGCTCCGTCAATCGGGGCCGCGTCGCGTAAAATACTTTCATACACAAACCAGGCCTCCGTCACTCTAACAAACCTACCGCGATAAGTACACCGGCGATAAGTTCTCTCTCCGCCCGTACGGAGTAATAACAAGCTTTAACACACATTTTTGCGCGTATTCTCTGACAAGCGTACGTATTTTCTTTATACTAGAGAGTGTTGTATCTGTTACGTAGTAACTATTGAGTAATCTGTGTCTAAAGTGAGACAGGCCTGATTAAAAATAAATAAAAATCATTTATTTCAGGCGTTGCCCATAGTGTTAGTAACAAAGATACCTTATAACTATGTTGGTAACTTAATTAGAACAATAAAAATGAAATTTTAGTTAGGTGGACGCGGGTCCAGTGCTGCATAATAGCACTGTCCACGTCCAGCCTCGCCGCCACAGCCTGCTGGAGGCTGTTGGAGCTGCCCCTCACCCGCTGGATCAGGGAAGCGGCAGGAAAGCTGATATAACATAGAATTTCACTCTGTACTTTTATACCTATTGTAAATACTGTGGTCTAAAAATGAACCATACTTCTCTAACAGCTAGTTGGTACGGGCACCTGCTGAACCCTCGACTTAACGAACGAGAAGCGAGCACTTCCCACTGGACTCCTACGACGTTTATTACGAGATTTCCTTATAGATATGTAAAATATATCAATGGAGTGACGTCAAATATATTTCAGAGAAACCTTTGTCCAAGTCTTAAACATTTCTAAACACTCAAGAACAGTTCAAGAGTCAAAATATGCGCAAATAATAAAAATATAAAATCGTTTCAAAACACGATTGTCAAATAAAGAAGTGTAGATAACTGAACAAAACTCTATTGTGATATTCTAAAACGCGTATCGGAAAATACTATCTCGTTTTATTTGGCTTTGGTAAAGTAGAAGTATGGTACAGTGAGGATACTGAATATTCTGACCTGATACGAGATAACTTTTTGCGATAAGACCGCCTAGGCTTATCTGCTGTACATTTGCAAGTTTCTTTATTATTGTATCTTTTTTTACGTGCAATAAAGAGTAATTGAAGTATTCTTCCAAATTATCTAAGAAATTAGAAATTAAATAGACGAAGACATTATTACTGTGCATGAATTTTGAACATTTCATAAGAATTTTTTTTTTCAGAATTCGATGGTAGGTCAATGGACATCACTTTATACATGAAAAATACATACATTCATAATGCTCACGCCTTGGTCCCAGAGGGGTAAGCAGAGACGATTGCGACATTGGATTGTGCAAATACCGATATCGTCTCTGTCTACATGAAAAATAGAGTGATTTTATAGAATATGTTTGACTTAGTACACGTTTGCTTTCACTGCCCCAATTCGTTTCCGTACTGTCAAACAATATACTGTGCCAGTATGAAAAGAAGTCTTTTTATAAACCATCAATGGCATCATTTTTTTGAGATTAACATAATGTATTATCTTGTAACATATATATTTACTCTCTTGCAGGTTGGTCAACACTGTACTACAGGAAGAGCTGAAGACCATACATGCATTCACGCAGAAAACCCTGACTGTCGATCAGTGGAATCAAAAATCCTAAAATGTATATCTTAAATCAATTATAATGAACTAGAATCAATTTTTAGTAGTTTTTTTATCCTAACTCGTGAGTGGACAGAAAAGGATAATGTTTAACGGAATGGATAGCTGTTATACTGTGAGCGTGTCGGCGCCAGGGAAGGTTATTTTGCATGGAGAGCATGCAGTTGTCTATGGAAAGACAGCGTTGGCTGTCAGTCTTGGTCTACGGAGCTCCATCGTCATAAAGGTAACAATCTAATATTTACTTCTTGGTTTTTGAATGTTACGGGCAGAGTAGGCAGAGCGTGCAGTCACCACTGCCCAGGTTATACCACAGTCACCACTGCCCCGGTATACCACATCGCTTCTGGGCAGATGCCGCAGAGGTTTCTCAAACATGACTGTATGTTTGTATAAAAACGGTTTATATCATAATTAACAACAATAACTGCTAACAAATATTACAAATTTTATATAATAAAATCCCTAAAACGATACGAGAGGAAGATGAGATTAATTTATTTATTAAAAGACTCCACGAGACGATTCAATTTTGCCGTGTGGTTTCCGGTAGAGTAGAATAGGACCACTCCAACTCTTCCCGTGGATGTCGTACAAGGCGACTAAGGGAATACATTATAAAACATCAATCAGGCCTCTCCGACCCGTCTGGCCAGCGCGGGGAGTGTAGGCCAAATCCTCCGTCTGTCTCCGGCAGATGAGAGACGGTTGTGCTCCTGCAGTGGAGACAAAAATAACCTGAAGATGATGATGATTATTCAATTTAAGGTTTCAATTTAAATCTAATTAACTTTTAAATGTTTTATTTTTTATTTTTGTAACTTTGTTTTAAACGCATGCTTCACTGCGACACACGGCGGGACATAGCTGAGCCCTAACTATGACATGTAATCCTTTCTATACCTATGATCCATAATAAAGATATTTGTATTTGTACTTTTAGGCTTAGGATTCTCTTCCTTTTAGCCTTAGAATAACTGAAAGATTATGTTAAAACGATAAAGTGGTGTTGTATCTTCTATTTTTGTAGGGGAGGATAATGACGGCGGTTGGAACGCTCGAATATTCACCCGGCCGCGTCGCGTAGGGTTATTTTTATACCTAAAGTGAGGCATTTAGTGTTACTCTATCGGTGAGCGACCACCAGAACAATATTTGCGGACTCTGCCCGGTAGCAATGTGCCCTCTGCCCGCGGGCAGTGCTGACACTGCACGCAATGCTGACACTGCACGCTATGCGGAAATTGCCTATAATATATTACTGTACATATATCCTACACTTGTTTATTCATTACTAGCCGTGCCCACTTCGTTGGGCGGTAAACATTTTCCGACTACCACGAAAAGTCTCTTAATTTTTTAACCGACTTCAAAAAAGGAGGAGGTTCTCAATTCGACGGTATGTTTTTTTTGTCGGGTTAATATATACACAAACTTTACCTCTTTATATTATTAGTATAGATGAGAAACACGTAATAAAGTCTGTAAATTTCTCCCGTAAATAAATAAATAAATAAATATATGGGGACATTTCACAAACGGCCACCTGATCCCAAACTAGGCAGAGCCTGTAATATGGGTATCAGACAGCTGATATACATACATAAATACATAATATAATATATAAATAACATCCAGTCACAAGGCAAACACAAGTGCTCATCACACGAATGTTTGCCCTGAGCGGGATTCGAACCCGCGACCCCGAGCTTCGCAGGCAGGTGTACTAACTACCGACTAGGCTACGGGGCCGACGTACATTGAGTATAGCTTCTTAAATAGCCAAGATGACTCTTTAGGTGAAGAAACGAATGCTTCAATGAGATTGAAAGATTCTTAACTCGTTGACTGTCCAGGTGCCCCCAATGGTAAGTCAAACAACTGCTGGCCAGGACGCCATGGTCCCACCAGAGAAAGCTAAATATCTATAAACGCACTGTCGAGCATCGCGGCCGATCGCGTACGCCCTTTTGCACATTGTAAGAACATTTCTTGTGTCTTATGAGAAATGGCTTATAAGAAATCCAGTCGCATTGGTTGTTATACGAGACCATACACATTACAAGACATTTTTCTTATGTCGGATCAGACACGCGCATTGAAATTTTTCTTGTCTGGTGTTGTGTCTTATAATGTGCAATAGGCCTGCGTCGTCGGCCGCGCGCGACAGACGCGCGCGACAGTCGCGCTGGCCTCGCAAGCGGCGCCATACATTTTCATCGTGTATAATATTGTCGCTGCGACATCACTGCTAAGTAGAGCAGGCATTAAGACACATTTTTCCGTGAATTGTCTGACAGTATGTTGTCAAAAGGTTGCCTGGAAGAGATCGCTTAAAGCGATAAGACCGTCTAAATTGTACTGTTTTTAACTTTTAAAACTTTTCCGTTGTACTAGAGAGTAATGTATATGTTATACAGTAACGGTTAAGTAATTTCTGCTCAAACTTTCAACGGACAGTCGCGTCAATACATAAAGGTTGGGCTTTATGACTATTGTCCAAATAGAAACTCACTGGCTCTATTGAAAGGTACTAAACTAAACCACTGTCTTGCAATTGTTTAAAAATAAATTATGTTGCTCGCTATAGTTGAATGACCATTGCTGCTCCCGCTTGTTATTTGTGTGTGCATCTTGAACGGATCATGGTTGCGTAATGGTTTCTGCACACGATACCAGTTGAGTGAAACAGGGTTTTATCATGGGGTTAATTAAATGCATATACGTCCAGTTGTCGTTGCGTCATTTATTTGTCTGTCACTTTTAGCTTTTGGCGTGGAATTGACTCCCTAGGGAGGGAATGCATCACATTTCTACTAGAAATCTCCGCAATTTTTGAGTTTATAGATGTGCAAATTGAGCTGTGAGTTGACAACCCAACGACAACAGTTAAGAAGGGTCTCCTATAGATTTCTTTTGACTACAGTTTGTTTTGATTCATGTTTATAAATTTGTCAGGTCTAAAACGTATACAAAACGCATTTATGTCTATATTATTTACATATTTATTCGGTTTAAAAACTTAAATGACACATTTTGATCCCTTTTATCTCGATGAAATTGGGTCTAGTTTCATCTCTTTTCCTTTGTGTACAGTATCCTGGGACACTGTATAATATGTTATGTATAACTTAGATACATCGCTCGCTTGGGAGTGTTGTGAGCAAATTACAATGGGTATATACAAACCATTATCTTAAAACTATCATATTTTATTGCACTGACCATCTACTCGTAGTTACAAAAGTTTTTTTGCTTAACTAGCTAATTTAATCGAGGGAAACATTACCTTCATTAACTAAACCATATAGTCTTACCTATATTTCAACTGGCCCCGTGTGCAAGAACCAGAAATCTCCCATATTAATACAAAACAAATTTACAGGAAATAAACACGATGAACGAGCCTGCGGTCCACATTCATCTCCCATGCGTGGAACTCCAGGAGACCATACCACTGGAACCTACAATCAAAAGCCTCTTCAACCCTCAACTGGCACCAGGCATCACTGGCAAGTTCCACTGGCGTCTACCCGACAAGCTGGACCATGAGAACCACTTGAGGAAAGTGGACGAGTTCCTTCACGTCATCAAGCCAAACTTCGACAGTTTACAGAGTAACCAGAAGAATTCTTTGAGGAGCTTCTTGTATGTGTTTGCTGGGATTTTCGGTTGTACGAATCTCCCTGTGCGATCGATGAATATATCCATGGGGTCAGAGTTAACTATAGGTAAGTTTATTTATAACTAGCTGTGCCCGCGGCTCCACTCGCGTTGACTACAGAATCGCTCCCATTCCCACTCCCGCTCCCGCTTTCTCTTCCGCTTCCGCTCCCACACCTACTCCCCTTTTCCCACGCCCACTCCAAATTCCCACTCGCAGCTCCTAATGTAATCCAAACTGATCGCAATCTGAATAGTACGGAAATACTATTATATGCAATATATTGCATACTAACCTTACCTACTAAAAATTATTATTATTAAAAATATCTATAACTTTTGATTGAGTTAACCGATTGCGATGAAATGAAGACTAAATGCTAAGTTAAGTTAAGCCCTATGTTTTTGTGAAAAGTCCATCAAAATCCGTTCAGTAATTTTTAAGTGATGCGTGCACAAACTCACAGACAAACAGACAAAAATTACAAAAATGATTGAAATGTGTTCTATTACTTATTCTTAGACCCCTCAATATCTTCAATGTACAGACACGCGATGTTTACGATTTTATTTATAAGATGTAAGATGTACTAATTTTCACCCCGGTGTCGCACGTGGCCTGGGCTGTCCAGTACATATGTTATGTATAAACCTTTCACGGAAAACAGCCTAAACTTAATCGATGTTCATAATTCGTTTATTTTCATAATCAAGAGATATATTTTCGATTCGGTATTTGCGAAGGTAGCTCAAACATAGAGATAAGCAGCCGGGAAACTTTGTCTTAGGTACAGTGTAGGATCGAGTTAAAACGCTTTGGGGAATGAGGTGTGAGATAGGAACGTATGAACAGGATAGGGCACGTTACACGATAGAATAGCTAATGTCGATTAAGCTTCCTTGGAGATCCAAGGCCTCAAAATGACCTCAAAAGTATGAAAAAGGCCACTGTTTCCATATTTTTGGCCAGGAGTATAGTTAGTAAGTCTCCTTAGAGATTTAAGTATTTAAAATTACTGCGAAAGAATGAAAAGGGCCACTGTTTCAATATTTTTGACCGGGAGTGTAGATAGTAAGCTTTCTTAAAGATTCAAGTATTCAAAATTACATCGAAACACTGAAAAACGCCACCGTTTCCATATTTTTGGTCGGGTGTGTAGGTAGTAAGCCTCATTGAAGGTCCAAGGAAAAATGACCTCGAAAAAATTAAAAAGGCCATTGTGCCCATATTTTTCACCGGGAGTGTAGGTAGTAAGCTTTCTCGGATATTGAAGTATCTATACTTATAATAAAACTGTAATTGGTCTATGTCTGTACATGAGAGATAAAAAAAAAGGTATGAGGGGTCTTTAGAGGGCCAATAAAAGCTAAAACAATTTTTTTTAGAATATTTGTCTGTCTGTCTGTATGTTTGTTACCGCATCACGCAAAAATTACTGAATGAAATTTGATGCAGTTTTCACAGTTGTCTTGCTGGTGGTCTAACTTAAAATCTGGTGCATATTTCACCTTGATACGCCACTTAGAACCTGAGATATTAATCAACAATAATTGTTGACAGCTAGTCAACAATAAACTCGAAAGTATGAAAAGGCGACAGCTTTCACAGCTTTGCCCGGGAGTGTAGATAGTAAACCTCCAAGGAGGAGGTCCAAGGATTCAAAATGACCTCGAAAGTATGTAAAAGGCCACCATTCCCATATTTTTGACCGGGAGTGTAGGTAGTAAGCTTTCTCGGAGATTGAAGTATTAAAAATAAACTCGAAAGTATGAAAAGGCGACAGCTTCTACAGCTTTGCCCGGGAGTGTAGATAGTAAACCTCCAAGGAGGAGGTCCAAGGATTCAAAATGACCTCGAAAGTATGTGAAAGCATACCATTCCCATATTTTTGGCCGGGAGTGTAGGTAGTAAGCTTTCTCGGAGATTGAAGTATTAAAAATAAACTCGAAAGTATGAAAAGGCGACAGCTTCCATAGTTTTGCCCGGGAGTGTAGATAGTAAACATCTAAGGACTCCTCCTTGGAGGTTTACTATCTACACTCCCGGCCTAACCTAACCTAACCTAACCTTTCACATACTTTCGAGGTCATTTTGAATCCTTGACCTCGAAAGTATGTAAAAGGCCGCCATTCCCATATTTTTGGCCGGGAGTGTTGTAGAAGCTTCCTTACGGTCGTTGTTTTACACCAGGGGCCGGAACTGGCAGTTCAGCTTCATTCGCCGTGTGCCTTGCCGGGGCTCTTCTACAGCTGGTCAAGTTAAAGAGCTCCACGGGGCACTACGACATGTTCTACGACCAGAGCGACGATTTCGACCTCAATGAGAAGGAGATCATCTCACAGTGGGCGTATAACTGTGAGAGGATCATGCATGGAACTCCCTCAGGTAAGTTTTTTGTAAGTGTTCCACGCGGACGAAGTCGCGGGCAACAGCTCGTATTGTTATAATTCTTTAATATGTTCCGGAAGCATCTAAGGTTATTTTTGTTATTATTTATTGGATTTACTATTTACCTCGTCTGCCGTGTGGTTTCCGGTAGAGTAGAATAGAACCACTGCTACTCTTCCCGTGGATGTCGACAAGGCGACTGAGGGAATACATTATAAAACAAACTTGTGATTTTGAGAAAACTAACAATTCGTATAACTTTTAATTGAGTAAGCCGATTGTTATGAAACAAAGACTAAATGTTACTCCGAATTAAGCCCTGTGCTTTTCTGAAACGTTCATCAGAATTGGTTCACTCGTTTTTGCGTGATGCGTGCACAAGCAGATACATCTTAACAAAAATATATATATATATATTAGCTGTGCTCGCGGCTCCGCTCGCGTGGACTACAGGATCCGCTCCCTATCCCACTTCCACTCAGACTTTAAATCCAGGTCCAGGTGACCTCCGCTCGCGTGAACCACAGAATCGCTCCCATTCACACTCCCGCTTCCGCTTCCGCTACCGCTCTCACTCCCGCTCCCGCTCCCCTCCCGATTCAGTTCAGTAGTTTTTAAGTGATGCGTGCACAAACTCACAGACAAAAAATCTAAAAATGATTGAAATGTGTTCTATTACTTATCCTTAGACCCCTCAATTTTTTTTTTTGCAAATATCTTAAATGTACAGACACGCGATGTTTACGATTTTATTTATTAGATTAAATAACAACATTTTAAATAGGAGTTACGTGTTTTTCCTATCTATTGTTTGCTGTTGATATGATATAACAGTTACATATTCAAGTTCAAGTATTTGTTCGAGTAATGGCATAGCGATATTGACCTACTTAGTGTAGGTCCAATAATATGAACGTTAAGAGGACCTTACGTAACGGAAGCTGGCATTGAATAAGGAACGAATCAGGGTCGAATGTACGTTCCTGGAGTCTACTAGCATTAATAACTTTAAGGCCTGTAGACTCCGGGTTCCCACAAAACGCCAGGGTATATTCCTCAGTCCCGACTTCTGGCCCGAGGGAGTAGTGTTTAGACTTTATAGGGAGTAAAAGACTAACATCTCAAAAATAGTGTGATGAACTCTGTTAATTAAGGTTATAATAATGTGTGTATTAGGTTATAATGTATATAATGTATACGCTTCTACAACAAACTACCAGAGGAAATCTTAAATATGACGGACAGAAAGTTTAAGATTCACATTAAAAAACAAATTTATAAGAAAGCCTATTATAAAATAAACGATTATTTGAATGACAAAGATGCCTGGTACTAATGTTAATTCAGCTTCGCAAAATCTTTATTAATTGTATGCAAACTTGATTTTTAAAAGATGTGTTGCGTGAAATTTGTTGCGCCGTTTCTTCTTCACAGCGCTAACACCTAGGAAGCGGTAGTCGATAAAAAAATGACGGGTATAAATGTACCAAGTATACTCATATGCAATAAATGATTTTGACTTTGTTAAGGTATTTATCTATGGCCAAGTTGCCTGATAATAAACGATTTATTATTATTATAAGACTGTGAAGTAATGATAACTGTCCTTATTAAGATTCATACCACGAAGCAAAATAATTTTTCGCACTTCATAAGTCACCTCAAAGTTTTTACCTTCATAATTTGACTTTGTCCTATTCTTGTTTAATTCTCATAGCTTAAATCCTAGTTTGGGATTGGACAAGTGTATCCTACTAATAATTTAAATGTGAAAGTTTGGATATTTGGATGTTTGTTACTCAATCACGCTTCAACCACTGGACGGATCGGGATGAAACTTGGCACACATATAGGTTAGGTCCTGGAATAGGACATAGGATAGTTTTTATCCTGAAGATACATTCCATTCCTACGGGAAATACATAATAGTTTGTGATGTTAAGTTGTGCACGGGGAAGAAGTCGCGGGCAATAGCTAATAGTTTATAAGGGTAAAATTATTAGGGAAAATAAAGGTTTCATAATTATTATAATATTGCATTACGGCAGAATGTCATTTCTGTCAGTGCAAAAACCTTCAACACTGCCCCACCCCCACTCGCGCAATCAAATCACATAATAGATAGTAACTGACGTACCAAACGTTTTTCACCTTCACGTTTGACGTCATATTTCTCTATTTCAAATCTCCCCAGGCATAGACAACGCTACCTGCACGTTCGGCTCCCTGGTATCGTTTAAGAAGGGCAGCAAGCCGCGCCACCTGGACATCAGGATGGACCTCCGCGTGCTGATGGTGGACTCGCGGGTGTCTCGGGAGACGCGCGCGCTCGTCGTCAAGGTGGCGGCGCTGCGGCAGAGGAACACGGCAGCCGTGGACCACATCATGGAGGCTTGCGATCACGTGGCCCACACTGCTACACAGGTGACGCGTTCATAGAAGTGTGAACACCTTATTTAGTTATTTTAAAATGTTTTTACGGCTCTGGAAGTAGATACCGTTTGAGCCAGTGTTAGATAGTTTTTTCACTCCATTCAAGATTTTTCCTTACTAAAATAAGTTGATAGTAAGCTTTAGTAGTATTGTCGTGTGGTTTCCGGTAGAGTAGAATAGGACCACTCCAACTCTTCCCGTGGATGTCGTACAAGGCGACTTAGGGAATACATTATAAAACATCAATCAGACCTCCCCAACCCGTCTGGCCAGCGCGGGGAGTGTAGGCCAAATCCTCCGTCTGTCTCCGGCAGATGAGAGAGGGTTGTGCTCCTGCAGTGGAGACAAAAATAAACCTGATGATATCAATTGTCCCTTACGCTAATTAATATTTCTGGTATAATTTTTTTTATAATAAATTTTACGGCCTTGGAAACGACGAGCCTTTTGTAGCCTGTCTATAACTTCCACTATCCTTGTTGATAGAAAGATAACCTGATGATGATGATGATAAAAGAAAAAGATATATCGGCGGAAAAAGGTTAGATTAGAATCGAATAAAATGACCATTTTGTATTTCAGGTTTTGGAAAAACTCTCCAGTGGCAAGTGTGAGCCGGATACGGAAGCAGACTACCAACATTTAGCGGTGAGTTTGTTTATTTAATACTTTTTCGGTTGGTCGCAAGCAGCGCATGGAATCCTAGTTTCTATATTTATTTGAACTCCAAAAGAGGTATAATAGACCAAAAAGGGAAAAGTCCAAAAAGCGATTACAGAAATGTCAAAGTCAAAATCATACACGAGTACACTTGGTACATTTATACACGTCATTTTTTTATCGACTACCGCTTCCTAGGTGTTAGCGCTGTGAAGAAGAAACGGCGCAACAAACTTCACGCAACACATCTTTTAAAAATCAAGTTTGCATACAATTAATAAAGATTTTGCGAAGCTGAATTAATATTAGTACCAGGCATCTTTGTCATTCAAATAATCGTTTATTTTATAATAGGCTTTGTCGTTCAACAATCCATTGATAAACAGTGACGCAACACTGAAATTTAGTATCTTCTTGTGGTTTTCAAATGCCCGCTATATGTTGACACTGAGCACGAAAAATATATGGATGTGTTTAAGAAATAAATGGATGCGTTTAGAAGAACCTGCTCTACACTGCCACATGTCAATCGATTCGTGTGTTCAGGTTTAGAAACGTCCCTTGTCAGCCAACGATCTCTATGTACTACTAGATGGAGCGTTCCAAACAATCGCTCTGTTCCACGCAAGTAGCCACAACTCTTTCACATTCACAATGAAACTTGTGCAGTTACTACGCAGAACATTTAATTATTACTAAATATTGACGCTACGGTTAAATAATGTCAATATTTAGTAAGTAATTAAATGTTCTGAGTAGTAACTGCACAAGTTTCATTGTGAATGTGAAAGAGTTGTGGCTACTTGCGTGGAACAGAGCGATTGTTTGGAACGCTCCATCTAGTAGTACATAGAGATCGTTGTTGTTAGCTACGTATTTAGTAACGTGACTGGGAGGATGCTTACAACCAAATTACACCGAAGTTAACTTCACTCTTTTTAAGTTATTTAACTGTCCGAAAAAAATGTCCATTAAAAAAATTACCATTGTGAAAAATTTCCATTCTGAAAGATGACCATTCTGAAAAATGTCCAACCTGTAAAACGTACATTCTGAAAAATTACCATTCTGAATTCAATTTCAATTCTGAAATTCAATTCTGAACACGTCAATTATTTAAATTTTCCAACTTGAAAAACGACCATTCTGAAAATGTGATATTACTATTGTGATTTAAACGACCGATGCTGAGAGAGTGATGTACGTGTGATATGCAGGAGCTGTGGGAGATGAATCACTGTCTGCTGGCCGCGCTGGGCGTGTCCCACCCCTCGCTGGAGGCCATCCGCGCCGCGGCGCGCGCGCGCGGCCTCGCCTGCAAGCTCACCGGCGCCGGCGGCGGCGGGTATGCGCCATTCTTCCTTAGACATCCACTGCTAGACATAGGCCTTCCCCAACGATCGCCACCAAACCCCCCGCACTCGGCATCCAGCCGCTTCCCCCTTAGACACCCGCTGCTAGACATAGGCCTTCCCCAATGATCGCCACCAAACCCTCCGCCCTCGCATCCAGCCGCTTCCGGCCACCTTCTTCAGGTCGTCGGTCCATCTGGTCGCCACCGTGCTCGTTTTTTTATTATTGATTCGTTTGCGCTTGACCCCAATCTCACCTGATGGTGAGTGATGATGAGGCCTGAGGTGAAGCGCGCTTACCCAGAAGATGCCTAGGCCTTCCCCAATGATCGCCACCAAACCCTCCGCCCTCGGCATCCAGCTGCTTCCGGCCACCTTCTTCAGGACGTCGGTCGACCTGGCGGCGGGGCGTCCCATCCTGCTCGTTTTTTTTTATTATTGATGGGTTTGCGCTTGACCCCAATCTCACCTGATGGTAAGTGATGATGAGGACTAAGGTGGGGCGCGCTTACCCAGAAGATGCCTGTTCACTCTTCCTTTAAAAAGATCCAGATTGTACTTGTCCGGAAATACTCAAGCTGGCTGGCGTGCCGATCCGCGGTCTCCACTCCAGAACTCTCGAACAGCCATCGGTTCTATTAGATTATGAATTTTAGATTATGAACTGGGTGAGAAAGTCCATGGAGTGCTTGATGGCTCAGCATAGGTAGACTTAATGATTGTAATGAATAAGATAAATCAAAGGCAGGGCCCTGTGCCGTTGGGTTTGTTGCCACTTCTTCCCCTCGGTTATACACGTGGAAGTGGAGTAGTTTTAGGCAGAATTTGACGTCAATAAGATAATAATGTATTCCAATTTTCAAAATAAATATTTTGATTTTTGATTTTTTTGTTGTCACTGATAAATATAAAAAAAATCAAACGGATATAGCTACTAGTTGGCCTGATGGTAAAAAGGATGTATGTAACAGAAAATTAAAAAAAGAAAAAGTACCAGAACAAACAAAACTGACTTTTAACGCCATTCAAAAGCCCTATTTATTATTTACATAAAAGGTTATATACTTCAGTGTCGAAAATCCAGTGGTTTATCGTAAATATATATTATTGTTTCGTATTTAATTGTATTGTTTCATATTCCTAGATATGCCATGGTCCTCATACCACCATCCACTGCTCGGGCTGTGGTGGACTCCCTCACTGGCCACCTCCTCGAGAACGGTTTCCGTGTCACGGAGACCAGACTGGGGGGCACCGGGGTCTCACTGGAGATGTGACAGGGCCCCCCCAGCAAACGGCTCAAGCTAACCTAACTGCAAGGTACAGAGTACTTCGAAGAAGAATTCATAGTAAATGATAGATCGACCAGCTGACCCACTGAAACTCTTTTAAGCTAAGAAAGAAGATTCTTATTTGGAATTAAGCCCGCAAAATAGAGCATGGCTGGCAGTACGCACTATTGGGCGGCCGCCGGCCGTTCAGACAGATCGACTGATAACTTAGGAAGAGAAGCACAAAACACATATTTTGTTGACGTTGTCTCACATAATGAGGAAGATGAGTGTAACCATTTTATGATCTAGAAAAATAAAACTTAAAATCAGAAGAATATTAGTGAAAGAATTTGAGCGATATCTTAAAAACTGTATTTTTTACAATTTTTCAAAGCCAAGCAGGCGTAAGCAGTTTTCGGAAGTGGCCAAATTAAATTATTTAAAAAAAATTTAGATTTCAAGATATAGTCATGATTTTTTCGCAGTAGCTATTATAATTAGTTTAAAAAAAATTAAGATTAAGAAATCGCGATTATCTTTCTTTTACATCTTCCTCATTCGGCTAAACTTGTTAACCTCCTAACTAAATTTTGGCTGCAATGCAATTATATAATTTAATTTAATTTAATTTTTAATTCTGATGTTGATCCATAATGTGTTAGTAAGTCTTAAGATATGTTAGTAAATAAACGAAAATTATTAGAAAGGAAAATTAAAAACATTTGCAACCATTTAAACCTTACATTTGTTGTGGACAAGGTGGACAGCTTCCCAGTGCCTGTGCATTGGGCTGTCCAACCTGTCGCGCAGCACGCTGAGGAGGCTGTTGGGGCTGTCACGAACCCGACGCACCAGGGAAGCGACTCGTTTGCGTATGATGGCGTAGAAATCATCCACGCGTGCTTCAGCGAACATCCCTGATGCACTGCAGTATCGTGGCAACCCCAGCAGCATCCTGAGCCCATTATTGTATTGGACTCGCAGGGTATTGTAAGTCGCCTGCGTATAGCCGACCCACAGGCTGCACGTGTAAAATGACTGGCAGTACGCCTTGAATAAGGTCATTTTAACTTCTCTAGAGCATCGTGCAAACCTGCGGGCCAACATATTGCATCGGACCGACAACGCCCTGCGCTCCCTATCTATATCCATGTCATCCTTTAAGTCTTCAGTGACATAGTGACCCAAGTATTTGAAGTGGGTCACTCTGGGTAGGGCGACACCATTCAGTGTATATACCCTAACGTTTTAAAAATTGCGTTTGTAACACAATAGCACCCAAAATGGAGTGAGCCAGGATTTGCTGTGGTTTACTAATAATATCTAGAGATATACCGATCATTGCCGATTAAATGGTTAAGCTGAATAATCGGCCTCCCAACCGATTTATCGTATTCACCGATGAATCGGCTTATTTAATAATAATATATTTTAGGAAATTCCGGCAAAAAGGGTTAATTCCGGCATTAAACGATAAGATGCCCTTTAAAATCATGTGGGCTTCTCGATTTATAAATATTGAAAGAGAGGTATTGAAGACAACGAAATCTCATTCATATATGTATGTACATTAAGTTGAAACTTGTAAAAAGTCATAACAGTATTCACTGTACAAATATCGACGCAAAAAAGCATAAGGGCACTACAATATAACATTCAAAAATACATATAAAATTAATTTACAGTGTATTATTATCTATCAATACTATCTATCTATACTATGAGGATCGGGTTCAGTGGCGATGAATTTTCAAATAATGAATTTTCTTTTATAATAATAATGATGTCTTTATTTCAGGAAAAAACCCATAAAATGCAAAGTATAATTTTTTTTATTAATTTAAAAATGATGCAATAGCAATTGGTTAAAATTATAAGATATAAGACTACAAAATAGACGAATTCCTCGCAGTTAAATTTGAAGAATATGTATATGCGAATAGATTATATAGTATTGATAGATAATAATACATTGTAAATTAATTTATATGCATTGGTAGGTAGGTAGGTGTGAATGACAGCATTTATGCTTTTTGCGTCGATGTGAGGTTGTATGTGTATTTGCGATTGATTGTTTGCTGTCGCGATGGTAATATCATGTAAAACACGTCCGGGACAAACGGATGGACATTCCAATAAGTGGTGTGACAATATTTGTGTATGTATGAATTTTAAGTGTTCTAACGTATCAAGATAGAACGGTTATAGCCATTTGTTTAACTCAGTTCCGCGCGTGCCGATTTTCGGTCAGACCCCTCCTTCACCGTTTATGCCATTCTAGTCAAGAGATAGAATGATGCGGTTAGAAACCGGGCAATATGGTACTTTGCAGATGTTTTATCGATGTTTACCCGACCTTGACTAGGCGCGGAACGAGTAAACGTTTTTTGTATTGCTGATGTGTTTGCGCTTGACCTCAATCTCACCTGATGGTAAGTGATGATGAGGCCTAAGGTGGAGCGCTTACCCAGAAGATGTCCATTCACTCTTCCTTTAAAAGATACAAATTGTACTTGTCTGAAAATACCCAAGCTGGCAGGCATATGACACTTTCTGATAATCGTAGTTAGACGACAAACGTTTATCATATGACCCGTAAAAGATACAATAAGAGTCTTTAGTTAAACGGATATTATCCGCTGGTAAGGAGTTCCATTCCTTAGCAGTTCGCATTATAAACGAGGAAGCAAAACGCTTCGTGCGAGAGCGTGGTATGTTTACTACATAAGGATGGTAGGTAACTAACTTGTTGAGAGGTAAATAACTTGTTGAGAGGTATTGTACTTGTCCAGAAATACCGAAGCTGGTAGGGAGCTCCATTCGCAGTTCACGTTTGACAGTTTGTGCAATATTGTTGGCACTCGTGTTGCACCTACTTGACCGTTCTATCTTGATGGGATTTCTGTGGTTCTGACAGTCTCTCTGAGCTGTCGGTTTGACGTTATACGTCTCTAAGCTATTCGGTCTCCGGCGCGGGTTTTTCCGAAACATTACACAAAAAACATACACAGGCCAACTTCAGCCAAACGTTTTGTTGACTTCAGCATGAGCTCTGAAAATTGTCGAGTTAGACTGTAGTTACAAACTCAAAATAATTATGAAAAAAAAACTATGTCTCTGAAGCCGATTTTCTTCACCCGCGAATGTTTTCCAACCGTCGCATAAAAAAACATTGTGAAACCCAACGATCTCTATGTACTACTAGATGGAGCGTTCCAAACAATCGCTCTGTTCCACGCAAGTAGCCACAACTCTTTCACATTCACAATGAAACTTGTGCAGTTACTACGCAGAACATTTAATTGTTACTAAATATTGACGCTACTAAATAATGTCAATATTTAGTAAATAATTAAATGTTCTGAGTAGTAACTGCACAAGTTTCAAAGTGAATGTGAAAGAGTTGTGGCTACTTGCGTGGAACAGAGCGATTGTTTGGAACGCTCCATCTAGTAGTACATAGAGATCGTTGTTGAAACCATAGACAAATGTGTATGCCCAAGGTTCTGTGTTTCGATCTTTCTGTTTATTGTTTCGAGAAAACAAGAGCAGGAGACTCCGGAGGATGGAAGGCCACTTTGACCAAACATGTGTTTTTGAATGCTCTGTAAAATATCTAAGAACGAATCAAATCGAAACCGGAAACAAGGTCTGTAAATTGAGTATAGCTTCTTAAATAGCCAAGATGACTCTTTAGGTGAAGAAACGAATGCTTTAATGAGATTGAAAGATTCTTAACTCGTTGACTGTCCAGGTGCCCCCAATGGTAAGTCACGCAACTGCTGGCCAGGACGCCATGGTCCCACCAGAGAAAGCTAAATATCTACGTACGCACTGTCGAGCATCGCGGCCGATCGCGCCGATCGCGTACGCCCTTTTGCACATTATAAGAACATTTCTTGTGTCTTATGAGAAATGTCTTATAAGAAATCCAGTCGCATTGGTTATATGTATTTTGTATGCCCATGTGGCGGGCCATAGCTGAGCTGAGCGGGCTGAGCTATGACATTTAATCCTTTATATACCTATGATCCACAATAAAGATATTTCATTTCATTTCATTATGAGACCATTCACATTACAAGACATTTTTCTTATGTCGGGTCAGACACACGCATAGACATTTTTCTTGTCTGTTGTCTTATAATGTGCAAAAGGCTGTAGTCTGAACATTGTTATTTGAGGCTAAATAGGGCAAATGTGACCATTTTACATATGATGTTTAGCTAATAAGGCGAAGTGTATTGTCGACGCAGAGATTCCCACTAGCGCCTCTAGCGGCCGAAGATCGAAACTTTATTTGTACTAATTTTACTGTTTGGTTGAATTATGTTACTAACTGTAAAATAAGTACAGATTTTCTGCCAATACACAAAATACGTAATAATAAAAGTACATAAGGCACTGCTTAAGAAAGCTTGTTCAATTTCTCATAAACATACCTACAAAATTCAGTGTAAGCCAAATTGAATCCTAAGCGCTGGAAGAAAGTCAATGTTACGCTGAAGCGCTAAATCACGCAACATTGACAGTCGTACGCTGTTCACCTAGGGTCTACCTAGGGTACCTACTTGCGCGAGACGGCACCCGACCGATTGGCCCCGAATTCGGGGCCGCGCCGCAATGGTGGATGAATATTCGATCGTTTCAACCGCCGTCATTATCCTCCCCTTCAAAAGTAGAAGAGACAACACAGTTCATCGTTTTTATTATAAAATGTCTGGTCCGTGCACAGACTCGGCACAGGTGAAATATTTAATTAATTATATTAATTTTTCATCAACTTTTGGTGGTAAGGATAATGATGGCGGTTGAAACGCACGTATATTCACCCGGGTATATTTTTATACCTAAAGTGTGGAGTTAGGCCTAGCCACTAGAGGCATAGTATACTTAATAATACTATGTACTAGAGGCGTTAGTGAGAATCTTTGAGACGTCGTCTATAGCTGGCATTAGTTGACCGACTTATCGACAAATGTGCATGAAAACCAACGATCTCTATGTACTACTAGATGGAGCGTTCCAAACAATCGCTCTGTTCCACGCAAGTAGCCACAACTCGTTCACATTCACAATGAAACTTGTGCAGTTACTACGCAGAACATTTTATTATTACTAAATATTGACGCTACGGTTAAATAATGTCAATATTTAGTAAATAATTAAATGTTCTGCACAAGTTTCAAAGTTAATGTGAAAGAGTTGTGGCTACTTGCGTGGAACAGAGCGATTGTTTGGAACGCTCCATCTAGTAGTACATAGAGATCGTTGATGAAAACTAATTTAATTTTGAAAATGGCTTGGCCATTTTGAATAGTGTGGAAGGAATCCCTCTATGAGGGAGTTACAATTGTTAGTTGATTGATGAGACATTTTGTGAAGTTTAGAAATAAAGGCTTAACGTCATTTTTCATTAAATATACACGCACGACCAGGCACGTTGTATAATAGATCGTTAAATTAACGACGACGCCCCCCCCACCCCACGCGAAGAGTACAAGGGTGTACTGGGGGTGGTGGTACTAGGAGTGGGGCGTGCCGTCGTGAATTGAATGATCTATAATATATATATTTTTTTAGTATACACCAGATACTATAGTGCGTTCGCATTTGGCTCAAAAGGACTTCGTTTCCACAGCCGTAAAACACATTAAAAAAAGTGTGTTCGTGCATGTGTGGTAAAGGCTTTACAGTCAGCCTAAAATTAAGTATTATTGAAAATAAAGCTTGAGATGAAACAATTATGATATATATTTGTATGTTTGGAAAACTCCAACTATAAAACAACCATTTAATCACGGATTTATGGACCAAAGTCATTCTTAATGCTGTCGTCATACGAGTCAGAAATTCTGACTAATAAATTATGATCACAGCAAGATGGTCAAAGTTCTGTTTAATCATTAAAATTGATTAATTTGATTAAAGTTTTTAATCAATGTTTGTCAAAACATACATTAGTCTAACAGATATCCATCGAACTACGAAGCCATTATATACTAAGGGGTCATGTGACACTTTCTGATAATCGTAGTTAGACGACAAACGTTTATCATATGACCCGTAAAAGATACAATAAGAGTCTTTAATTAAACGGATATTATCCGACGGCTAATCAATGATTAATGAGAGTTGTGATTATACTAATTATGCTAATCAATGATTAATGAGAGTTGTGATTATACTAATTATGCTAATCAATGATTAATGTACTTGTCCGGAAATACCCAAGCTGGTAAGGAGCTCCATTCCTTAGCGGTTCGCATCATGAAAGAGGAAGCAAAACGCTTCGTGCGAGAGCGTGGTATTACGTCTACTACATAAGGATGGAGTCCCTCACCACGCCTGGTAGTCCGGTGATGGAGGGGTGTACTCCTGGACACAAAATGTAACCTGTGGAATACTAAAACCCTACTGTCAGAGTGGCGTTGCGTTAATCAATGATTAATCAAGAGTTGTATAATCACAACTCTCATTAATCATTGATTAGCCTTCGGCTAATATCCGTTTAACTAAAAAATCTTATTATGTCTTATTTACATGTTAATCATTAACACCCGAAACACAGAGGGCGAATGCGTGGCGGAGGCGGGGCGGTAGCGGTACACTCCGTACAAAATACCGCTTCGGCGGTACTAAATCCGGAGCACGCCTCCGCCACGCATTCGCTTTCTGTATGATTCGGGCTTAACAGTGTCGTATTAGAGCCGTTTATTTAGATATATTTTTTACTATTGTTTAAGAATTTATTGATATTATTATTTGTATTAATTTATTACCTTTATTGCTATTGTTAATTTTACTTATTCTTTTTACTCCCACCTGTTGTTCAAATTAAGTGTGATTGGCAACGCAAAGATTCACTCGCCCCCGCGCTCCAACCGGACAAAATTGAAACTTTGACAGTAGCAAGTATAGATTGCCGTGTGGTTTCCGGTAGAGTAGAATAGGACCACTCCAACTCTTCCCGTGGATGTCGTACAAGGAGACTAAGGGAATACATTATAATACGTCAATCAGGCCTCCCCAACCCGTCTGGCCAGCGCGGGGAGTGTAGGCCAAGTCCTCCGTCTGTCTCCGGCAGATGAGAGAGGGTTGTGCTCCTGCAGTGAAGACAAAAATAACCTGATGATTATGATGAAGTATAGATTGTACAGTTCACGACGGCACAGCCCACCCGAAAATCGCTGACATTTCATAGTATGCTTTATATTGTTACTGTGTTCTGTCCTTACGCACTGATCATCAATGAGCATACGTGAACTAAGATACTGACGTTACACGTGATACCTCGTGCCAAGTAGCCGGGCGTGACGTCGTGAACTGTATGATGTATAACAGAGAAATAGGAAAAGTTATGTATAAACGTCATACTTGTCAATTCCCAAGCATCATTTCTAAATTTTCCCACTAGGGAGCGCGCGCGTAGTCTTTGCGGCGCCAATAGGGTGTCAGCTCTCTTCTGCATTAACATGAAATGAAATATGAAAGAAATCATTGTGACATATTTAACAAAACAAGCACTACAAAATGAGCCTACAAAGACCCATGACATGATTATCTTCCAAGCATTTTAAGCACTCGTGCACTACACTGTAGGGTCGACAATATTAATTTCTGACCTATGCAAGTGTTTTGTTCCGTTTTTCCATGGCGTAGCATAAATTTAATTGCGTCCTATTTATCTGTGAATTAACTCATAATCAGCGTAAATACGACCACGCTGAAAATAAGCCTCACCAATAGAATGCCATTTTTGGTGGGCTGTCCATTGGGGGATTTGCCATAATAACTCCGCCTGGATTGGTGATCTTAATATACACAGGAGAACGCTGCTGCGCGTCCCTGGTGCAATCCCTTAGTCGCAGGAATATTCTGGAAATACTCACAGGAAGATGGAGGGGGGGGGGGGGGGGGGGGGCTATTTTAAGCTGGGAACCACATGGCATTCATCATGTCAGCCCCTAGAAGTCCACTGCTGGACATAGGCCTTCGCCAATGAACGCCACCACACCCTCTGCATCCAGCCGCTACCGGCCACCTTCTTCAAGTCGGTCCACCTGGCGGCGGGGCGTCCCCCCCTGCGCGCGCCGCCCCGCGGTCTCCACTCCAAAACTCGTCTGCCACACATTTTTAGTTAATTTAATTTCCCAAAATCTTCATGTATTAATTTTATACATACTGGTCCCAGAGGGGTAGGCAAAGACGATACATCGCCACTTTGCGCGATCCAACGTCGCAAAGCGATATGCCTTCGTCCACTTTTAGCTCCGTAATACCCGTCAAGAGTGATGTGTGGTGAACAACATCGCCGCTTCCGTATTGAGATACATGAGGTACCACGGTTAGCAAGGGACATATCCACCTCGTCAGAGCCCCGCGTGACTCGGCAAGGCCAATAGTGCCCGAAGTTCTCCCAGCTCCGGGATGTCGGCACTAAATTAAATTTCATCATCATGTCAGCCTTTAGACGTCCACTGCTGGACATAGGCCTTCCCCAATGAACGCCACCACACACAAATTAAATTTACGACCACAAAATTCCTTGTAGTGCACCAACTGTATGTGCGAATCTGCATTAAATATGTCGCTTATCGCTTGTTTTGTTTAATATAGTGGGTGTGTATGTAAACTCGCTCTTCGCTCATGAAATATATATTTCATTCCAGATTAATAGTCCTATGAAAACAAACGCATTTGCGTCTCGAAAACAAAATACACAATAGATGGTGTTCCTAAGTGGACTGCAAAGTTTACATGGTAATACAAACCTGTTTTTGCTGCTGGTGACCCTTTCATGTATATGTTACCGAGACGTAAATAGCGTTGGTTTTCATAGGACTATTAATCTGGAATGAAATATACTTAAATATATGTTAAACTAGCTGTCTGCCCGCGACTTCGACCGCGACCACGGAACTTTATAAATTATATAGCATATGACACTTGTAGCTAATTACTTGATATTTTGGACAATTCACACAATAACTTTATAAATTGTAGCCTATGTGTTATTCTGATGTATAAGCTATATTATTGTAAAGTTTCATTAAAATCCATTCAGTAGTTTTTACGTGAAAGAGTAACAAACATCCATCCATACTTACAAACTTTCGCGTTTATAATATTAGTAGGATGATAGATGGTACCTTAGATGAAGCTGTTTTGAACAAAATTGATTCTTAACTGCTAACATTTTGTGTTGAAAACTGCAGCGTCATTTTCGATATCGAAAACATCTGAACCGATTTTAATGAAACTTGCTGCATTCGTGTAAGAAGGTCGTAAAATAGAATTGTTTGAGATAATTTCAAAATTTATGAAGTTTAGTTAATTTAAAAAAGTTATTATGATTTGTTATTAATATTTATATTATTTTAAAAGGAAAATAACATTCCTGTAAAAACATGTATTGTAAAATATATTCTACTTATAATTTATTGTAAAAATAATTATGTAAACTAATTTATGTTATGTATTGTAGTTTATTTTGAAGTACATGCTCAAAGACATTAGAATAATCGGTGCTAAAATGGGGAAATTATGTTAATAAATCGTTAAACACAGAAAGTTTAATTATTATGGGAAATAATAAATTTATTTCAATAGTAATTTTATTTTATTTTTCCTAACTCCGCGTTACCACTTTTCAGTAGGTTATGAAGACGGCTCAGGCTGCAAAACATCTGCCAGCTAAGCAAGTGGTTCAGAATTCGATTTCCGAACGGACATTGGGTTATTAGCTCAAGTGTTAGACTCCGAGTTCCAGAAGTCTGTTCGATTCCTAGTGGGCCCTGGTCTGGTTCTTATATTTGTGAATTGTTCCGTTCGTCCTACTATACCACAACTACAGCTAGAGGTCGTCCTAGGAGGACGTTCAAGGATCAAATTAGTAACGTCCTCAAAAAGGCTGGGGTCCGCAGTGAGAAGAATAAAAGCAGGTGCATGACAAGGTTGATGAATATGAGTGAGGATAGTGAGGTGTGTCAGGATCGCGAAAAGTGGCAATATATCGTCTGCCTACCCCTCTGGGACCAAGGCATAAGCATTATGTATGTACGTTCCGTTCGGTTTAACAGCGCAGACCTAGCACCCAGCTAGTAAGGATTTCGGGTAATATCCGTACTACATAAGCATTTTATACTTTCTGTCGGGTCACGTGATATGTCACTATACCTCATACCATGAAGCAAAATAATTTTTCGTAGCTCGTCGTTTCACCTCTTTCCTTCATGATTGACGCTAATTGGTTATTAAATTAGATAACAGATGATTTTAAAATGTGCATCTGTTATCTGATTTAATAACCAATGGATCGGGTGTGGTGGCGTTCATTGGGGAAGACCTATGTCCAGCTGTGGACTTCTAGGGGCTGACATGATGAAGTATGTTCTTGTGAAGTAAAAAATTTGTTCACCGAAATAAAGTTTAAAGCTTATTTGTGACAAAAAAAACATTTCATTTTATATGACGAGAATGGAACTGGAAAAAAGCTGTTAGAATATGCAATCTAATCGTACATTAAAACAAATAATGGGCCCGATTCTGAAGTACACATTTAAAATTTGACAGCGCTAAAATTGATTTCGTCTTTATCTTTATAATACTGTGTGACAAGGATAGCAACAGTTTTAGTGCTGTCAAATTTTAACGTTGTGCCTTCAGAATCGAGCCCAATACGTAGTTATTCAAATAGGTGTCGATTTTCCACCAGGTGGCGCTTAGCGGTTTTACTTTTCCACTATCGAATATTTACTTAAAATTTTCCGTCAAATACAGAATTAAAACACATATTTGTATCTAAAAGTGCATTTATTTATTCATAAATAACTATTAACACATTCCATTTTGCATATCAACAAAGTGAAGTCTAAAAATAAATTACTTTAATTACTAAAGCATATGAAATTCACAAATTAATACTGTTAAATCGAGTGAATAGAATATTTAAACTTAAGTTGGAAAATAATGGAAGACAGTAAAAAAATATGAACTTAGTTGGGCTTACATTTATAAAACGATAGTCACAGTACAATCGACCACACGTCCTAAGACCCACGGTCTCGGATTTGAAATCTGACTGCAGAAACAAATTTACTCACAGTATACTATTTTGTAATCGGAAAGTACTTCGGCTGTTTTAGTTATAAGGGTCTATTGGCGACTCTGTCAAAATGACGTCACTACAGCAGACCACGCCATATCTCTAAAACTACAAAAGATATCTGTAAAAGTACAAAATTCAGATCACATATTTTTACCGTTTTCAAGATATTGGGTTCTGTCAAAATGACGTCAGTACCTGCGATGTGGTCGACCGTACTCGTGAGCAGATCTCACCCGTTCTTTAACCTCGTAAGTATCAGGATATTTAACGCTCAGTAAAGATTGCCACCTTTCCTATAATGTGTAGTATGTTCGCCGAGGCGCGTGTGGATGGATTCCACGCCATCGTGCGCAACAGAATTGCCTCCCTGATGCGCCGCGTGCGGGGCAGCCCTAACAGCTTCCTGGCCACTATACGGGAGAAGGTGGATAGTCCAATACTCAGGCACTATCGTCTGAATTAATAAATGATTTGATATAATCTCCACTATGACTGTCAAGGTCCGGAATTTTCGTTAAGTAAGTAATGGGTAGTATAAGGGTTAAACCACAGAATGCTAAACAGGACCAGAAGTCTCTCTTTCGAATAAAACGGCGTTTAAGTACCAAAAACATACCTAAACTACGCTTCCCTTTCTATTGTATAACTCTATCTCGTTCAGACGCGGCACGTGTAACGTTAGGGTTGTCATCTTGTGAACCCATAGTTTAATCTAAGTATTTATGGGTAGTACACAAGTACCTATTACTCTTTTTAAACAATGACTTTTGAAATATAGTTTTAGACCCGAAAACTATTTGTTTTACAAATTCCCGTATACTTACATAAGTAAGTAAGCAACTTTGGTGTATCTATTTTATTTTTAGTATTGTAGCTGAGAGTTCTGAGGGAATTGAATTCTGAGTTTGTACTGAATGACTGAATGATCGCAAGACGAGGCTTGCGGCTTATATTCTCCGGACAGTGGAAGACGGTGGGGGTAAAACCGATCAGAGTGGAGGACTCATCGAACTTTCATCAAAATCCATCACCTTCTAGAACCTTCCATCACCTTCCATGACCTTCTAGAACATTCTCGACCCTTCCATATGATGTACCTAAAAAGTTCTAGAACATTCGACACATTTTCATACTTTTCTTGAACTTTCCATACCCTTTCATAGCACACCAAAATGATATATTTCTAGAACTTTCTACAATGTTCTAACTTTCCTCAAAGTCCATCACCTTCTAGAACTTTCCATGACCTTCCAGAACATTCTCGACCCTTCCATATGATGTACCTAAAATGTTCTAGAACATTCGAGACACTTTCAGAGAGACACTTTTTTCTCGAACCTTCCTGATATTTCTAGAACTTTCTACAATGTTCTACCGTTACTAATATTTTCGAGAATATTCTGTAGGCACATCCATAGTTCGGGGAATCACTATTAATAAATACATAGCTTTTCTAGATTAAAACAGAAAATGCCCTTGCACATGGAATTAATCCGACTTTTTATTAGTGTTTTAACAACCGAAAGTGATAAAATATCGCCTGTAATAATTTCTGTAATGTATCACCACTCGCGCGTGCATCACATCGAGCGGGCGGCAACCGACTGATTTTGTCCGGTCGACCCTGCACGCGATTTTTGTAAACAAAGTCCGGAGTGAGCCAGGCCTGGTTAAACGTTGTAGTCTAAAGGCTAATTAAACTTGTGGCAATTTTGTCAATTTCATCTTCAAAATTGAACTCTGTAATATTCAAATGTATTTTGTGTCCTTATAATAAATTGATGGAAATATTTTTTCCAAGTACCTACCTAACTCGCTTAATAATAAAAGGACTGGTCCGGAACTTACGAGGTTTAAAGAAGTAAATTTAAATTAACGAATGCAACAGAAATGTTAAAACAATATATCAACAGTGGGAAGGTCAAAACGCTAAAGAGCCACTTGGTTGAAAATTGAAACCATCTTGCAAAATAGAAGCACTGGGTGATTATTTGTTCTAATTGACTTAGATGGCATATTCTTAAGGTTTTAGCGCCTCCGTCCACGTCATTGTATACAACGAAAATATTCCTTATTAGTAAGAATTTAAAGTTTGTTTCTATGTAGTGCGGTTTCACCTTTCCACTGTTGATATTGTCAATTCAAAAGATTCGATTGGTAGAAAAAGTGGAATGAAAATCTGGAACCATCTGTACAGATCAATCTTGAAACCCTGCATTTCCTAATTCATCTATCTACCCCCAATTTTATCTAAGACTAATATGATATCATATACTGGCATATATTTGTTATCTAGTTCATTTTATATCTTTTTTGGTCTACAAAATCTAATCTTTAGTTATTGTTTTGATCACTATATCAAAGCTACAGTCAAAAATATTCGCCTCGGTCTCTGTGCACGGCCAGCGGACGATCCGAAGACCGCAGCGGATTGCCAGCAGATCTATAGCTTTGTATGCATGCGGACGAGCCGCTGAACGACGGATCGTCTACGGCGGCACGATTTTTATCGTTGTATCTGCGGATTGTTTGCTAGATGTGCACAGAGCCTCAGTCTGTCCCAAAGCCTCATAAAGTCTTTCAAAATGGTTACTAATTCCATGAAGTTAGTTTCTAAGGCTGCTGCGGTCTCTTGCGTGGTACGCATTCACACCACCATACGCAATGTTGTTCAATTCACGATGACACGCACTGCTCGTGAGAGGTGAGCGCGGGACACTATCCGAACGTCAGTATGTTAGTACGTATGCACATATTGATGATTAGTGCGTAACGATAGAACTGACACAGTAACAATATAACGCGTACAGTGACATGTAATATATTTAGAGATAGAGTGGGACGTGCCGTCATGAACTGAACGATCTATAGGACAAAATGTATGGCAGAGCAACCTGAAGGCAGGCACACCACTTACTGGACAGTTTCCAGCCTACATATACTATGCACAAGATAATCTTGCAATGTATTTTCTTATCTATTTCAGCGACAAGCACCTTAGATACTTTATAATTAAAGATGTATTGTATTTTCTTTCAATATATTTACAGGTCATACCACGAAGCAAAATAATTTCTCGCACCTCATAAGTCACCTCAAAGTTTTTACCTACATCATCATCATCAGGTTATTTTTGTCTCCACTGCAGGAGCACAACCCTCTCTCATCTGCCGGAGACACACGGAGGATTTGGCCTACACTCCCCGCGCTGGCCAGACGGGTTGGGGAGGCCTGATTCGATGTTTTATAATATTTACCTACATGATTGACACTAATTGGTTGTTAAATCAGATAACAGATGACTATTTGATATCCAATTTAATAACATGAAGGTAAACACTTTGAGGTGACTTATGAGGTGCGAAAAATTATTTTGCTTTGTGGTATGACCTGTAAATACATATCGTATTTTAAGGTGGTCACTTACGGGTTGGGTAACACCAGATGGCACTAGTAGTAAAAAAAATAGTTTAAATATTTTTTCTGAAATTCTTTGGCCATAATTTTCGCAAAATTCAACTATCAAAGTGCAATTTTTAGCATTCTGAAAATGTATGCACATAAATTAACTATAGATTTTTTTTTATCACAAATGATAGGATATTTTGAGTAGTAGTCTAAGGTGTTTAAATTCAAATTGTAGTTGTGATATATATACCCACTGGTCAAGGAGTTTGCATCTATCTTATATTGTTATCCCTTATATCAACAATAGCCTACTCCGTAAGCTTTTCATGTGACATATTCTGGTAAGCGTTTGGCGTCTAATTTAATAATTTGTTATCACAAATGAAGTAGGTCTAATAAATTCTGGAAAAAATAACCACTGTTTTTAAATGACTGGCGCCAGCCATCTAGTGTTATTCAACCCGTGAGCGACTGACGACCATAAAACGGAAATGCTTGTATACCTTTACTGTTTAATGTTATTTGATGACATTTCGTAAGTATTCAATATTCTCGTACTTACATATATTCTCATATAAAGTATGGTTAAAACATTTCGTTACAACAAAATACTGAGCTGCAAAATTAAATCAAAAATTATTTTGTTCAATAAAAAACAATGTCAATAAATGTAAATAAATTAGCTAAAGCAGATGGTCCGTATATACTTATCACATTTATAATGACTACGTTCTACAATATTATGTTTATTTATAAATTATACAATTTAAGAATTGGTCTTCATCATTCCTTTTTATTACAGGGTCCTAGTTTAAACAATATTATAAGGAATCCAAAATCCTGATCCAAATCTTGTTTAAATGAAAAATCTTTTTGACTTTACATGGCATTATCTTTACCTGTATTCGTATATCGAAAAAAAATCAATCAAGTAACAACATAGAAGACAATATAATAATTTACTAAGAATAAAATGTTTGAATATACCTCCAAACAAACAAAAATAGGACCCTGTAATTTAATCATCTATAGTTATTCATACATTTTGTGTTTATATTACAAATCAAAAGGAAATTACGGAGTTACTCTCATTTTTACTATTCTTGTGTCACCTTATCACCTTCATAATCAATTTTTGATCTTACAGTGTATTTAAGTTGTGTACATTAAAAAAGTCTTTCGCGTTAACGCCATTCTCCACATTTTTGATAAACGTTTCCTTACAAATATTAAAGGCAACATTCCTTATTTATCTTATCAGTAAGAACATGATGTCGCTCTCCAATGAAACTGTTATCTAAGAAGCATAACTGTATCTAGTGGCATTCCACCTTATATCATTCGAAGGCAGCACACACTTAGTATAAATAAAATAAAAAATAAATGTACTTCAAACTTACAATATAAAAACAAAATATCAACCTTTGGTAATAAATACATCCAAAAATTAATCTTATTAAAATAATAGCCAACTAATTAGTCTTAATAACAATATTGAATAAATATGTTGAAACAAGCATTATTAATGTAACTCCGGGGTTAGCACTAGATGGCGCGCTAGTGCTCGAGTAATAGTTTTTACTTTTTTCCTGAATTACATAGCTACAATTTTTAATAATATATATATTTATTTACTTTTAGTTTAATTCTTGTCACAAATGATTGGCACCGCAGTGAAGAATAAACTGACATTATAATGTTGCAAACCACTTTATAAAAGAACACTGGTACAGCGAGCAAGACCAATCGACAAGACGGCTTCCCTCCAAAAACTGTGTTACCAGTAAAATAAAAAAAATTTCACCTCTCCAGCTCGAAAAAGGCGCTTTTGGTGCTTAAAAACTCAGACTCAGTTCGAAATTCAAAGCGATCACATTTGAATTTCGAACACCTCCTTTTGGCGATGGCTCGTTCAGAAACTCATTTTGGCCTAGCGATTTAACACACACATACTCTAATGATTTTGTATGTAATTTAAGTTTATAAATAGCCTTTTTAAAGACGGAATATTTAAAATATTTATAAATTATCTAGTAAATATTAATATCGCTTACTTAAAAATATCATGTTTACTTGGTTTTATAAAAATGCCAAGCAGTGCAGTTGCAGAACGCAACATTTAAATAAAAAATAAACTTTTTTTCTTTTCTCGCTGGTAGAGGTGAAAAAATGTTTCACACAAGAGCAAACTTTTTTTATGTCTTGTGCATTTAAATCACCCACTGTACTCAGCGGTCTGAGGTTAGATCTTCGCTAGTTCGTAATTTAAAGTCAGCACTCGCAACAAAAAATAACTTTGCTCACTTGTTGAACAAATAACTATTGTTGCCTACACAACAGGTACTTTGAGTGGTGAGGTAAAGGGCCGGTTTTTGTGTCAAATTCAGGAGAAAAAAAAAACTACATATTTTATCGACTACTGGCGCCATCTGGTGTTACCCAACCCGTAAGTGACCATCAATAATTCGAAAGAAGCTTGCACGTACAAAGCTTACCTTTACAAATATAAATTAATATCAACCTAAAGTGTAAATAAAATATTTTTCTAAAAAGCATAATAACTTATTCGAAGTCTGCTGCAAAATAACGCAAACTCCATTATTTTCGATCTATCACAGTTATTCCAGTTATTAATTTTTAATACCATTCGCAATACTTAGTTACAATAATACATCCATACAGTTTCCATACAAAATTCTCATTTGCAAGAAATCGTTATTATATAAATCAAAAAGTTATCAATATCGTACAACTCACGATGGCACGCCCGTTACCTTTCGGGAGGGGTGAGCGCGGGACGCGGGGAGGTAATCCGAACGTCAGTATGTTAGTATACGTATGTACACATTGATGATTAGTGCGTAATGATAGAACTGACACATTAACAATGACAACGGATACAATGACATGTAAGAGATTTAGAAAAGGAGTGGGGCGGGCCGTCGTGAACTGTACTATCGATAATCAAGTTATTAAGATTAGAAGGCATCAGAGCGGAAAGTTTCAGGGAAGGAACAACTTTTGAAATTGGCAAGATTTCTTTTAACTTCCTACAAAAGCTGTTTTTTTTTATTCAACTAGATTATTAGGAGTGATCAGTTCAGTTTAAAAAAAAACACGGCGTAAGGCCACTCTGGTATACGTTCTACCCAAAGGTTTCCTGGAAGAAATCGCATAAGGCCGCCGAAATTGGTATGTTTATTATAGTTATTATTATTTATTATATATATAGTTCAGGTATTTAGTTATTATTAGTCTATTATGCACTTATTTTGCCCCCCCCCCCCCCTCGCTTTTACTGCCAGGGTGTGACCCTGTAAGGTTGGCTGGAAGAGATCTCTTTTAAAATAAGCTTGCCTTTGTACACACCATTTATTACTGTATTAAGTTTTGAGACGTGTGGCATAATGTGTATTGTAATTGTACAAAGTTGTCTGTCCCTGGTTGGAATCGAACCCATGAGCTCTAGGGCACGAGTGTAACGATCATACCACAGGGCCAACGATGCGATCAAGGCCATTCCGGCCAACTTCAGTCTGATTTTGAGATAATCTCGTTAATTTTGCTATTACTGGGCCACTTCCCTAGGAAGGTGGTATATATACACACTCCTACCTTGCTGTGAAGTCGGGGCGGAGCGCTAGTCATTAAATACGAACTTTTTTTACTTCTACTTACGTAATTCAATGCATAATTACATTCCATTCAACTTGTATGCCTCTGTAACCTCATAGATATTATATAACCGCTTAAATTCGTCTCAATGCCCAGCATCGACCAATAATTCCAGGCGAACACTTCTGCCGTGTGGTTTCCGGTAGAGTAGAATAAGACCACTCCAACTCTTCCCGTGGATGTCGTACAAGACGACTAAGGGTATACATTATGAAACATCAATCAGACCTCCCCAACCCGTCTGGCCAGCGCGGGGAGTGTAGGCAAATCCTCCGTCTGTCTCCGGCAGATGAGAGAGGGTTGTGCTCCTGCAGTGGAGACAAAAATAACCTGATGATATAATTGTCCCTTACGCTAATTACTATTTCTGGTATAATTTTTTTATAATTTTACGGCCTTGGGAACGAGCCTTTTGTAGCCTGTCTATAACTTCCACTATTCTTCAGCTCATTCCCTTACTAATGTTGATAGTAAGCTTTAGTAAGGTTCGAGGTTAGGAAGTTCTCTCATTTAATACGTTCAGCTTAGTTGTATTACGTATTTATATGTCGTCTAGTACCGTCGTCACTCGCGTCACGTGGTCATTTTCCACGAACATATGAAGTTGAATAACGTTTTTTCGTTTTGATGCTTTTAAAAGCAAAATTCAGAGCAAAGTTTCTTAGATTTTCTAGATCTTAATTGAATAATATATATAGTCGTCAGAGTTAATGCAATAGATCTCCGTATATATAAATAGTGCCGTGTGGTTCCCGGCTTAGAATAGGGCCACCCCAAATCTTCCCGTGGGTGTCGTCAAGGCGACTAAGGGATTGCACCAGGGATGGGCAGCAGCGTTCTCCTGTGTGTGTATATTAAGATCATTACTGCGATCACCAATCCGTCTGCCAAGCGTGGTGATTCTATTGGTGAGGCTTGTGTTCAGCAGTGGACGTTTATAGGCTGATGATGATATAAATATAAAGGTATAATAAGGAATAACCTCTCTATACATCTTGATTCCCACCAATCATGAACGACGTGACCTCGACTGGGCCAATCAGCTTACATTCTTCAACATGTATGTTTGTATAATTGTACTTCAAATCTATTGTCACATGAAAACCAGCGCTATTTGCGTCTCGCCAACATGCCCATGCAAGGTTCACCAGCAGCAAAAACAGATTTGTATTACCATGTAATCTTTGCGGTCCACTTAGGAACACCATATATTACTTATTTTGTTTTCGAGACGCAAATGTGTTTGTATGTTGTGTATTGGGCTTATTGGTCGATGATCACACGCACTCCTGCGAGTAGGTTAGAATTGGGGATTCTGGATCAAATCGAAAGTTCGCTGGCGCTCAAGTTCGATTGATTCAGTCTCCTCAATTCATAAGTTTAAATGATGAACAAAATATTTGCAAATAAAATATCTTAAATTTCGGTATATGAAAAAAAAACCATAATTTTATTTTTTATTTCAACTAAAAATATGTCGAGCTGAGTCGCATGAGAATTTTGATAGTATGTTGTCGCCGGAGCTGGCTCACACTGAGTTGTCAAAAAATAGGTGCGCCTCATTTATATTTTTAATATTAAAAAAAGAATTATTTAATTTGAAATTATTTAAATCTTGCATTATTCATTAAAAATTAAATAGCGAAAGAATAAATGATTATTTTTTAGCAAAAACCCCTCAAACCCTGTGCTGTCGTCTATTGTTTGTTATTTTTATATTATTGTCGACAGCACAGGGCCGGGTAAAATTTTGTAAAAGACACTTCTAGATCCCTGACATGTTTCCGTCTTTCTAGGCTTCATCTAGGGTCTGGTACGGCTATCATTCGTTTTCAGGATCGCCCCGACTCCTTACTAATGTACGATAAGCACGATTGACTGGTTACCTGCGATTACTAATGGTCGTTCCGATTCCGGGGCGTAAATCGTAATAGACCATTTTCATCATACAGAGACCAATCAAATTTTAGACTCATCCAGTCCCGACATTTTCGTCTTTTGGGCTTCATCTGGGGTCTGGGGGTTTCGGTTATCAATTGTTTTCAGGATCGCCCGCCTCCGTACTAATAATGACCACCGAATTGACAAGGTACATCTGCGATTATTTTAGTCGTTCCGATTCGGGCGCATCGTAATAAACTAACGTCATCTCAGAGACCAGTCGATTTATATGAAGTGTCATTTGTATATATACGAAGTGGCGTGAAAATTTCAATAGCGGGTTTTAGGACATAGGTGAATATGGCTTGAAAACATATTTATTTAACCAATCAGTCATTTTTCTTATTTTTTATACTTGATTAGGATCTACATTCTTTCAATATATTTAAAAAAAGAATAGTACTACATAATAGAAATACTAAATAATGGCTTCTTCACGTTGTCGGGACTCCATCTAGATTATTTTGATAGCAGCAACAAGCTTAAACGGCGCAAGCGATGCATCCAATGCCTTGTATAGATTTAGTTTCACTGGTATATCCTAGGCGTCGCTATGTAGTACGCGACATTGGCAACTGTATTCCATTATTATTTCCCGGCGTTAATAGAAACATTAAAATTAATAAGATTTTTTTATTCAGATGATAAAAATATGATTTGCAAACATTACGTATATACGTAGCAATACATATATATATATATACACGATTTTTTTTTTAAACTATGTGAATTAGATAACAATAAGACGAAATCATAAATAATGCACCTCGGCTTCACACAAATCGCGCAAGTGTTTGTCCTCCCCCGGGAATTGAACCCATACCCTTCTATACAACTCATGTCTTACATCCAGTACTTAGCTACGAGAGTCTGAGGTACATCTTGATTCCTTATTAGATTTGCGTTTCAGGTTTCGAATGAGATCTCATAGATTTCCTTATTTGATAAATCATAAGCTGTGTTTACAGTAACCAACTGCTGACTATAGCAAAATATATTTGCGAGACTTATTATGTGATGAATTAAGGTTGAAATTAGTTTGTATCTATTAAGTATGCATTGGTTTCGAGACTACTTTAGTACTGTGAACATATCCTAAAGTTCTATATTTGATTAATTCATTTTAATTATAGTAATACAGAGTGTCAGACGTGTCCATCATTTGTTTTAAAAAGTTGACGGAGTGCATTTCTAGTGAAATCAGTGAAAAAGAAGAAAGACGAAGTGTGTATCTCTATAAAGTGATTTGGGAGCAATCATCAGCAAAATTACTAGTATGTATGTACCTACCTAATTTATTTCAATTTATTTTTCTCTTTAATTTTATTTTAGTTAGAGAACGCAACATACATTTGTATTAACATGACCTCAATCTTTTTGTGCTAATATCAATATTAAAATCCTTGTAATTTGCTTTGCTATTCACCATTGCGTAGTGATATTTAGTATTCTCTGCCATAGATGTGTAAAAGTAAGAGAGCAATTTCTGCCAACTAACGGTATTATAAAATTTGGCTGAGTTACTGGATATATATTTTTGGAGAATAAATGATTTTATTATTATTACTATGCTACTCTACACAGCAGACTAGCATGCAACTCAATTTAAATTATTTAAAGTAAGTAAAATAGTTTTTTTTTTAATAAAACCCCACACATGTTAAATTGTTATCACGGCAGTCTGTTTTAATATTAACTTTGTTTTAGGTCGTCGATTAACAACCCCTTCGATTCGACTGAAGAGGCTATGCGGAACACGGGAGAAACCTCAGCACCTAAAAAAACGAAGAATATTGTAAAACGACAGCCTGCTAAGCGAGGGAGGAAGCCTGCTGACCCGCGGCCCTTGCTCTCATCGACTGAATCGGATTCTGAAGGAGAGGAAGTGGTGCGAAAGCAACGAAAATTGTTTTTGGAGGAATCGGAGGTCAGTTGTTTCATAGTTAGCTTTAACGGCTATACCTACTATCAATAAAAGAAGTTGCATTTCATTTCCCCATTTAATTTCAACGGATGGGCGTGTATACCTATCTATGTATGTGCGTGGGGGTTTGTAGGATGTACGTATGTATGTGTTGGTTCAGATGTTAAAAAGGTAGGAGCGAATACCATCAGGTATTCATTAACATAAAATATTTTCTTAATTTCAGGACGAAAAATCGACGCCAATTGTCGCCCAGAAACTGCATGGACTACTTTGGCGCCAAGTAGCAACAGGTTACACCAGCCAGCGGGACTTCTCTAAGAAGGGAGACTTTTATATAGAGTTAAAGATCTCCCATACTAAAGACGCGCTCGCGAAAGATGCATATAAAAATACTCTGTTAACATATAAGTCTTGTGTAGATGAAAAATCAGGGGTTTTTAAAGCAGTCACTAACGTTGTAAAGGCTGCTAAGAAACAGTTTAAAGATATACAACCAGTCCTTTACCCCCAAGAAAATTAATGATATAAAATATTTGCGGGCTACCTTTAATTTGTATTTTATCTTTTATATTCATTTATTCATTGTAACTTTATTTGTATTTTATATTACTACTATTAATATATATTATTACTGATTATCTCATTTATACCTATTATTTTGAACCCTTGTTACTTTGTATAAATAAGTAGCGGATTGCTTAAAATGTCTATGTGTAAAGTCTGTAACGTCAAAATAATAAAATATTCCTCACACATACGGAGTAATATTCACAAGGCTAATTGCTTACTTAGCACTGAATTTGACGATGTCCATGTAATATCTTGTGCATTTAAGAATAGAATCATTAGCTATCGAATTAATTGTAAAGATAATAAATTGGAGCCTGAATTTTTTCTAAATAACATATCGACATTAGTAAAACAGTTGATCAATCGTGATCTTGAAATTCATAAAGCATTAAAGGTTAATTTTGAACTTTATGCTACATATCTATTGCCAAAAAATGATGAAAAATCTCTGAAGTCATTCAATACCAGTTATGTTACGACTTTTGTAAATACAGACATTATGAGCTTGTATTTAGAAAGTTGCAAAAATTTAGCAGGAAAACTTACCGAATTTGAACTAACGGAATCAGGCTGGACTCTTGAATCTATTAGCCATTTAGAAATAAACATCGCTAAATATAATCCGCTTAGAGCTGGATCTTACATCCCTTTACCAAAGAAAATACAAAATACAAAATCTTGTTTAAATATTAAGAATGGAGATGATCATTGTTTCCTATGGAGCATAGTTGCACATATGTTTCCATCAAAATGTAATTCTAATCGAGTGTCTTCTTATCCTCATTATTCACAAATACTCAATATAAAAGACATGTCGTTTCCACCTTCTTTTCGTGATATAAAGTTATTTGAAGAGAATAATCTTGCCATTAGCATTAACGTCTACGGTTTGGGAAAAAATAATGATGTTAACGGCCCTCTTTACAAAACTCAAAAACGAAAATTTACCCATGTTAACCTGTTATATGTTAATGAAAACGAGAAAAGTCATTTTTGTTTAATTAAAAGCTTTGAGAAATTAGTACGCAAACAAATAACACGCCATAAATCTAAAATATTGTTGTGTGATGAATGTTTTGTCTATTTTGATTCGGAAGAGAAGCTAGATAAACACTGCTGTGCGAGAGTAAAAACTGTTTTGCCTGAAGTAGGCGAAAAGTTACATTTTGATAATTATGAAAGAAAGCAAAGAATTCCTGTAGTTATATACGGTGATTTCGAAAGCTTACTTAAAGAATACGATGATAAAAATAAAGCTTGTTATACAGAAAATATACAGCTTCATCAAGCTACAAGTTTTGCTTACTACATATGTAGCGAATCTAAATCAGAGCTGAATGAATATGTTTCGTACAGGGGTCCTAATTGTGCAAAAAAGTTTGTCGAGACCATATCACATGATTTACTTAGACTTAATACTATTTTATCCGATGAAAAACCAATGCAACCCCTAACCAACCTAGAGTCAAAAACTTTTCAAAGAGCTGCTTCATGTCATATTTGTGAAAAACCATTTTGTAAAAATGATGAAATTGTCGCTGACCACGATCATTTTACAGGTTTTTATAGAGGCCCTGCGCACCAATCTTGCAATTTAAAATCAAAAAGATGCTCATTTATACCTGTTATATTTCATAATTTGAGCAATTATGATTGCCACCTTTTCATAACTGAATTAGGGAATGTTTGCGGTCGTATCAACATCATTCCTAAAACAAAGGAAAAATATATTTCTTTCACTAAATTTATACCTATAGACTCAAACAAAGCAGCACAGCTTAAATTTATTGATTCCTTTAATTTTCTCAGCTCTAGTTTAGATAAATTAGTAAAAACATTGCATCCCAATGATTTTCACAATTTGCGTAAATATTTTAACAATGAAGAAGAGTTCGATCTTGTCCGCCGAAAGGGAGTGTATTGTTATGACTATGTAGATTCGATGAAACGGTATGAGGAAACCGAGTTACCACCTTGTCATTTTTTTTTCAATAAATTAACTTCAGAACACATATCAGAACAAGAGTATGAACATGCTCAAAAGGTTTGGCATACGTTTAAAATTAATAACCTGGGAGAATACACAGACTTATACTTGAAATGTGATGTTTTATTGTTAGCGGATGTCTTTGAAAAGTTTAGAAATATCAGTCTGCGTCATTATCAGTTAGATCCGTGTTACTATGTATCTTCACCAGCACTGAGTTGGGATGCCATGTTACTTTACACTGAAGTTGAGTTAGATTTGATCTCGGACGTAGAGATGTATCAAATGATCGAAAAGGGTATACGCGGAGGCTTAGCACAATGTTCTCTCAGGTATGCTCAAGCCAACAATAAATACATGTCGCACTTTAATGAGAACAAACCAAGCAATTTTCTTGTTTACTTAGACTGTGTCAATTTGTACGGATATGCTATGATGCAAAAATTACCAAAGTCTAACTTTTTATTTCTTAATCCGATTGAAGTTATGAATTTTAATGTGGCATTAGTGCCGGACGATAGTGATCATGGCTACATACTTGAAGTAGATCTTCACTATCCTGCCGATGTACATGATCACCACTCAGATTTGCCTTTTGCGGCAGAAAAATTTGTACCCATAGGCCGAACTAACCCTAAATTAATTGCCAGCCTTTATGATAAATATCGTTACGTCATTCATTATGTACATTTGAAAAAATGCTTAGAAAACGGCCTTCGATTACTAAAAATTCATCGAGTTTTGTCTTTTGATCAAAGCAATTTTCTTGAACCATATATTTCACTCAATACTTCACTTAGACAGCTAGCTCAGTCCGATTTCGAAAAAGATTTTTTCAAAAAGCAGAATAATTCCATTTTTGGCAAGACAATTGAAAATAAAAGACAGCAAGTTGATGTGAGACTTGTAAATGTATGGTCTGATAAACGTAACAAAACTAATAAGTTGATTGGAGCTGAAAAGTTCATAAGCGCACCTAATTTCAAATGTTTATCAATTTTTTCTGAAAATTTAGTAGCTATACAGTTAGACCAGAGTACAATTACTCTAGACAGACCTATATACATAGGGTTTTCAGTGTTAGAGTTAGCAAAAACTCATCTCTATAATTTTCATTATTCTATCATGAAAACTTTATATAAAGATAATATTCAGCTTTGCTATACCGACACAGATAGTCTGTTATATCGCATATTTACAGATGACTTTTATGCAGACATGAAAAAGAATATTAAGTACTTTGATACTAGCAATTTTGAATTTAATAATGTGTATAGTATTCCTAAAGCAAATGAAAAAATCCCCGGATATTTTAAAGATGAAATGGGTGGCGATATTATTACAGAATTTGTAGGATTGCGTGCTAAATTGTATTGTATTAATTCCAAAAAAGTAAGCATAAAGAAAGCAAAGGGTGTAAAATCATCTGTCACAAAGAAACTTAATATAGACAAGTATAAAAAAGCATTGTTTGAAAACGAGTCATTACGAGAAAACATGTGTATAATCAGATCATGTAAACATAAAATATTTACACAGAATGTTAATAAACTAGTTTTGAATAACGAAGATGATAAGAGGCAAGTAAAAAGAAGGCATGTAAGCACTTTACCATGGGGTCACTATAATACTATGTTTTAAAGCATGTCTATATATTAATAATTTTACATAATGTTGTACTTAATACCATAGTTGTAAGATATATTTAACCATGTACTCTTATTTTTTATTATAAATAAAAGAATAGCTTCTAATCATAATACTGTTTTATTTTATTACAAATCATTTAATACAGCGCCAATGACATAAGCTGAAACTATAGCATTTATAATTATGAATTAATAACTGGAAACAGATTAAACGTCATCATTTATTTTTTTAACTATTTTACTTATAAGACTTTTAGCAGCGTATGCTACATCATCATATCTGTCTGTTACTATATATTGCACACTGACATCTGCACTGTCACTATCACTTGAACTATTAAGCTCACTTCCACCCAAGTCTATAATGTTTATTTTAATTAACTGAATTGCTTTTCTGGATTCTTTTCTAATGATATAACTTGAAGTTTGAAGAGCGGCTGATTGAACTTTTCGTTTCGAATCTATCCTTTTCTTAGCTTTCGGTTTTTTTTTCATCGCCTTATTACTCTTAAGCTTGACCTCGTTTTCAGCAACCAAAACCTCTTCCTGATTGAAGCATGAGTCGGCCATGATGTCTTGAGCGTAGTAAAAAGGATTTGTTATGGGGTTGTAATCATCATCAATAAGGAGAGACTGGCTCATCTCTGCAAGAAGAAATATATATATATATATATATATACAAATGTTAGTTAATTAATAGGCGACAGCAATTTTTCTATACAAACCAAATCAAAGATACATACCGTAAGCGTTTTTTTTTTTTTAGGGGACGAACGAGAAAATTGCATGCGACTTGCTTGATTCAGTCGCAATGACTAAATAAAAGAATTTGTAACAAATTAGGCTTGCTCTAATATAAAAAGGTCATGTATCTTTTGCTCTATAGGAATATGAGCGAGATGTGTTGATATGCATGCAACGATTAGCACGAGCCTGTTTAGACATGTCTATATAACCAATGATAGTGTAATCGAAAGCCAGAAAGCAAAATGAAGTTGGTTAAACAACATATAACATTGGAAGTTTGTAAATTAAGTGTAGACTGTCCCTCAACCATAATAAGACATAGCCCTCTATTACCAAATACGATTCGTTGTATTATATGCGGTCCTTCAAACTGCGGTAAAACTAATGTAATGATTAGTTTATTACTCCATAAAAATGGTTTAAAATTTAAAAATATATACCTATACTCAAAAACTACTTTTCAGCCTAAATATTGTTTTCTAAATAAGGTCTTAAGCAAATTACCTGAAATAAATTTTTTCACATTCAATTATAGTCAAGATGTGGTTTCGCCTAATGAGGCTTTTTCGAATTCTGTTTTTATTTTTGATGACGTTGCGTGTGAAAATCAAGTTAACATTCGCAATTATTTTGCTATGGGTAGACATAAGCAAATTGATTGCTTCTATTTATCACAAACATATTCAAAAATCCCCAAACAAATGATACGTGACAATGTCAACTTTTTATTAATTTTTAAACAAGACAGCATTAATTTAAAACATATTTATAATGAGCATATCAATTCTGATATGAAATGGGATGAATTCAAAAAACTCTGTTCAGATATTTGGCAGGATCCATTCGGGTTTTTACTTATCAATAAAGATTGTGAATTTAATAAGGGACGGTATAGATGCAGTTTTGACACATTTATTAACTTTGATTGAGTCTTACTATAAATAAGTTACTCCGAACTCAAATTCATCATTTTAATTTTCACTCTATAAGAAACAAGCGTGGTGTTTGTACAATAAATACGAATCTTACTATGGAAACAACAGTAAAAGAACAGCTAATAAAATCTGTAAAAGCTATTAAAAGTAAAATAAAACGAATGCAAAATGATGAAGTGGAAAATGAAATAAAATATAATAAAATATTTAAACCAATAACAGAGCCTTTAAAAGCTATAGATACAGCATTTAACAAACTGAATAGTAGTAAAGTAAATAATGTTGAACATAAAAACAGCCAGAGTCCAAAAATAGAAACATCATCTTCATACAAAGATATTCAAGATAGTGCTGATGATATTTACGAGACTGATTCCAGTGAACATTCTACATCGAAAGAAGATTCTGAATTCTTTACTCCTATTAAGACTGAGAATAAAATGGCTAAACTGAGTACCCCGGTTAAATCATGGATTGATACAGAAAATTTATCTGAAAATCAAAATGCTCTACATGTACCATTTGGTTTACGCAATGAGAATGATAAACTTATGGTGGGCAATTCCGAGGTGCAATTTTGTAAAATTGGTCCCCTAGATGATGAAATCTCCATGGCTGTTATTGATGGCAAAAAGTATGAAATAACTGCTGGTCTAAAAGAAGTTTTGCTTAAAAATAAGCCAAACCTTCATCTTGTAACTGAGAAAGATAAACTCGTTTACAAAGATATCCTCATTACTACAAACGCTCATAAAAGAGATTATAATCCAAATGGTCAAATAAGAGGGGATAGAGGAATGAAATATAATCAACTCATAAAGCCTCTTTTTACTAACGCAGATAACGAAGGCATAAATGCATATCAAAAAACTGGTGGTACACTACCCACTTTAAAAAAATATAGAAAAAATACTGATTTCATTTATTGGGATAACCCTAATGAGTTAATTGAGAGACTTAAACTTTTAGTTGCATCAAGAGATGCTGGAAATAACAGCCACGACAATGAAATAATATCTATCATTGAAGAGCTAAAGGAAGCTGATATCATAAAAGAATGAATTTACTCTATTAATACACAGTATCCCAATAGCTCTCAATCATGAACGTTGACAAGTTCGGTCATCATATAAATAAACGGCGAAAACTTAATGATAATTTTCAAACGGAATGTGTGTTCAAAAGAACTGATAATGGAAATTTAAGTGCTCAAAATAAAACGTTGAAAAATATTGGTATTCCCGCGGATGATAATGATAGTGCTACAAAACAATATGTGGACAACGCTTTAGACAACAGTCTCAAAATAATTAAAACACTAAAAGAGTTGTTGATGGAATTAACCGATCGTGTAATGAAACTAGAGAAATTTTCTGAATCATATAGACAAGGAAAAAATGAGCAAGGCAGACGTAGTAAATGAAATACACAAAAATGCTAGAAAAAACTTTTTTCGAAGACGAGTAGTTATGAAAGACATTGATGATTTATGGCAAGCGGATTTGATTGATATGCAAGCAGTATCAAAAGATAATAGACAAAACAAGTATATTTTAGTGGTAATCGACACATTTTCTAAGTATGCTTGGACGTTACCCCTTTATCAAAAAACAAAAAAATTTGTGTGTAGCGCGTTTGAAATAATATTGAAAAAAGGTCGTGTTCCTCAAAACTTGCAAACCGATTTCGGGAAAGAATTCTATAATGATCAGTTTAGCAAATTAATGAACACTTACAATATAAACCACTATTCTACATACTCTACAAAGAAAGCTTCAATTGTAGAAAGGTTAATTAGAACTCTAAAGTCCAAGTTGTACAAAGAATTTAGTTTGAAAGGAAATTATAAATGGTTGGATGGTACCTTACATAAAGTAGTTTATGATTATAATAATTCATGTCATAGAACTATTGGTCGATGTCCAGCTGAAGTAAATGAAAAAGTAAAAAACGATATTTTGGATAGATATCAAAACATCGGTTTAGTTCAGATAAAACCAAAACGTTACAAACTTAAATTAGGAGATTGTGTTAGAATTAGCAAGTACAAAGGAACATTTGAGAAAGGATATACCCCTAATTGGTCTACGGAAATTTTCAAGATAAGTAGAATACAAAATACTAATCCTATCACTTATTTAGTTAATGATGTGAAACAGAGACCTATTCTAGGAGCATTTTATAGAGAAGAATTGCAGAAAACGAAATATCCTCATGTTTATTTAGTAGAAAAGATTTTAAAAAGAAAAGGAAGCAAATTATTTGTAAAATGGTTAGGATTGCCGATAGAAGAAAATAGCTGGATTGATAAAACAAGTGTATTATTATAATTACTAAAACATAATTTAAACGAGAGCACTCGCTATATTTTATTAGTCTTTTACTGGACATGACTGAAGGAAGTCTTCTAAATTCATTTATTAACTGTCTGCCCTTCGAATTACATCTGCCTGGCTATAATTATTGCGGACCTGGAACTAAGCTTCAACGTAGACTTGCTCAAGGCGTTAAGGGGATAAACCAATTAGACGAATATTGCAAACAACACGATATCGCATACAATAAGTCATCCATCCTGAGTGATCGACATAAAGCTGACATAATCTTAATGAAAATGGCTAAAAAACGGGCTTCTGCTCCAGATGCTAGTGTTGCAGAGAAATTAGCTGCAAATTTGGTGAATAAAGCTATGCTAGCAAAAATTAGTATTGGTGCAGGCTTAAGCAAGAAAACAAAAAGAGCTGTACCCAAAATAAAATGTGGTAAAGGCTTATTTAAAAATATATTATCACACACAAAAAAATGTCTGAAAAAACTAAAACCAAACTGTAAGAAAATGGCAATACAGCTAGCAATGGCAGCCGCTAAAGAATTATCATCGGACCAGGATGTCAAACCGCCTCGCATTATACCTGTTCCTAAAACCGGTGGTGTTTTACCAATGATACCTGTTTTTGCGGGATTATCTGCTGTTGGCAGTTTACCTGGCGGGGCAGATGGAATCGCCCAGGTTATGAAAGAGTTTGAAGGAGCTAGAAAACGATTAGCAGAATTAAAATCACGTAACGGAAAAATGGAAACAATTGGTACCGTAAAATGGGGTGAATAGGCACAAAATCAAACTTTAGACTCAAATTTATCGATGTTATAGTACGAATTTAACATTGATAACCCTTTGCGAGTTGGTCCGGCCGCTCATACTTTACGAATATACCCAAAATACCCGAAAAAATCATCGAAAACCCAATGATTTTGGCCAAAATATGCGCTATCCCTATTCATGCTTGAAGTGGGGTGACTTGGGACGGTAAAGGGGTAAATAGGAAAAAAGTCGTAGGGTTGTCAAATCTTTATCTATAAATAAAGCCATATCTGAAATAGGTTCCTTAGTGTACAAAGTTATTTCTTAGTGCTAATTCCAAAATGATGTTTTAAAATAAAAAAAATGTTTAGTAATATTTCTTTAATAAGTATTATTATTACAAATCACAAAAGTTATATAATCGTATTGTTTAAGATCACAAATTCCCTATATCAAGTTCGTTATATTATATATATATATATTTATTATTTATATATATTATATAGTATTGAATCTCATCAGCGTTAAATCAATTTTCACATAGGAATAACATATTATCCCGCAGTAAAAAGTTACTTATTTTTATTCCCGGGCGTTATACTATCTTCACAACAAATTTTATTAAAATCGGTTCAGTAGTTTTGGTGTGAAAAGACAACAGACAGACAGAGTTACTTTCGCATTATAATATTAGTATGGATAATATTATTTATTATAATTTGTCACTGATATAAAATTTCAGTCTGTTTAAATTATCAGAAATGAGTACAAATCTGAGTAGTTTCTTAGCTACAATAATATATCGGTTCAAGATACATATATAAAAATTTATAACAAATAAAAAGTGATAACCCTGTCCCTATACAAACCTTACCGTTTCTATTCGCCCCTCACTGGTCTCTATTTACTAAGTATGGCGTGCCTATTCAGACCATTGTCGTCCCTAATCGCCCCTCTACCGTACCTATTAACCTCTTGTCTTGACCAAATTTACAGACCTTTAGATATTTTGAATTTATACAGAAAGTACACAATATTCAGACTTATCTGCATTTGTGTAGATTCAACAATGTACAATCTAACATCTACACCACTCTTCAACTTCCAGAGACTTATATTTTTTCTTAAAAAGATAAAGTTTTGGCACACAAATAAACACAACATTTTTAGACCGTTTTTCAAAGACAAATTTTGACCATTTGTTGCTAACTTTATTGCTTTCCAGTGTTGCTATTCAAAACAAAATATTCTACCACACAAAAGTAATTTGCAACAATTGGTAGGTAGTTTTTTCTCATCTATTTATTTAGCTTAATATTTCGTTCCCGGTTTTGTCCCTATTCAGACCCCGATCCCTATTCACCCCATTTTACGGTATTGGAAGAGGATTACATCTAAAGACGCACAAGGATGGATTGGGTATTTTTGTAACCAAGCCAAAAAACTAAATTATAAGCTACCCAAGAGAGCTCTGACTAATATAGACATTATGAATTATGCGGGTGATATACCTTATTTTCGCGGTATTTTCATGAGAGATGAATTGCCAAAATGTCCTTATCGTAAAGAATGCGGTGTAATTAACTTAGACACTTCAAATAATTCTGGTTCTCATTGGGTAGCATATGTCAAATTTAACAATTATGTGGAATATTTTGATAGCTATGGAGATTTAAAGCCGCCTAAAGAATTTATTAAATATATAGGATCAAAGATGATAAACTATAATTATGAAAATATTCAACGCGATCATCCTTATAACTGTGGACACTTATGTTTAAATTATTTAAAAAAATTCTGGTATGATAGAATAAATAGTTTGCAAAATACAGTTTAAACTCAGTCGATAACAGAACAATGTCTATCACGGTAACGCTTTCAGGCGTTAAATCAGTCTTAGAAACATATTTTCACCCCCCTTTAAGTCTAGAGGGTAAATATGAGTGCGGGTTGCTTTATTTCTCTGCATACAATTCTATATCAAATGTTGATTACAAAAACAATACTTTCGCTTACGGAAATGAGGGCAAACAATTAAAACTCCCCCCTGGCTCATATGATTTTTATGATATATGTGACTACCTTGAGAGTAATTTAACAGATTGTGAAATAAAAATAAAACCAAACAATAATACTTTAAAGTGTTCTTTATTTTGTAATAAAATTGTCAATTTTGATGTAGAGAATAGTATTGGAGGTATGTTAGGATTCTCAACGTCGAAATTAGATGCAAATAAATGGCATGACTCAGATAATCCGGTCAATATTCAACCAGTGTCTATTATAAGAGTTGAATGCGATCTCATACAAGGATCATTCACTAACGGTTTACCGACCCATACAATACACGAGTTTGTTCCTAGCGTGCCACCAGGATACAGATATATTGAAGTACCTAGAAACGTTATTTACTTTCCAATAAATAAAAAAAACATTTCATCTATTACAATTAAAGTTGCTGACGAAAACGGTAACTACATTAATTTCAGAAAAGAAGAAATTCAATTGCGTATACATTTAAGAAAAATAAAATGATAATGTTTAATAAAACCTCCAATCATCAAGTGAAACGCCTTAATTCTTCACGCAGTGTTCGAGAATGCAGACGTGTGAATACTATAAAAAAGATAACAAAGAGTAATAAAGATTTTCTAAGAGCTCTGGGATTTAAAGTACTATAATGAGTATGCTGCAGATTACCGAGTTACCTCAATTTGATAATGCTATCGAAAGCTATGAAATTCATACTTACAACCCATATAATAATAGTTTTAAAGAAAACGATGAAATTCGAATACCTATACATCAACAAGATGTGTATATATTACCCTCAGCTAGCTCTATATTCATCGAAGGACATGCCCAAGTGGTTAAAAGAGATGCCGCTGGAAAGGAAACTTACTTAAATGTGGATTTTACTAATAATCCCTTTATGTTTCTCTTTCAAGACATTAGGTATGAAATGAATGGAGTAGAAATAGATCGTATAAAAAATTCGGGAATTACAACCACAATGAAATCATACGTATCCATGAATGAGGGTGAAAGTAAAATAGCAGCCTTATGGGGTTGGGGCCCAAACGGATTCAAAAACAGAAGTTATTTTAGCATTGTCATCCCATTAAATAAAATATTTGGATTTGCTGAAGACTATAATAAAATCATCATAAATAGTAAACATGAACTTATTTTGAATCGAAACAATCATAATTTAAATAGTGCTTTAATACCAGCTGAAACAACCAATGTTAATGTAAAGATAGAGAGAATACAATGGCGCATGCCGCATGTCAAAGTGTCAGATCGGGAAAGGTTGTTGCTACTAAAACATTTAGAAAAAGATAAGACCATACAAGTACCATTCAGAAATTGGGATTTATACGAATATCCGTTACTACCAAAAACGACTAAACATTCTTGGTCAGTTAAAACATCTTCTCAATTAGAAAAACCTCGTTATGTTATCCTAGGTTTTCAGACTAACAGAAAAAATAGCAAAACAAAAGATTGCTCCATGTTTGATCATTGTAACGTGACAAATGTGAAATTGTATTTAAATTCTCAATATTATCCTTACGACTCTATGAATTTAAAATTTGATGAAAACAAACATGGTATATTATACGAAATGTATGCTAAATTCCGCCAGTCTTACTACAACCTTCCCGCGGATCCCTTGCTTGATCTGAACGCTTTCAAAGAAAAGGCTCCATTATTTGTAATCGATTGCTCAAGACAAAACGAAAACTTAAAAACAGGACCTGTAGATGTGCGTTTGGAAATCGAATGTTCGCAAGATATTCCCGATCATACGTCTGCTTACTGTCTTATTATTAACGATCGCCTTATAGAATATAAACCTTTAAGCCATATAGTACGCAAACTAACATGAAAGCAGCAGCAATAGTCGATTTGCAAGGATTCAAGATAGCTGATAATAAATTTATATTAAAAGAAATAGCGATCGCATACAAGGACCAAATACAAGTACTTTTAATTAAGCCCCCTTTTCCAATTTACAACTTATCAGCGGAAGAAAGGAAGCAAGTTAATTGGATACAAAGAAATCGAAAAATATATTGGAATGATGGGTTTATACCATATTCAAATTACTTGGCGTATATAGAAGAATTCTTAATCGATAAAACGATTTACTGTAAAGGTCTTGAAAAAATGATATGGATTAAACAAATATTAGATTACAATAATGTTTATAATTTAGAAACTAAGTCTTGTCCTAGTTTACTAAGTTTGTATGAAGAATATCGATTATCAACTGATATATATAATTGTATTTATCATCCTACAATATGTGCTCTTAGAAATGTAACTTGTTTAAAGAAATGGTGTTTAAAGAATAAACTTTTATAGATTATATAAGTTCTTTCATTTTTACAATCATTCCATTCTTCATTTTCACATATACAAACTATACAAATAATCCAGTCCATTAAAAAAGAGCATGTGATAGCATGGTAGGTATAACCTCAATAATGAATCAACATAAGTCTGTTACTTTTAACGAAGAGGTTACATATTTTATTGTACCTGCACGAGATGAAGTTAGAACAGGGACCTGGACATCAGATGCTCTTCGATTCAAATTGCGTATATTCGAATTCGAGAAAGTATTTGCAAGAGAAGTGGTTCAGAAAAGAAAATTGCTCACGATTAATTACTATAAACATTCTGAACTTGAGTAGCAGAAACATGCAGCGAATACAATTTGCTGATAGGATCTATCTATTTTCGTTTCAAATTAGTATGCACAAACATCGATTATGATCTAAGCAGTAGAGAGATTGAAATATTCAGCAATATTATTGTTGAAATGAAGACAACAGCAAGTTTAACAGTTCTTAATGTAATTACTTACCAATTATGAATTGGGGAGACTGAATCGATCGAACTTGGAATTGGGGAGACTGAATTAATCGAACTTGAGCGCCAGCGAACTTTCGATTTGATCCAGAATCCCCAATTCTAACCTACTCCTGCGCATGATAAGGCATGCAGAGCGCGCAGCTCTACAACTGGTACCCGGCCGCGGGCGCCCGGCCTCCGCCCGCCTCGGGCGGCTGGATCAGGGGAGGGGCCAGCGGGTCCTCGCTGGAGGTCAACGTGGTTGAGGGGGGCAGACCTGGAGGCAACATATATGTGAACAGGTATCTGCAACACATCTTTTACACGTGCTAGTTATATCTGCATTAAAGTACATTGATCCCTCCTGCTTCCTGGTTCCCGGCTAAGAATAGGGCTACCCTCATTCTTCCCGTGGGTGTCATCAAGGCGACTAAGGTTTGTTTTAAATAAATATCTCAGACATTCACACCTATTATCCAGTCCCAAACTAGGCAGAGCCTGTGTTACTAGATAACGGATACACATACTTAAATAAATATATAAAGATCCAACACTTGGGCACAAACATTCATATTCATCATACGAACATTTGCCCCTAGCGGGTTTCGAACCCGCAACCTCCGGCCTGGCAGGCCGAGAGCTACCCCGTTCGACCACGGAAGTCGTCAATTTTAGATTAAACCAGCGTTCTCCTGTGTATATTAAGATCATTACTGGGACCACCAATCCGCCTGCCAAGCGTGGTGATTATGGCAAATCCCCAATGGACAGCCCACCAAAAGTGGCGTTCTATTGGGGAGGCTTGTGTTCAGCAGTGGACGTATTCTGCCCAGTATTTGCGCACACCTTCGTGGTCGTCCTCCTCCGCGAGCCACTTCTGTATGTCGCTCTGGTACATCCGCCGCTGCAGCACTTCCTTGGTACGAGGCCGCGAGCCGATGAACGAAACGTCGATCTGAAATAACATATTTTACTTTATTGTTTAATAGAAACAAACAGTCTTACATACTAATTTGAACATAAAATTTATACAATACTTAGACCTATAGTTCCCTATTTTAACATGTGGTGCACAAAAACAATTACTTACACAAGATGAGGCATTCCTAGATAACATGAGAAATCTCCTTGATTCTTATTTCTTAAATGAAATAAACATATACATAGATTAGATTAGATTTATTTATTTCACTTTTACATCGTAAAAATTTAATTTTACATGTCATTCTAATATGGTAAAAGGGATCGTCATAAAATAAAATAATGTATAAATTACAATGTCAACAATTCAAATAATGTCATAGTATATAACATACTATCTATGTCAGTATATAATATTAAAATAAAAATTTAAAAATACATTTGGTATTAAATTAAATTAAACGTCAGAAACACATTCATACATACATACATACGTACATACATATATACATACATACATACATATATACATACATACATACATACATACATACATACATACATACATACATACATACATACATACATACATACATACATACATACATACATACATACATACATACATAACGCTCAGGCCTTGGTCCCATATAGGCAGAGACGATGTGTCGCCACTTTGCGCGATCCAATGTTGCAAAGTGGCTTTCCTTCGCCCGCTTTTCGCTCCGTAATACCCCTTGACGTGATGTGTTGCGAACAGCATCGCCGCCTTGTTGAGGTACCACGACTAGCTAGGGAAATAATTGTCCACCTCGTCAGAGATTAGCATGACTCGGTAAGGCTAATAACTTATACTTTAATATAATTGTGTCTTGATTTTAAAATATGTGTTGCGTGAAGTTTGTTGCGCCGTTTCTTCTTCACAGCGCTGACACCTAGGAAGCGGTAGTCGATAAAAAAATGACGTGTATAAATGTACCAAGTGTACTCATATGCAATAAATGATGTTGACTTTGATAAGTAGATATATTGAGATTAGGCTTTTAATATTTGTCAGAAAATCCGCTCTTACAAAAATATGTCGTGCGAAAGGTCTCGAATGCTTTACTAGCTTGATGTACGTCAAATTGGCCCAAATATTAATGATGTTTCGACTGGGCGAAAATATAAGAGTATTTTTGCGGTCGGTCTGCCAAAACAATAACATCAATTTTATTAACCCTCAGTGGTAACCTTCAGTGAACCACTTACGGAACGTACCCAAACTACGTGAGATTTTTTTTTACAATTCCCCCCGCCCCTTCGGTGACCACCCGTAGTATATGCCAAGACCCTCCTTCCCCTCTAGTTTTCACGTAGTAATGCATAAATATGTTTTTAAAACCAATTTTTGCTAACAAAAAAATTTCTCATATTTGTCTTTATTAATACGGCGCTTGCCGCGTGATATTAAGAAGAAAAGCTATCGGTTTTCAATCAGCTGATGTTCGTGTTGCCACCTGAGAGTTTAAAAAGCGCTAAAAACTGCGCGCCATATTTGAATATAGCCAGATTTCCCTAGACGATACTACTAAGTGACGAGAACCTAACCCCCCCCCCCCCTTGTGACCAAGCGTGGTATTTTGAAGACTCCCCTCCCCCCCTAAACGGGTCACGACCTTAGGCCTCATCGTCACTTACCATCAGGTGAGATTGAGGCCAAGCGCAAACCCATCAACAATAAAAAAAAGGTCAAGGACTCGAGGCGAAGCAATAAGATTACAATCTCAACGTCGAGACTTGCATAATGCTTTTCACGACTACATGTGAGGAAAAATATAATAATGTCATTCTGCAATGAGTTTAATCCTACTAATATTATAAACGCAAAAGTTTGTAAGTATGGATGGATGTTTGTTACTCTTTCACGTAAAAACTACTGAATGGATTTTAATGAAACTTTACAAAAATATAGCTTATACATCAGAATAACACATAGGCTACAATTTATTAAGATATTGTGTGAATTGTCCAAAATATCAAGTAAGTAGGAGAAAATCTACCATCTGCGAGCTATTCTGGCGTGCGCTGCCAAACCCGCTAGAGTTACACATATGTAATGTATGATGGAAATGTTTATCTTAAATAGTCCTACAAAAAAGCCCGCCACAGTATATATCTATATCTTATATGTAAGCCATTATAGCCAAAATAGTGAAACGGGCCGGGCATGCATGGAGTGATCTCCATGGCCGTTATGCCAGTTTAGGCGGGAGAATAATTTAAAGAAGATAAAGTATGAAATAAAATAAGCACTTACCGATATTCGGCTGTATCTGGTGGAGCACTTGATAAACCACTAATTAAATTAATGTAGTGTAATGTTGTAAGGGTGAGTATCTGTGTGTATCGTGAGTGTATGTTTGCGGGAATATAATTAATATAAAATTTAAGAAATACCACAGGCAGAGCTGTTGCGATGGCGGTTGGAACAGAAGAGGTAGTAGTGGGGAGTAACTTTTTTACTCTGCTGTAAGGGCAATGATTTTAATCATACAGCCCATGTCATTAATTACAAAATAGTGAAACTGGCGTTTCTACCTAATATAAGCTACTCGAAATACTAATCGTACGCAGACGAAGTCGCTGGCACCAGCTAGTATCTAATATGATACGTACCCCAGGCGGCAAAAACGGCCTCAGCTGGTCAGAGAGGTCTCCATTAGCGCCCAACCTCTGCGCCTCTTCCCAATTAGTGTGGACTTCTTCGTGCAATAACTTCTCCTCTGCAAATAACAATTAGTTTAGACGACCTCCGTGGCGGAACGGGTAGCTCTCGGACTGCCACGCCGGAGGTTGTGGGTTCGAATCCCGCCAGGGGCAAATGTTCGTATGATGAATATGAATGTTTGTACCCAAGTCTTGGATGTTTATATATTTATTTAAGTATGTGTATCCGTTATCTAGTAACCATGCCACAGGTTCTGCCTAGTTTGGGACTGAATAATTGGTGTGAATGTCTGAGATATTTATTATTTATTTTATTTACTAGTTAATAGTTTCTATTTTTTCCAACCACAGCACTTTGTTTTAGAAATTGTGAACAACTCGTTGACCTAGTTGGCTTGGTCGTTAGACTGGAGCGTGCAAAGCGAGCTAAGGCTAATACAGTTGGGTAGGAACAATTTTGATAGGGAAGCTGACAGAAGAATCCAGTTGGGCTGGGCAGCATACGGAAAACTGCGTCAAGTCTTCAAGTCGCCGTCGAAAAGTCTTTAATGCGTCCTGCCTGTCATGACCTACGGCGCGGAGACGTGGACACTGACGGTGGGCCTGATACACAAGTTCCAGGTCGCTCAGCTAGCTTTTATTTTTTATTTATTTAACATTAATAAGAAAATACATCATATGTCTTACATAGCTCACACATAATAAACCTCTTGGGTTTGTCCTATGTGCGGTGAGGCCGCTCGGTCCCAGCGGGCCATGCTAATGCTTGTTGTACATTATAAAGACAGTACAGAACAGATGACAAAATAAATGTATCTATGCAACCTTGAATTGTACTTATATAATAACCTATTCTTACTTGTTTTCCGCTACTGAAGATAGTGTTTTTTTATTACATTTTTGTATTTTTTACTATTTACATAGGTATTTGGTATTTCTTTCGGCAATTCATTTACAGTTAGTGGTAACATATATTCCCACGTTCGCATGCCATATACATTGCTGTAACTATGTAAGACATATTCCGCTATGGAGAAGGCTCTAGTCCGTCAATCTATTTTAGTACTAATGAAAATATAAAGATGTCGCCTTATTCGCACTATACTTAATTCACGCGCCGACATATACAGGGTTACAGGAAAAGTCGTGCTAGATCCCTTAAGGGTGTGGAGCACCCATCATTTCTGACTTATTTCACTATGAAACACCCTACCCTAAACTTAACCCTTTTCGAGATATTCGACTTTTAATTTTTTTATTGAAAATTGCTGATTTTTAGGCTACTACATTTATTTTTGTTTATTTTGTGTATCTTATTATTATTATTATTGCATTTTTACATGTGTAGTAAGATGCTTTAGGACGTCAATCATTAAAATAGTGCACAAGTTAATTGAATAGACTGTAGTAGACAAGTGAAAGAAAAGAAATAAAAAACATATTAGAAAGTTTATTTTTCTCTAAGGGATATCTAAAAAAAATGTTATGGTAATTGTTCGGCAGATGTTTTTTAAAATATTTACGTTTCATCAGCTATCTAACGAGGTGTAACAATCTAGGGTTTGTATTACATTTCGTGGAAAAAAAGTAGTTGGGACGCTCCAGGTAGCAGTTCTAACGGTCCCACGCCTATTGTCCTTCAAGTTAAGACGCTTACACTTAGACGTTGACAGAGTTTATCGAAGACTTCGAGAAACTGGCTCTGTTTTGAGACGAAGTACAGACATGGGAAGACCACGAATTGACGACGAAGAACAGGACAATGAGATAGTGCAACGCTTTCGAGCGGATCCGACTACTTCCACTAATATTGTTGCCCGTGATCTGGGGCTTTCGCAATGGAGAGTGTGGTTTACAGTGCATACTGCTGGCCTATACCCGTACCATTACACGCCAGTACACGTTATTGAAGAAGGGGACCCCGCGAGAAGATTGGACTTTTGCAGATTTATGCTAAATGCTGATGTAGAAGACCCAGATTTTTTAAGAAATATCTTGTGGACGGATGAGTCCAAATTTGATAAAGATGGCATAACTAACTATCACAACGCCCATTACTGGGCCCTAAAAGAACTAAGGAATCCCAATAAGAAAAGAGTGAAGGGGTCCCAACGAAGATTCAGCGTGAATGTGTGGATGGGCATTATCTCCAATCATTTGATTGGACCTTACTTTCTCCCGGATAATCTAAACGGGGAAAGCTACGAAAATTTCCTGAGAGCAGACTTGAGTGATTTGCTGGATGATCTGCCACTCAACCTGATCAGGGACATGTGGTTCCAACACGATGGCTGCCCTGCCCATTTCAGGAGAAGTGTCAGAGACTGGCTGGACACAAATTATCCAAACCAATGGATTGGACGAGGTGGGCCATTGCCATGGCCAGCAAGAAGTCCGGACCTAACCCCCATGGATTTTCATGTGTGGGGCTGCATGAAAAGTCTCGTGTACAGCGAGCCGAATCCAGTTTCGTCTGTGGAAGACTTAAGAGAAAGGATTGTGGATGCAGCAAATAAAATGAGGACCACATTGACCACTGGCGTAGTGAAGACCGGTCTCCGTAGAAGGATGCGACAATGTATTAGAAATAGAGGCGGCCATGTTGAACATGAACTGTAGAAAAAGAAAAAGTTGTGAGAAAACCTTTAATAAATGGCATTTCATGCTTACCTATTGTTTTATTTTACTTTTTAGGGCTAAGTATACATTTTCTTCTCCACTGTCGCCTATGAAACTAAATTTTTTTGAATGCATTTGAATAAAACCCTACATTATTATACCTCATTAGATAGCTGATGAACCGTAGATATTTTAAAAAACATCTGCCGAACAATTACCATAATATTTTTTTTAGATATCCCTTAGAGAAAAATAAACTTTCTAATATGTTTTTTATTTCTTTTCTTTCACTTGTCTACTACGGTCTATTCAAATAACTTGTGCACTATTTTAATGATTGACGTCCTAAAGCATCTTACTACACATGTAAAAATGCAATAATAATAATAATAATAAGATACACAAAATAAACAAAAATAAATGTAGTAGCCTAAAAATCAGCAATTTTCAATAAAAAAATTAAAAGTCGAATATCTCGAAAAGGGTTAAGTTTAGGGTAGGGTGTTTCATAGTGAAATAAGTCAGAAATGATGGGTGCTCCACACCCTTAAGGGATCTAGCACGACTTTTCCTGTAACCCTGTATATAACATCTCACCATCTCTCTTGGTAGTGCTCCGTTTGTACTGTATCCGGAAGCGGAAGGCCTCCAGCACGCTGGCCACCACTATGGTCAGCACCACCATCGTGAACAGGTAGAACACCTGGAACAATCGCTTGCATTGTACCCCACCTGGAAACTGACTTCTACCATAGCAGAGCATGTATGAAGAGAAACAGAAAATTAAAAAATAACACTGAAACGGCTGTACCGATTTTGATAAAACATAGGTAAGATTCACCGCTAGAACACCGGCTTTCAAATTTAAAAAAACCGCATCAAAATCGGTTCACCCGTTAAAGAGATACGGTGCCACAGACAGATACACACACTCCCCCCCCCCCCCCCCCACACACACAGCGGTCAAACTTACATAACACAATTACACTTATATTCTCCACACTACCACCCACAATCACACTTCCATCTAACTCTTACCACCCTAATTATATTATCATCGTTTTCTCAAATATTAAAAAAAAATGCAAAATTACAGATTTTAAATAATCCATTGCGGTACAATCACTTCTTATGCTATAGACGAGACGGGTATTCCTCTCTCTAGCATTCCCTTGCATTCAGTCATCAGTCGTGCTATTCTCTAAAATACAAACTCACGTGCGAGTCTCACTCAAGTGACTTCACTTCGAAACCTAATCCATTAGTAGGTAATTCTGTAAACATTCCAGAGCACTATCGAAGTGAACTGAACAAAAAACTCACTTCACGTCGTCAGAGTTGTATAATGTATACAGAATGCCAATGGATTAGGTTTCGAAGTGAGTAAAATCACTTGAGTGAGACTCGCACGTGAGTTTGTATTTTAGAGAATAGCACTACAGTCGTCCCATGCCGTCCACGAACACGTCATAGTGCGGCGCCTCGGCGAGCAGGGAGCTGGGCAGATGCAGCGCGCGCGAGGGCCGAGTGCCGGGGGAGGTTGGTGCGCGAGTGTGGCGGGCGGTATGAACAGCGGGTGACTCCGCGCTCGTAGGTACCACTCGGGCACGTACAGCTTTAGTACCCTTTCGACAAGATCCACACAGTCTATCTTGTTTCTGATTACATTTAAGACAAACCTTACCAGGGCCAAGTTTCTCCTCAGTTGGAGTGAGTCGTAACCCAGATGTCCGTCTAAGAACCGAGTAGGATACATCATCATCAGGTTATTTTTGTCTCCACTGCAGGAGCACAACCCTCTCTCATCTGCCGGAGACAGACGGAGAATTTGGCCTACACTCCCCGCGCTGGCCAGACGGGTTGGGGAGGCCTGATTGATGTCTTATAATGTATTCCCTCAGTCGCCTTGTACGACATCCACGGGAAGAGTTGGAGTGGTCCTATTCTACTCTACCGGAAACCACACGGCAAATACAGCCTGTAAGAATGGAAGGCCAAGTCAGGGAATACTACATATTACTACGCAAAGAAGCGATCTCACTCTCGCCATGGCAGTTTAACGTCACTACTGCCGAGAAATCAACGCTATAAATTAGAAAGAGAAGTACTTATAACGACTATGCTCGCGCGCTAGGTGGAGCAGCCCTACAATACGAACAGGCTGGTGCGTCTGTACACCTCATACCATGAAGCAAAATAATTTTTCGTAGCTCATAGTTTCACCTCAATTTGACACTAATTGGTTATTAAATTAGATAACAGATGATTTTAATGTGCATCTGTTATCTAATTTAATAACCAATCAGTGTCAATCATGAAGGTAAAAACTTAGAGGTGAAACTATGAGCTACGAAAAATTATTTTGCTTCATGGTATGAGGTGTAGTGACATATCACGTGACCAGAAAGTATAAAATGCTTATGTAGTACGGATATTACCCGAAATCCTTTCTAGCTGGGTGCTAGGTCTGCGCTGTTAAACCGAACGGAACATACATACATAATGCTCATGCCTTGGTCCCAGAGGGGTAGGCAGACGATATATTGCCACTTTGCGCGATCCTGACACACCTCACTAGCCTCACTCACATTCATCAACCTTGTCATGCACCTGCTTTTATTCTTCTCACTGCGGACCCCAGCCTTTTTGAGGACGTTACTAATTTGATCCTTGAACGTCCTCCTACGAAGACCTCAAGCTGCTTAGCTTAGCTGCTTATAGTGCCGGGAGTATGGTAAAGCTCTGACCATGAAGTAAACTCTGCTGAACTGGCCAGCTACTGTGGCGTACGCGTTCATCAGGATGAACCAGTTGTTGACGACGGTCAGCTCGAAGAGCGTGACGCCGCTGGTGAGCAGGTTCTCGAAGTTGTTGAGGTAGTAGTACCCGAGGGGGGTGGACGCGTTCTCGGACCACTTGTAGAAGTCCTCCACTGTCGTGTTACTGTGGAACAACGGGCAAAGGAATAGATATAATTTGTTGGAACAAAAAAAAACTTGTTGAGAGGTAAATAACTTGTTGAGAGGTAAACAACTTGTTGAGAGGTAAACAACTTGATGAGAGGTAAATAACTTGATGAGAGGTAAATAGCTTGTTGAGAGGTAAGCAACTTGTTGAGAGGTAAACAACTTGTTGAGAGGTAAATAACTTGTTGAGAGGTAAATAACTTGTTGAGAGGTAAATAACTTGTTGAGAGGTAAATAACTTGTTAAGAGGTAAACAACTTGTTGAGAGGTAAGCAACTTGTTAAGAGGTAAACAACTTGTTGAGTGGTAAACAACTTATTTAGAGGTAAATAACTTGATGAGAGGTAAATAACTTGTTGAAAGGTAAATAACTTGTTGAGAGGTAAATAACTTGTTGAGAGGTAAAATCCTTGTTGAGGTAACTAACTATTTACCAATATAACTATTTACCATCTAAGATTCCAAATCAACCAACAACCTAACTTTTTCTCTGGCATAATATTTTCTACACAAAGGTTGTCTGGACGAAATCGTTTTCCTCGACCTTGTACATTTTTAATATGTTTGTATGTGTGTGTGTGTGTGTATGTATGTATGTATGTCACTTACACACAGCAGTTCCTGAGGTCATAGCCGGCGAACAGCTCCATGCCGACTATGGCGAAGAAGAAATACATGACCAGCATGACGCACCCCGCCGAGGACATGAGCGGGGACAGCAGGACCAGCGTCCCGAATACGTCCCGGTAACGCTTCTTCAGCTTGTACAGGCGCATTAGCCTGCAAACATAAGTTAAGACATCTAATAAATAAAAACGTAAACTTCGCGTGTCTATACAATAAAGGAATTTACAAAACAAAAATCGATGGGTCTAAGGATAAGATAAGGGGCTTTCTGGATTTTTTTCCAGTTATCCCCTTTGCGTGTCCTTTGAGCACAGGCAGGGGATTTCTGGACAAAAGGTCCAACAATCCCGTTCGCAGGGGATTTTGGCAGGGTATTATTGGAATAAGCCAGTAATATAACACATTTCAATCAATCTGTTTCTCTGTTTGTCTGTGGGCGGGAGCGGGCACAGCTTTAGTATACTTATTAGCTTAAATAACTTGAGATATGTTTCAACAGCCCCACCCAGAGCTGCCCCGCTCAGGGAGCTCGCATTATTGCGCATTATTGCAAATCGTGTGTGCGAGCTTTAACGATGCGTTGCGCGTTTTGGGCTGCCCCAACATGCTCGACCATTGTAGTTGTTACCTGAGCGGCCTGAACACGACGACGATGAACAGCTTGGGAGCGATGGTGAGCAGCACGGCGCCCACCAGCGCCAGCAGCGTGACGCTCAGGTCGAACACGTTCCAGCCGCTCTCCAGGTACGCGGCCAGCCCCACGGCCATCATGCGCAGGCCGGCTTCCAGCAGGAACACTGTCAATGAATATATATATATATATATATATATCTATACCTATACCTATAATAAAACTAACTGGTCTATATCCGTACATGGGAGATATTGTAGAAAAATGTATATGAGGGGTCTTTATAGGGCCAATAGAAGCCAAAATAATTGTTTTAGATTTTTCGTCAGTTTGTATGTATGTATGTTTGTTACCTCATCACGCAAAAACTACTGAATAAAATTTGATTCTATTTTCACAGTTGTCGTGCTGGAGGTCTAACTTAAAATCTGGTGCATGTTTCATCTTAATACGTCACTTAGAACCTGAGATATTAATAAAGTAAATTTTTCTAGAAGTCATTATATGCAATATAACAAAGAAGTATAATTATTATGTTCAGTACAATTCATATTGCGATTGGTTTGTACTACAGTTGGAGCGGGAGTATGAGTGAGTCTGGGATCGGGATTGAGAGTCTGAGTGGGAGTGGGAACGGGAGCGGATTCTGTAGTCCACGCAAGCAGAGCCGCAGGCACATCTAGTTTAATAATAAAAAAAACTTACTGCAAGTTATTACCAGTAAATTTGAAATAGGTAGTCATTGTTGTCCTTGACCCGAATGTTTATGTAATATACCGGGACATGCCACGAACATTTTTGGTTAGAATAACATGTTAGGTGTTAAAAAAACGCAGTTAACTCGATTACACTCGCCGTACACTCTTATCGATCATTAAAAGTCACTTACGCGTCAAAGAAAGTCAGGAGTCCCCCAAAGTAGATGCGCACTGGCTTGCATAACAATTTATTACATATCTAAAATCACTTACGTATAAGAAAGAGCCAGGTCTACACAATTTACTTAGCAGCTTTACGTTATTTTGCAAGCCCATAGTCGACCACATTTTTCATTAGTCACTTACGTGTCAAAAAAAGTGTACAGTGTCTTACGTAACATACAATTTAGTCGTACATTACCTAAAATCACTTACGTGTAAGAAAGAGTCGGGTCTCCATAAGATACTCAGCAGATAGATATTATTTTGCAAGTTTATATTCGACCACGATTTTTCACTAGTCAAAAAGTCAGGTGTCCCACAAAGCAGACAATACTCGCGCAGCGTCTTGCGTACAATATGTAAAATCACTTACGTGGAATAAATATCCAGGTTTCCATAAAATACTCAACAGCTTGGCGTTATTTTGCAAGCCTTCGGTTCCAGCGATATGTGATTTAGTCGACCACTATCTTTCAACTAGTCACTTACGTGTCAAAAACAGCCAGGTATCCCACGAAGCACATAGCAACCTGGCGCTGTCTTGCAGATCCCCGGCCGCCTCACATACGCGGAGCACCATAGACACGCCATTGCCCACGATCAGCGCGTCTGCACACAAAGAACACGAATTATTTTTATCCAGAATTTCATCATCAGCCTGAAAGACTCCACTGTGGGACTTAGGTCTCCTAAGGTGACCCCGACAGGAACCGATCTTCGGTTCTTCTCATCCAGGCACTGCCAGCCGCCAGTATATAGAAACGTATACATCATCAGCCTGAAAGAGTCCACTGTTGGACATTAAATAAATAAATAAATAAAAATATATAGGGACATTTTACACACGGCTACCTGATCCCAAACTAGGCAGAGCCTGTAATATGGGTATCAGACAGCGGATATACATACATAAATACATAATCATCATCAGGTTATTTTTGTCTCCACTGCAGGAGCACAACCCTCTCTCATCTGCCGGAGACAGACGGAGGATTTGGCCTACACTCCCCGCGCTGGCCAGATGGGTTGGGGAGGCCTGATTGATGTTTTATAATGTAATCCCTTAGTCGCCTTGTACGACATCCACGGGAAGAGTTGGAGTGGTCCTATTTCGTAGGTTCGAACCCGCGACCCCGAGCTTCGCTTTAGATTAAATATTACTCACATATAAGGTACTCAAAGTACGGCCAGCGGAGCGCAGCGGCCGCAGCCCTGCCCAGCGGCTCGAGCGGGGACTCTGCGTACCAGGGCGCGCGGGCCGCCTGCCCCGCCCACCGCAGCGCTAATACCTCGTACAGGTTGGCGAACTCGTGTCTAGATAGGCCTCCGCCCCCGCTCTGGTTCAGCTGCTTGAACATTAGGTACACGTCCAGTCCGCCTGAGGGGAAGAAATGCGGCATATTGATACATAGCCGAGTACTTTTGGAGATAAGATACAAAATTGTTACAATATTGGATAATTCGATATTTTAATTGTATTTTCAAATTGTTTGATTAGACAAGAATAATCAAGATATAACCAACTACGCACCAAGAAAAAAAACACCCTCAAAGAAACATTTCCATCTACTGTAGTCGAAGAAAGAAATAGTACTCTCCTCTGTATTCTAGTAAAAGAAACATTGTCATACACTGTAATCGAATCCAGAAACACTACCTTCCTATGTATTAAGAAACATTACTCAGGAGAGTAATATAATGTATGTAATATACAGAGGACTGTAATTAAGAAAAAGAAACATTACCATTCTCTATAGTCGAATAAAGAATCATTACCATTCTCCATAGTCGAGTAAATAAACATTACCATTCTCCATAGTCGAGTAAAGAAACATTACCATTCTCTATAGTCGAATAAAGAATCATTACCATTCTCCATAGTCGAGTAAATAAACATTACCATTCTCCATAGTCGAGTAAATAAACATTACCATTCTCCATAGTCGAGTAAAGAAATATTACCATTTTCCACAGTCGAGTAAAGAACCATTCTCCATAGTCGAGTAAAGAAACATTATCATTCTCCATAGTCGAGTAAAGAACATTATCATTCTCCATAGTCGAGTACATAAACATTACCATTCTCCATAGTCGAGTAAATAAACATTACCATTTTCCACAGTCGAGTAAAGAAACATTACCATTCTCCATAGTCGAGTAAAGAACATTACCATCGTATGTAATGGAGAACAGAAACATTAAATTCTCAAGTAGTATAGTTGAAACTCACTGTAGTGCGGCGCGTAATGTCGCATGAGGCCAGCGAAGTGCCTGAGCCGCACGATGTGCGGCGCGCGGCGCGACACGAGCAGCCGGAAGGCGTGGCGAGCGGCTCGCCGCCGGTGCAGCAGTAGGGCGCGCCACTTGTCGCGCTCGATGCGCGTGAACGTCTCGTATACCACGGCCAACATCTAGGTTGTCATAAGGAATTGAAGGGGTCAGAATAAGAAGCGCCTAAGTACCTACAAAATTAAATGCAAGGGCTGTGCTCGGGGTTTATTTGAAGGATGTGATACGCAGTGAAGAGATCTTATAAAGAACCCAGGTTATCGACCAAAGTATCCTACTAATATTATAAACGCTAAAGTTTGTAAGTATGGATAGATGTTTGTTACTCAATCACGTAAAAACTACTGAATGGATTTTAATGAAACTTTACAATAATATAGCTTATACATCAGAATAACACATAGGCTACAATTTATAAAGATATTGTGTAAATTGTCCAAAATATCAAGTAAGTAGGAAAATATCTACCATCTGCGAGTTATTCTGGCGTGCGCCATAAAATTATAATTTTAATGTCATAAAGTTAGTTTTTTTTCTATGCCACGCTAATATAAGCTACTCGAAATACTAATCCTGCGCAGACGAAGTCGCGGGCACCAGCTAGTTAGGAAATATAGGGACGTTCATGTTCACAGAATAAGTAATAGTACGCCTTTCAAATCTTTTTCTTGTATATCTTTTGATATTTTATCTGTTCCTTGCTCATGTCCGGTGCTAAAAGGCACACTCCCTAAGAAAGATTGTTCAATTTCTCACAAACGTACTTACAAAATTAAATGCAAGCCAAATTGAATCCTACGCGCATGGAAAAAGTCAATGTCAAAATCACGCGCACTTTTGCAGTCGTACGCGAGTCGCCTAGGTGCCCCGGCAAGCGGGGCCGCGCTGCGTAGGTATATTTTTATACCTTAAAGTGCGGAGTGTGACAGGCCTGGTAAATCTGGGTATAGAGGACATCTTTGAATGGTATATATAGTGTTGTTCTCTAAGTAAAATCTTACCAAATTCATAAGAACGTAGAGAACCGTGATGATGTAGAGAATGAAGAACAGCGCGTACCATTTGGATCGCGCGTACGACGGCATCATGACGTCTGGGAAACTGGAACACCAAGAGAATACTACTACACTGACATACTTATGATGGACCAGGTGGACCGACGACCTGAAGACGCATACTATTTTAACTATGTTTCTTCTTCTTCTTCTCTGTCGTTCCCTCACAGCTGAGGATCGCGACCGTATAAAATGCGCCTCCACGCATAGCGGTCATTGGCCAGCCGCACTGCTTCATATAAGGATCCGCCAGCCACCCTCCTCACCGGGTCTGACCACCTCGTCGGAGCTCGTCCTCTAGCACGCCTGCCCTCCACTTGTCCCAGAATAATGAGCTTCTCCAGGTCGTGCTTGGGAGATCGCACAATGTGACCGTACCGCACAATGTAACTATGTTTAAACATTTTAAATTGTTTTCTCTAGTTCTTATAATTTCCTTTTTCATGCTTTGTTGGTTTTTTCTTTGTGTGTGCCAATTATGGTAGTAAATAAATGTTTTTTCTTTCTTTCTTTCTGAAGAAGTGGCCGGAAGCGGCTGGACGCAGAGGACCGGGTGTGGTGGCGTTCATTGGGGAAGGGGTTCTATGTTCAGCAGTGGACGTTTTTGAAGTATAGAATGCATTATAATCATTTTCAAAATCTCTCACTATTATTCTGTTTGCTTGTACAGGCATAATTTAAAACCTGCTGAACTAACTCTGATGGAGTTTTCAGAAAAAACATAGAGCATAACTTGGAGTAACATTTAGTTTTTAATTCATCACAATTGGCTTACTAAATCAAAAGTTATGCGAATTTATAGTTTTTACTCAAAGAAGTATAATGTTCGGCGGGATTCAGATTGCGATGAGTTAGGATTACGGTTGCGGTGGCAGGGGTGGTTTGACAATATCATCATCATCAGGGTATTTTTGTCTCCACTGCAGGAGCACAATCCTCTCTCATCTGCCGGAGACAGACGGAGGATTTGGCCTGCACTCCCCACGCTGGCCAGACGGGTTGGGGAGGCCTGATTGATGTTTTATAATGTATTCCCTCAGTCGCCTTGTACGACATCCACGGGAAGAGTTGGGGTGGTCCTATTCTACTCTACCGGAAACCACACGGCACATTAATATATTAGCCTTCTATCGTACATTGCTGGAAAGACCTTCTCAATGAACGCTATCAAGGCCATTGGTAAGTGTCGTCCTACGCCACGCCCATTGTTTGCTCAATAACTTAAAAATCAATAATTTAATTATTAATTTTTAAATTCCGAGTCGAGCCGGCGGCCGACCGTGTCGCTTTAAGCACACATGCCTCCCATCAACCTCATTTATAAATATCTATATATCTTAGTGCCTTGTCTCACATCCTGTAAGGTTGGCTGGAAGAGATCTCTTTTAGAGATAAGCTCGCCTTTGTACACAAAATTTGTAACTTTATTTATTTTTAAAATTTGTGCAATAAAGAATATCTGAAATATTACATATACACATACACTTGCCTAATCCCTTAATATGATTCTCTTCTGTGCTATGGGAATTAAACAAGGATTGGACAATTCACAAATATAACATGCAGACTGGGAGCAAAAGTCGTTGTCCCCAGTGGGAATCAAACCTATGGCCTCTAACGTTCGAGACCAATGCCCAAACCACTAGGCCAACGGGGCGGTCTGAAAACTCACTTGGCAGTAGTCAGCAGGACGAACATGCTGACGAACGAGTCGCTGAGCGTCTGAAAGTGTCCATTGTCCACGTGCTCCGAGAATAAATAGTACCCGAGCAGCGAGTACGTCACCACGAAGAACATCAATAGACCTGGAGTGAGAAAAGATAGCGCAAGGTAAGATCTACAGAAACCCTAAGGTTGCCTGGAAGAGATCGCTTTAAGCGATAAGGCCGCCTTTGTACAGATAATATATACTAGAGTGTAAGATCCACAGAAACCCTAAGGTAGCCTGGAAGAGATCGCTTTAAGGCCGCCTTTGTACACTTTCCAAAAATCTACCTATTTTATTGTTATCCTTAATTTGTGTGCAATAAAGAGTTTATCTATCTATCTATCTATCTACACTCGCCTCACGTTCATGAGGTCGTGGGTTCAAACCCCGCCCGTACCAATGAGTTTTACGAAACTTAAGTACGGTTTATTTATAATACCACAGGCTTTTCGGTGAAGGAAAACATCGTAAGGAAACCTGCATATGCCGAAGAAGAAATTCTGAGGCGTATGTGAAGTCCACCAAATCGGCTTGGGGCGCCGTTGGTGGTCAGGGGTTTGGCACAAAAGATCCTGAAGGGTCGAAGTGTCGCCAGGTGTTCCTGGCCCCCTGAGAAGATAAGATAAGATCTATCTATCTTAACCCTATCAAGATAGAATAGTGAAGTACGCGCAACACGGGTGCCAACGATATGCAATATAATGCAAAAGCAACATCTCAAACACTTATAAACTTTATGTCTTTATTATTTGTTCTTCCCTCATTGTCAAACTTTACCATTTAGTTATGAATTAATAATTGGCTTAATATGTGTTATCTTGTATTGTATTTTATTTCAATTAGATATGCTGTTATTTCGCATGAACTGTCAAACGCCTACTCATTTCGCGCCGAGTCAAGGTCGGGTAGCCATCGACCAAAAATCTGCAAAAATTCCATATTGCGCGGTTTCTAACTGCATAATTGTATCTCCTCGCTAGTAACGTGACCGCGACGCATAAAAAGTGCGCGGGAGAGGCGTGCTGTGTCCGAAAATCGGCACACGCGGAACTGAAGTAAACAAATGTCTTAACCGTTCTATCTTGATAGGATTTCTGTGGTAAGATCAGTAGCAATCATATTTGATTAATTACGAGAGGTCTTATTTAATGACTGTAGCATTAATGAAATAACGTTAAGTTTAAAAAAAGTGTTATACTAGAATTTGTTGTTTAGTTTGATAGGTACAGTCGGAAGTAATGATTTTTGATCAACTAGCCACCATTCGTAATTTGGCCGTGTTTGCAACTCCACATACGAATTTATACGACTTTAACCGATTTTGCCTGATTTGTTTGTACAATACGACTAAATTACGATAGATGACTAGTGGCTTAATAATCACTACCTCCGACCGTTCAAGCATATGAATCCATCAAAGTTTGTGTACTTGGTTAATTTTAAATAACTTGTATACTCAAACTGGTGTAGATAAATAGAAACATTAATTTCAACACAGAAGCTACATTTATTTTATGACAACTGTTCAATTTTTTATTACAAATGAAGTATTTCATATTTTTATTAACAAAATAAAGTTTTCTATCTTCAATATTTAAAGTACAATCGACCAATTTAATTTCTGAACCATCCAAGTGATTTGACCCGTTTTTGCACGATGTGAATGAGTTGCATTATAAATTTATTGTGGCGTTTTATTTTTCTGACTTTTTTTTCCTGAAAACTGTCAATGGACAATTTGTTAATTAATTAATTTGTCACTTTTCCAGAATCTTAATATACTGGCATTTGATATGATAACAAAACACTATACTTGTTGGTTGTGTGAGAATACAATAGATATGATTTTATGGGTCAGATATTAAATTAGATGAGTGTACATTCCATCGACACATCTATAAAAATAAGTATCTTATCTTCTCAGGGGGCCAGGAAGATCTGGCGACACTTCGACCCTTCAGGATCTTTTGTGCCAAACCCCTGACCACCAACGGTGCCTCAAGCCGATTTGGTGGACTTCACACACGACTTAGAATTCTTCTTTGGCATATACAGGTTTCCTTACGATGTTTTCCTTCACCGAAAAGCCTGTGGTATTATAAATAAACCGTACTTAAGTTTTTTTAAAACCCATTGGTACGGGCGGGGTTTGATTTCAAGTAAATAAGTATACTGGGAGATGTGCCATTTTCGTATACCTAGCATATCCACAATAGGAGGCAGCGACTGCAGGATCTGTCTGATGAACCGTCGCACGCCGCCGCAGTGCCGCGTGTCCACCAGGAAGATGGGGCGGAGCGCCCGCGTCACGCGGAAGTGGGACGACTGGCGGCACAGCACCACCACCGCTTCCATCACCATGATGAGCAGGGTCACACCCTGGAGCAAGCACGACGGTGGATGAGCATCCCATTAATATTATAAATGCGAAAGTTTGTATGTTTGTTACTCAATCACGCATCAACCACTGGACGGATCGGGATGAAACTTGGCACATGACATAGGATAGTTTTTATCCCGAAAAAAACATGTCATTCCTACGGGAAATCAAAATGATATCTATTTTGAAATTCAAGATGTGTAAATATCGAAACCTACGCAGACAAAATCGTGGGCAAAAGCTAGTTAGTAATATTTACCCGTAGCGTCAATATTTAGAAAATAATTAAATGTTCTGCGTAGTAACTGCACAAGTTTAATTGTGAATGTGAAAGAGTTGTGGCTACTTGCGTGGAACAGAGTGATTGTTTGGAACGCTCCATCTAGTAGTACATAGAGATCGTTGTAGGTACATGGAAATTTACAATGAAAATTTAAGTATTCGCGGCTTTTACACTTTCTTTATAATTGTCGTTTTTTTTTAAATTTATTTATTTGGACACTGGTAAAGACCATTGGTCCACAAAGCAACTATAATAACAAATTCTATATAGGTATAATAATCTCAGACCAATACAATAATCTAAGATAATAAATAATGCTTGATCCTTGGGTATAATGACGAAAAACAATTGTCGTTTGGGAAAAACGCAAGGGAAATTAGATCTTTTATCATGCACCGATGTTGGTCAAAACAACATAAATTAGGGTTTTTAACATACAAGAAGAATCGTCATTATTAATGATGAATGATACTTTTAACAAATTTTATCAAATTAAAAAGAAAGTGTTGTGTACATTGACTCATTCATTAAATACAGAATGCGTTACGTTCTTTGGCAATAAAAAAAAAAGTTTTCGCGCCTTTTTCTCATACATTTAGGGAGTCAACTTTTTCTCCACAGTGTTTTTTTAAAGGATATTTTGGCTTGGTTACAAGGCCTTTAAGCCATGTCTTATTTGGAGGCACTGCACTCATCAGTTTATATTTTGATAAAAGTGTTTTTTTTTAATTAACTATATTATATCACATAGTGCTTTTTACTGTTACCGGTTGTTATGGTTTGGACGGCTGTATACGTCTAAAGGAGGGCATTACATCCACATATAACATAACCTACATCTTATACCTTATATACATCGATAAATCACCTTTATCATAGTCCGTTTGTGCTTGAGGATTGTGGTCCAGCCGATCCACTTGAGCTTCAGATGCAGCTCCACGCCGATGACGGCCAGCGCCAGCAACTCTATCGTGCCGTGAGCCCACACGGGTAGCTAGAAAACATATTTCCTATTTATAGTTACTGAGTTTTTAACTTAAATAGCCCACATGACCCCCTACAGATAGTAGACGGTTTTGGAGCCCAGGATTAGACGCAGAAGTGTGGCGCAACCTCGACCCAAAATATATAGAAAGGCCAACTGTGGACATAAAAACTGATGAAAAGAAGCCCACAGTGGCTGTCAGAGCTGGTAACAAAAAAACTGTTTCTTAGCTCTCCTGACAAGTCACTTGTCCCTTACAATAATTGATAAGATTATTTAAGATTGATTATTACAATAAAGTTTAAGATTCACATTAAAAACAACTTTGTAAGAAAGCCTATTATAAAATAAACGATTATTTGAATGACAAAGATTCCTGGCACTAATGTTAATTCAGCTTCGCAAAATCTTTATTAATTGTATGCAAACTTGATTTTTAAAAGATGTGTTGCGTGAAGTTTGTTGCGCCGTTTCTTCTTCACAGCGCTAACACCTAGGAAGTGGTAGTCGATAAAAAAATGACGTGTATAAATGTACCAAGTGTACTCATATGCAATAAATGATTTTGACTTTGATATTTCAGCGATATAAATAGTTTTACTGTCCAGTTTTGCGTTCTGATTACCCCAAATCACCCCCTGTCTAAAGGCAGGCTTACCTCAAACGCTGGAACTGCCGGGTCCTCGGTAAACGCCAGGAGTATAAGCACGAGGGAAGCCAACAAGTCCAGGCCGTGGTACCAGGGGTTGTGAACGCGGAGGTACGCCGGCAGCTCTTCAGGACTCGACGGGTGTGAGTCGAACTTCTCGTTGTTCAGACCTTCCTGGGAATAAGGGGTAAACTCAGACCAGAAAGATTCAAATAATAAGAAGGCTAAATACACATCCTTAACCAGCTAATGTGCCACGCTTACCCGGTTAATTTACCATCATTGAACGGAATAGACATGGAATCTGTTCTCTTCATTAACCGGTTAATGGAACTTATAATTTAAAAATGACATATCTATCAAAGTGCTGGGGTGTGCGGGCGGTGTAACTGCACGCTGATTGGCCTAGTCAAGCTCACGTCATCGCATGATTGGTCGCCCAACTAAGATGACGTGTCGGTTGGTGCGGAGTCTTGTATAATGCTGGCACTAAGTACATCCAACCTTCCAGACTACGCAATGTGTAGAACGGTTGTTCGCACGCGTTGGACCGAGTTCGGAGCAGTAAATCGACGCTGAACGAACGTGTATTGCAGTATAAGACAATAACTTGATGTGTTTTCAGAAGTGTGAGGCATTACATGTAGGTGATGGAATAGAGGCTTAATTCACTCAGTAAATTTCGTGTGTGTGACCGACATAAGGGTTAGCCAGCGATCTCTATGTACTACTAGATGGAGCGTTCCAAACAATCGCTCTGTTCCACGTAAGTAGCCACAACTCTTTCATATTTCCTTTGAAACTTGTGCATTTACTACTCAGAACATTTAATTATTTTCTAAATATTGACATTATTTAACCGTAGCGTCAATATTTAGTAATAATTAAATGTTCTGCGTAGTAACTGCACCAGTTTCATTGTGAATGTGAAAGAGTTGTGGCTACTTGCGTGGAACAGAGCGATTGTTTCGAACGCTCCATCTAGTAGTACATAGAGATCGTTGGGGTTAGCAAGCTGAAGAGGCAGTGGGCGCGCCACATCTGTCAGAGAACAGACGACGGCCGTGTAACCGGTAGCCGCTGGATGCGGAGGGCGTAGGACCGGGCGTGAAGACCTACCAGGCGTCTTAGGGCTGAGGTGATGAGGGTTAGCAAGCTAAAGAGGCAGTGGGTGAGCCACATCTGTCACAGGACACACGGCCGTGTGACCGGTAGCCGCTGGATGCGGGTGTGGTGGCGTTCATTGGGGAAGACCTATGTCTAGCAGTGGGCGTCTTGGGGCTAATGTTACCTCTAAGTAAATGGCCGCTTCGTGGTAGTTCATCTCCCAGTGTTCGTCCTCGGACATGTGCAGGCCGGTGTGCAGCGAGGACCGGCTGCCCATGTCCAGCGTGCCATCGCCGCCGCCGTCGGTGCCAGTGCGACTGTCTGCAAAGAACCATCGACTATATTAATAACAAGAATTTAAAAAAAAGTTCTATCATGTTCAGTTACTCATTTTCTAAGGCAAACAAAAGAATAAATGTTTCAAGATGTGTCGACTATTACGGTGAGCGTACCAGCGATTATGTTATGGTTAAAATTTGGAATTCTCTGCCATCCGATTTAAAATACATTGCATCAGGTGGATTACTAAAGCAAGAACTGCACAAGCACTTCTTGTCGATGGGTGTAGACTGATGTACTGATCACGTGAGCGCTCTGTTCACATACAAATGGGCTTCCATTTCTGTGGACATTACTGTTATTTATATGTTGTAAAACTTTGTTGAATAAAAAATAAAAAAAAGGTCGCCCTGGTTGGTTTTTTTCCGAATATATTCAATGTACAGACTTTTTTGCCTTTACGATTTTATTATATGTATATGTATCGATTGACCGGTTCGTTGGCCTAATAGGTCTCAAGCGTCAGAGGTCGTGGCTTCGATTACCACTGGGAAAAGACAACTTTACACAAGTTGTCCCCGGTCTGGATGTTATATTTGTGAATTGTCCTATCCTTGTTTAATTCCCATAGCACAGAAGAAAACCCTAGTATGGGATTAGCTAAGTGTATGTATCTAATAAATAAAAACGTAAACTTTGCGTGTCTGTACATTGAAGATATTTCTAATAATGAGTTCCACAAGCGCACTTGAATCCTAATTTTACCTTTTACATAATTTACAATAAAAATTAAATTATATAAAAGAGCTTTCAGGATTCCTTCTACCACTACGCTCTTGCACTCATTTACCAAGCATCCCATCCCACTCATGAATAGGTCATGTCGCCACCTCGAGAACGGCGAGTACTGGTAACACTGGCGAGTGTTGCTGCACTTTTATGCCTGGGTAATATCTTTCGTACGCGAACGATCTCTATATACTACTAGATGGAGCGTTCCAAACAATCGCTCTGGTCCACGCAACTGCGGGCCCGGGAGCCGCAACTCGTGCACATTCACTTTGAAACTTGTGCAGTTACTACGCAGAACATTTAATTATTTACTAAATATTGACGCTATTTACCTGTAGTGTCAATATTTAGTAATAATTAAAAGTTCTGTGTAGTAACTGCACAAGTTTCAAAGTGAATGTGAACGAGTTGCGGCTCCTTGCGTGGAACAGAGCGGTTGTTTGGAACACTCCATCTAGTAGTACATAGAGATCGTTGTCGTACACACAAAAAAAATATTATAGTTTTGTCCTAACTACAAGAAAATTTAGAAATTAGAAACTGCAAATCATGGTACTTGCGATGGCATGCTTCAATTTTGAGATTAGAAAACCTACCGTGCATTTGCAAATCCATTAAAACTAAAGTGTTCTCCACGCCAACTCTATACAACATGAATATCACACAACACTGAGCACTCGTCAAAATGCTACGGTCGACTACCTACAACGTACCCAATACAAAATTATATCAGAGGAGTTAACTGTTCTGCAGTAACGAAAGTTATTGTAATACTTTTTAAGGTTAAGTATTTATTGTATTGTATTTATTTATTCTATAACAATGTCTTGTGTACGAATATCTTAACTTATTCTAACAATTCTATAAACCTAGGTGCTTACAATTATTAATGTCAATAAAATATTTTCAATTAAAAATTGGATATTAACAAATTATAACAATTAAAATACTTAAAATAATGCAAACGATGTCATAGGTATGTACATAAAATCAACTATGAGTGGCATCGAAGTCTAAAAACTCAAAAGCGTCTGTTCTTTTTTTACTTAAAACATACCTTTGATTATCTTTATAGACTGAAAATATTTTTAACAATCGTATGCATTTATTGATTACTAGCTGTTGCCCGCGACTTCGTCCGCGTGGACAACTTAACATCACAAATTATTATGTATTTCCCGTAGGAATGCGATGTTTTTTCGGGATAAAAAATATCCTGTCCTATTCCAGGATCTAACCTATATGTGTGCCAAGTTTCATCACGATCCGTCCAGTGGTTGAAGTGTGATTGAGTAACAAACATCCAAATATCCAAACTTTTGCATTTATATTATTAGTAGGAAGTAGGAAAGGATGCTGTGTATACATAGTTTAGGGTCCGTCAAGAATCAAAACCTTAAATTATGTATATTGTATACTGTAATCTGTTTTGTATACCTAATAAATAAAATAACGAGTTTCCGAGTGGAGGCCGCGACTGGGCAAGCATAGTGTGGGACGGGCGTCCGGGCTAGATGGAGCGACGATCTGCGTAAGGCGGCTGGCAGTGACTGGATGAGAAGAACCGAGGATCGGGTTCAGTGGCGCGCCTTGGGAGAGGCCTATAGCAGGCTGATGTTGATCAAAATCAATTGATAGGACGGAAGCCCACAGTGGACGTCGACAGGTTTAACTGTATAACATACCAATAAAATCCACAAACGTCGAATAGAATCTCCCCGGAACACTTTTCACTCGTTGCAAAACTCTATTCATTTTTATATCCATGTTAATTATAAACTACGCTAGCTATCTAGCTACTCATCTCACAAAATGCGCAGGTCAAATGAGATGTTACGAAAAAATATGGGACGAGATAACGTGAGAAATTGTCCTACTGTGGTAAGTCGGTGGAGTAGGTACTGTCGGCAACAGGGTTGGATGTAGTATTTTTTTTATATAAAACATGTTTTAAACCATGTTTTAAACAATTTAAACAGTTTTAAACAATAAAAACATGTTTTAAACAATTTAAACAGTTTTAAACAATAAAAACATGTTTTAAACAATAAAAACATGTTTTAAATAATAAAAAAACACTTTGTTTGGCAAAAACAACATGTTTATAAGCACGGGGCTAGCAAAGTTTATTAAGTAGTGGATGGACTACACTATTATTTACCGACTCTTTACCGACTTCGACCCCACGCCCACACCCAGTCCAAGCCTCACTTCCACTCTCCCACACCCACTACAGCTCCAAATGTAGTCCTAAAGTCCACTAACTCATCGCAATCTGAATTGCACCTAACATTATAATATATACTTTGTTATATTGCATATCTAAAAACTAAAAATAAACATAACTTTTGATTGATTGATGAATGATTAAATGTTACTCCGAGTTAAGCCCTGTTTCTGTGAAGATGATTTTAAAATGTGCATCTGTTATCTAATTTAATAACCAATTAGTGTCAATCATGAAGGAAAACACTTTTAGGTGAAACTATGAGCTACGAAAAATTATTTTGCTTTATGGTATGACGTTTAGTTGTTGCAAAATCTCATATTTTGTCGTTTCTTTTAGTTTTCGAAAGTTGGTATTAACCAAAGATAATTACTATGTAGTATTCCTATATGATTCCTATAGTATAAAACAACCGGAAGTAGTCGCTAAAATTGGCGGAAAAGGGCAAATAGTAACTTACAATAAATTTATTTTTTAGAAAAAAAACCTACTTCAAGACCAATATATACAAACTTAAACTAAAAAGTAGAAAATTAATGCAAAATAATAATACACGTTAATGAAGAATATATGTAACAATAAGTATATACGTCTATGTATATATTGTTCGTTTATGTTTATGTAATATGTATTTTCTAACTTTATTAAAAGTACATTTCTTTATAAAATTTGGTACTTAACACATTATACTTGTCCTTTCGGTTACTCTAAGGTTGACTGGAAGAGATCCCTAAGTGGGATAAGTCCGCCTTTGTACACAGTTTAATTCCTATTTTATTATTGTTGTTATTTTTGGTACAATAAAGCGTTTACGTATACATACATACATACGTTATTTTCAGAAATAAAGACCAATTTTCTTCTAACGTTACTCGGAAACCGTTATCAACAACACAAACATTTGCGTTTGGTTTCCGTTTGCCTTTTATTTTATGGCACACGGTGATTCAAACAAATCAAATGATGCAATTAAAGGTGTTTTTATGTTCGGAGCACTGAATATTTCTTTACTTAGTAAACTCACGCTACACACATAAGGGAACGTACTGCAACTATGTGACCCGTTTAGGGGGGGGGGGGGGTCTTCAAAATACCACGCTTGGTCACGGGGGGGGGGTGTTTAGTTTTTCGTCACGTAGTCGATATCCTCTAGGGAAATCTCGCGCTTCTTCGAGCTACATTCAAATATGGCGCAGTTATTAGCGTAAAAAATTGGATAAAATGGGTCACGTAGTTTGGGTACGTTCCCTATGTACTAGCAAAGATATACTTAGTGAAAGAGGTTCAAAACTCAGATGTCAAGTTAGGCTACCATGTTGCACCGTTACCACCACTCAGGGACCACGTGAGGGGAGCTGGGGTGACTCCGGTGCCCTCCGGGGACGTGGTGAAACATCGACACACAATGATAAGCATTGTTGATTATATCCGACAAAATAAAAAGTTATTTTGTACCTACTTTCTAACTGTTAATGAATGGGACATATTCTCTTTGCTCTCTATAAAAGTTACACGCTAAACGATTATCAGATATGTCACGTGACCCGTTAGAAAGTACAAAATGGCTGTGGAACTACCACGGATTTAGCAGAAATGCTTACAGAATAGGCCAAGGTCAGATTTTCCTTTACCTCAGGGTTTCCTCACAATGTTTTCATTTACCGTTTGTTAGCAGTGAATGAATGTAGATTTCGAAAAATATTAGATCGGTAGAATAGAATAGAATAGAAAGACTTTATTTGTACGCCCGCTACTTTACGCGAGGGGTGAGCTAATCCGAACGTCAGTATGTTATTCTGCGTATGCGCACATTGATGATTAGTGCGTAACGGTAGAACTAACACAGCAACAATATAACGCATACAATGACATGTAAGCGGTTTGAGAGGAGTGGGGCGGGCCGTCGTGGATCGAACTTCGGATCTCTCGGCATGGTAGGCCGCATCTTCACTGCGCCACTGACTCGGTACTCGGTAAGCAATAGATGTTGTTCGTACAGTATGAGGATTTTTGAGACCTCATTTTGAAGTCATTCAAATATTATAAGTTTTTAATTTATCAAAACTTGCCATAGTAAATATTGAGAGTAGCCTGGACTCACACTATCTGTCCTTTTATAACGACTGCTCGGTGAATATTGTGTTGGAGATAAGACGTGTTAAATGATTACTCAAATGATATATAAACAATATATTTATGTGTTTCGCGTATCACCAACGCTGACCTATTCAGAAAATACATAGCGTAACTAAATCACTGAACTACCGTACTGTGATAAAATTGTTGTTGACCGCTTACCGGTACTCAGTTGGTTAAGAAGAAATAACATCCTATTATAATCAGCTATTGGGTCCTTGGACCACACAAAATAAACAACCCGTGGTCTTACTCCGTAAGGACTTTGGATAATATACCTACGTCTAACTAAAAAAGCAATTTTGTACTATCTTATTTTTGCTCGCTATGTACTGTGGTTCCGGAGGTATTAAGGGGCCATGCCGTAATAAGCCTTAGTCTGGCATGTGGCCACCAACAAACCTCTATAACTTGTAAACGGGCAACCGACAAAATCTAGTTTTTTTCGACTAAATTCGACTAATTACCGATATTTGTCTAAATATCTATTCAAAATTGCAATCTGCGACGGTGCCAGAATAAAGCATGTCTTAAATATACCCAATGATCTCCATATACTACTAGATGGAGCGTTCCAAACAATCGCTCTGTTACACGCAACTGCGGCTCCGGGAGCTCAACTCGGATACATTCACAATGAAACTTGTGCTGTTACTACGCAGAACATTTAATTATCACTAAATATTGACGCTACGGGTAAATAGCTTCAATATTTAGTAAATTATTAAATGTTCTGCGTAGTAACTGCACAAGTTTCAGTGATGTGAAAGAGGGGAGCCGCAGTTGCGTGGAACAGAGCGATTGTTTGGAACGCACTATCTAGTAGTACATACAAAGTCAAAGTCATTTATTGCATATGAGTACACTTGGTACATTTATACACGTCATTTTTTTTTAACGACTACCGCTTCCTAGGTGTTAGCGCTGTGAAGAAGAAACGGCGCAACAAACTTCACGCAACACATCTTTTAAAAATCAAGTTTGCATACAATTAATAAAGATTTTGCGAAGCTCAATTAACATTAGTACCAGGTATCTTTGTCATTCAAATAATCGTTTATTTTATAATAGGCTTTCATACAAAGTTGTTTTTTAATGTGAATCTTAAACTTTCTGTCCGTCATATTTAAGATTTCCTCTGGTAGTTTGTTGTACAGATCGTTGAATATACCTATCACATATTTTTTGTGACCTAATTACTGATTTATATTAGCATATATTGCATTATGCTCATATAATGCTTAGCGATGTAAAACGCTATGTACAATACGAAATGACCTTGCTTGCACACGCTTTCCTTTCAATGAGATTCGCAACGCTGAATTACAATGAAATATTGCATAACTGATGCCGGCGATACTAGCGTACTTATTAAGTTTAAGTTATATTAATAATAATAAATATCTCCGACATTCACACCAATAATTCAGTCCCAAACTAGGCAGAACCTGTGGTATGGTTACTAGATAACGGATAGACATACTTAAATAAATATATAAACATTCAAGACTTGGGCACAAACATTCTTATTCATCGTACGAACATTTGCCCCTAGCGGGATTCGAACCCGCAACCTCCGGCGTGGCAGTCCGAGAGCTACCCGTTCCGCCACGGAGGTCGTCAAAGTTATATTTAAACTCAAATCTGTATATGACAACTTAGGTTTCATAGGTAATATATAATGCTCACGCCTTGGTCTAAGAGGGGTAGACACAGACGATGTACCGCCACTTTGCGCGATCCTTTTCGCCCCGTGATACCACAATATGGACTAACCCACTTGCATGATGTTGATGTGTGACGAACAACATGGCCGCCTCTGTGTTGAGGATAAACACGTTCAAATTCACTATCATTTTATTTAGGTGAAAGGGGGCACGACAAGGGGGCTTTGTCACTATGGTAGACCTGTTACACTATAAAAATATACCTACGCGACGGGGCCCCGGTTGCCGAGGCACCTACGCGAATTGACGACTGTCAATGTTGCGTGATTTAGCGGTTCAGAGTGATAATGACTTTCTTGAATGCGCGTAGGATTCAATTTGCCTTGCATTGAATTTTGTAGGTACGTTTATGAGAAACTAGCTGTTGCCCGCGACTTCGTCCGCGTGGAAAACAATTATTATGTTATTTCCTGTAGGAATGGGATGTTTTTTCAGGATAAGTTTTGGCAGCGCACGCCAGAATAGCTCGCAGATGGTTTTCCTACTTACTTGATATTTTGGACAATTCACACAATATCTTTATAAATTGTAGCCTATGTGTTATTCTGATGTATAAGCTATATTATTGTAAAGTTTCATTAAAATCCATTCAGTAGTTTTTACGTGAAAGAGTAACAAACATCCATCCATACTTACAAACTTTCGCGTTTATAATATTAGTAGGAAGTAGGATTATACAAGCTTTTTTAGGGAGTGCGTCTTCCGCACCTGTACTATAACTTATTATGCGACTATTTCTTATTATTCCTAATACTTTAGTCGGTGACCTTGGTTCTTCGTGGTAACTCTCATTGAGTATCATATCCTTCAAAGAAACCCCGAGCATAGCCGTCTCCATAGCTCGCTGAGCGACTTGAAACTTATGGATCAGACCCACCGTCAGTGTATACGTTTCTGCGCCGTAGGTCATGAAAGCAGATGGACTGACAACCTTAATTTTAATTGATTAAGGTTTTGTTCATCATCAGCCTAAATACTGCTTAACATATAAATATATCAGACATTCACACCAATTATCCAGTCCCAAACTAGGCAGAGCCTGTGGTATGGTTACTAGATAACGGATACACATACTTAAATAAATATATAAACATTCAAGACTTGGGCACAAACATTCATAATCATCATACGAACATTTGCCCCTAGCGGGATTCGAACCCGCAGTCTCCGGCGTGGCAGGCCGAGAGCTACCCCGTTCCGCCACGGAGGTCGTAACATAATCCTCCCCAATAGAATGTCACTTTTGGTAGGCTGTCCATTGGGGTATCTGACATAATCGCCACGCTTAGCAGGCGGATTGGTGATCGCAGTAACGATCTTTATATACACAGGAGAACGCTGCAATCTCTTAGTCGCCTTGACGACACCCACATGAAGATAAGGGAAGGCCTTATTCTAAGTCGGGAACGACACAGCATCATTTAAACCAATATTGTTAAACTGCCGGCCTCTAAGAGGAGATATCTTAAATTTGAACTTAAAATACATACAGCTAAGCACTCACATGATTTTAAAATATACCACTGATCTCTGATTGAATAAAACACTTTGTCTAGCAAGCTAACTGCTTTAGACATTTTAAGGAATTTAAAAATCTAAAATTATGACTTAACATCAAACTAGATTCACATATTGCTATTGAATCTTGAATCTGACTGTAATAGTAGCATTGATCAGACAAGGCAGTGGTGTGCAACATTTGGAATGAATGATTAAATATTGTAATTTTATATATACGAAAGAAATATATTTTATATTTAAGAAAGGAAGAATTACAGGCCGATCTCACTTCTAAGCCATGTCTACAAGCTGTTCTCGAGGGTTATTACGAACCGTCTCGCCCAAAGACTTGACGATTTTCAGCCTCCGGAACAGGCCGGGTTTCGAAAAGGCTACAGCACCGTAGACCACATCCACACATTGCGGCAAGTAATACAGAAGACCGAAGAGTACAACCAGCCCTTGTGTCTTGCATTTGTCGACTACGAGGAAGCCTTCGACTCCATCGAGACATGGGCTGTTCTGGAATCCCTGCAGCGATGCCAAGTCGATTGGCGATATATCGAGGTGTTGAGATGCCTGTGTAACGCTGCCACAATGACCGTTCAACTCCAGAATCAGCAGACAGGGCCAATCCATTTGCGAAGCGGGGTTAGACAGGGGGATGTTATATCCCCGAAACTGTTTACCAGCGCACTGTAGGATGTCTTTAAAACACTGAACTGGAGGTTACGGGGCATAAGTATAAACGGCGAGCACATCTCACACCTTCGATTTGCAGACGACATAGTTGTGATGGCAGAGGCGCCGCAGGATCTCGAGCAAATGCTGACCAGCCTCAACTGCTCTTCCAGACGAGTAGGTCTTACGATGAACGTAAACACGACGAAAGTAATGTCCAACTCACACGTCGACCTAAGACCGGTGATCGTCGATAATGTCAATATCGAAGTTGTTCAGGAGTACGTCTACCTAGGACAGACAATACAGTTGGGTAGGAACAATTTTGATAGGGAAGCTGTCAGAAGAATCCAGTTGGGCTAGGCAGCATACGGAAAACTGCGTCAAGTCTTCAAGTCGCCCATTCCACAATGTTTAAAGACAAAAGTCCTTAATCAGTGCGTCCTACCTGTCATGAGTTAAAAGTCCTTAATCAGTGCGTCCTACCTGTCATGAGCTACGGCGCGGAAACGTGGACACTGACACTGGGCCTGATCCACAAGTTCCAGGTCGCTCAGCGAGCTATGGAGGGCTATGTTCGGGGTTTCATTGAAGGATATGATTCGTAATGAAGAGATCCGACGAAGAATAAAGGTAACAGACATAGCTGAAAGGATTAGCAAGCTGAAGTTGCAGTGGGCGGGCCACATCTGTCGCAGAAGCGACGGCCGTTGGGGCAGACGAGTTCTGGAGTGGAGACCGCGGATCGGCATGCGCAGGGTGGGACGCCCCGCCGCCAGATGGACCGACGACATGAAGAAGGTGGCCAGAAGCGGCCGGATGCGAAGGGCGGAGGACCGGGTGTGGTGGCGTTCATTGGGGAAGGCCTATGTACAGCAGTGGACGTCTAAGGGCTGATATGAAGTCGAAATAGCTGTGGGTGTAGTCAAGGCGACTAAGGGATTGCACCACGGATGGGCAGCAGCATTCTTCAGTGTATATTAAGATCATTACAGCGATCACCAATCCTATGGTGATTATGACAAATCCCCTATTGGACAGTTCACCAAAAGTGGCACTCTATTGGGGAGGCTTGTGTTCAGCAGTGGACGTACTTCGGCTGTTGATGTTGAAAATCGAGACAGCTGCATTCGAATTGCGCTTGAGTCTCAAACCAGTGATACTTTCGGAAATCAAGTACATATGTTTATCATATCAGTTATCATAAAGGATTCATAATAATGAAGACATTGTAAGGACGAATGTCAGTATGTTAGTGTACGTATGAATACATTGATGATTCGTGCGTAACGATTAAACTAAGTATCATAGCAACAATATAACGCATACAATGAAATGTAAGCGAATTACAGGAGTGGGGCGTGCCGTCGTGAGCTGTACGATATATATAATTTAAAATGTAGATTTGGAATAATTTGATCAGATACCAATGCTCAAGGTCCTTCAGAATTCAGATAAAAGTAACATTTTATAAATTATAAAATGTTTCCTACCTCTGTCTGATAAAATATTGTCAGACAAATGTATGATAAGATTGGTAAGATGATATGTGGAACAATATTCACACCTACACACCATATCTCAACAATCAATCAATATAAAATAACTTATGTATGACAGACCTTTTCTTAAGAAGTTAATTGCTTTTTGACTCATCCTTTGAGAGTCATACTTAAACCTAGTCTTAGCACCTATCCAACGATTATTAAGTTAAAATTAGAACAACTTTGACAGTTCCGGCTACAAAGTCTTAAAAACCAATACATACAAGACTTTTCAGAATTTGTAAAAAAAAATCATAAGTTTTATTTTAAATTAATATAGCTAAAAATATATATCAAAATACCAGTTCCTTATAATTTAATAAACCTCTACACCAGCTATAAAGTTTTTTTTTTTTTTTTTAAATATGGCCTTTGTTATTATGCTTAAAAGGCACAATAATTCCGCCAATGTCAAAGTTAGTTAAGAAGTTAACTTGCCTTCTTTCACCATCATGACTTTTATGACCTGAACCATTGGCTTGACTTCTACTAAATTAATGGTGGTGTCCACTGAACTAGTTCATAAACAGTATTTACAAGATGTCTCATTGGATTTAATAATTTAAATCTAGTGCCAAACCTTTTTTATACAAGTTATTCCTGGTCTAGGTGTTACATATATATGTAAATCCTAGTTTGGGATTAAATAAGTGTCTAAGTTAAATATAAAATTTATAAGATCAGTTACACAACAAATAATCCTTAGGATTCAGATCATACTCGCCCAAATATACACCTAACTCACAAAAAAGAAATATATACCTTTTAACTATTACAATATGTTAATTATTATAAAAGGTTTAGTCTCTCTTAGTGCTTAGTGGTTTAGTATCTTCTCGTGCTTACTAGGGATATTAAATTTTAGCAATTTTTAGTATCATTTACAGAAAACAGATTATTACTAAAGATAAAATTCTCAAGTACAAAATCAACTACCTATAATTATTATACAAATGGGAGATAATGGTTAAATCATAGTAACTAAGATTCTGCCTAACCCGTAAGAAATTTAGCTTGAAGATATATAAACATAGATATCTATAATAATATATGAGTACCTTGATTTTGACGTTTTATTACCATAGAACCCAGATTTTAGTTATTCTATACAAATCTACAGCTAGGTTTTAACAGCATGCATTAAGCTTTATAAATCATGCAAGTGCTGCAGTTTACTACAAAAGCGGTCGTCTTAAATGCTGTCTATAGGAATTAGGTCGAACATAAGAGTATTGTTTATTATACATAGGCTAGTGTTACTACTGTTAGGGCTCCAATAGGCTATGACTCACACCCTGCGTCATCATTATGCGTTTGTGGCGAGATTTAATCGATCTCTCTAGACAACAAATTGATGAAAGACAGTGTGAATGGTCAAAACAGGCGAGAAAATTAAAACAAAATGTTACAAAATGCATTACAAATGTATCGTTAATAGTATGGAAGCGTACATTTATTCTTGCGGCTACAGTGCATAAGAAAATCATGGCTGCAAGTTTACTTGGAACATTTGAGCCGTAATTGTTGACGCTGGTGTTCGCGAAATCGTCACTGAATCTTTTATAACCGTCCGACGGCGAAGACGGGCTCCGCAGCGAAGCCATTTTCTGTACTAATTTTTTTTACAAAAATTTTGACATTGACATGTTTGACATTTAGTTGATTACTTTTTCGTGTTTATGGCCTGAAATATGTCTTTTGACCTTTGTGAATATGCAGAAGTGTCATATCTATGGTGTGGTAAGGAAAAGTACTTTTTAATACGACTTTATAATAATTACAGGTCTGTGGTATATCGTACATCGTTTGAATAAAGCTTAATAAATGAAACCAAATTATTTGCCCTTATTACTTTAACATTATTTTAACGTTATATTTATGAGTACCTAATACAGCACATCACTATTGCGACACAGATAACATATTTTTGTCTATGTTAACTTCTTTTTCTTGAACCCGGTTGGAATGTGAGTTGAAAGTGTTTATGTCCTAAATAAATCCAATCGAATACGTCTGAAATCAAACTATTAGGATAAATTAATGTGATAATTAAAAGATTTCTCCTACGGGCAAGTGATTTCACTTAATATTTTCGGAAAGCTATGTTTCAAAACATAAATTTTTCGTAAAGAAAGTTTGACGTTTCGTCGGCGATTGTGATTTTGCAGAGATTAATTTGGATTTCTGTATGTGACTATTGCAATTAAACCTCAATAACGTATTTTGCAGCTTGCGTTTCAGTCACTTGTTTGTATGGAGACGTCCCAAACAATTGTAACCTAAAAAGTCAGGTGGTCGTGTATTGTTTTGAGGTTGTAATTGTTTGTGCAGATTATAAATGGCTCCACCACAGCCCAAGGCGGCGGCCAAGCCCGCCGCGGCCCCTGCGGGCGGAGTCAAGAAAGCCAAGAGGCCCAGGAATTACGACCTCGGCAATGGTGTGGTTCGTTTCTCCCAGTCCAAGATGTTCCATAAGAAGGTACGTCCATATATCATATCTTGCGTGGCTATAATCAAATATATCAAATCAAATATTTATTTTTGGTTCACAATTCATCCTTAATACAGTGGTTGCAGGCCACCTACTGAGTATTTTGCCAGGAGGCCCCGCTCTTCCATTCCAGTAACAATCACATCTGCATATTTAATTTATTTAGTTACTATTTGATTGTGTATATGTGTATGTAGAAGGCACAAGAGTACAGCCCTGGCTAACTAAAATGACATATGTTGTATATATACTTATTATTTATCTATCTTGATACTTATATCTACAGCACACCTCCCAGCTTAAACCTACACAAACTAAAATAGAAAATCTTGAAAGGACATAACAACATACCCAATTTATTGACCCGAACATAAAAAACATGCTCTTGTTACCCAGACACCAGCTAAACTTTTTTCATAACCATTGTAAGTCTTCTGAGTAACAGAATGGTGCACCTGCATTATTATAGCAGTTCATTTCCCTGTTGTAACCATATAAAACATGCCTCTGTCATTGGCCAGCTACACCTAAGAATCAGCCAACCACCGTCTTCACCGGATCTGACCACTTCGTTGGAGCTCGTCTTCTTTCATGCTTGCCCTGCACTTGTCCCAGAATGATGAGCTTCTCCAGGTTGTACTTGGGAGACTGCATAATGTGACCAATGACATTGCCTTTCATTTCTGATAGTAGAGGGCTGTTTCGTTATATAGAGCTTTCAGCTCATTTAAACCAACTTAAAAACAGATCAAACAAAATTTGCTTATTAAACAATAATAATTCACTAATTGTTTGGTATTTGTTTTCAGGCTAAGTACAGGTTTGTGGGTAAGAAGAACCCAAAGGCTGAGAAGCCAAAGAAGCCCAGCGTGGTCGTTAAGCAGATTGGTGGAGAGAAGAACGGAGGCACTCGCACAGTGTTGTTGCATCGCAGGAGATCCTTCTACCCCACGCAGGACAAGTGAGCTATAGGGCTTTGCCCTGATACATGAGAAGGCATTTAAGTGTAAAATATTCTAGTTTGCACCATTTTGCTATTTTATCTTAATTCTTTTTTACACTTGGTGATCTTCTCTCTTATCAGGGAACAACTTTTGTTTTAACTGTCCTTACTTGCAAGGCAACAAATATACTGTATAAGAGGCTGTGAATTTGGTACAAATTATATAATGTGGTCTATCTCTTCTGGGAGACAAAGTCTGGAGCCTGAAGCTCCATCATCAACCAATATATGGCCACTTTGGTTGGCTGTCCATTGGGGGATTTGCCATAATCACCATGCTTGATATATGGATTGGTGATTGCAGTAATGATCTTAATATACATAGGAGAATGCTGCCTACTGCCCATCCATGGTGCAATCCCTTAGCGCCTTGACAACACGCATGGGAAGATTGGGGGTGGCCGGGAACCACACAGCAAACCCCTATGCTACTGGGCAAACAAGGTGGTCACAGCAACCAATAGACACTGCAACCTGAAGAAACACATACAGAACTTGGGCAGAACTTGTAGCCGTAGACAGTGGACTGTTACACTGTCCTGCAACCTGAGAAAACAGATCCAATATAGGGGTGCCAACTGATCCTAACCTCTCAGCATCGAGCCACCTACTACTTCAAGGAGTTGGGATGGCTGGACTGATGGCCAAGGGGAATTGCACATAACTCACATTTTGTAGAGTCAGTGCATAAACTGCCACCCCTGTCATAGTATAATGGCAGTTATAGTAAAGCGAGTGACATGAAGTTGTTGACAACTAAATCTACCACCCTCGTCGGCCATAATACGCTCACAACATGGAACCAGGTCGTGAGCACATGGAACCAGTTTCCGGAGGACATTATCAAGGCCCCAACAGTGTACACCTTCAAAAACAGACAAGTTCTTCAAAAACCAGTGTTACAAGTGACAAGGCAAAGACTTAAATACACCAGATCATATATAGGCATACCAGCAAAATGCTGCGCCTATTATCCCCATAATAATATTAAGTTTTGCATGTTGTATTGCAGAATCCGCACTCGTCCGCACCACAAGACGTTCAGCAAGCACGTGCGGCGCACGCGCGCCAGCTTGACGGCGGGCACGGTGTGCATCCTGCTGGCGGGCCGCCACGCCGGCAAGCGCGTCGTGCTCCTCGGCACGCTGCCTAGCGGGCTGCTGCTCTTTACTGGTCCTTTCTCGGTTAGTACTGTTTTGCATTTTTGTTACTATTGTATTCTAATAAAATAAAATAAAAACAGCTTTATTTATCGAAGCTGTATCTTACATCTAATTAGATAGTATATTATAATTTATGTATTTATTAAAACATCGACAACTTCGACTAGTCTTTCGACATAGGCCTCTTCCAAATGTTTCCACAAAGTGTGTTCTTTTGCCTTTTGTGTCCACAGTCCAGTGCAGGTATTTTTTAAGTCATCTGCCCATCTAATGTATGGTCTTCCTCGTTTTCTTTTCCCATCTCTCGGGTACCACTCCACAATGTCCTGTGTCCATTTGCATATGTTTTGCCTTATCATATGGCCTGTCCAGCGGCATTTCTGTTGTTTTACTATTTCATTTATGTTTTTTGAATTTGATTTGGCTTTGATTGCAGAAAGTTTGATTTTATCTTTTAATTTTATATTTAGTATGCTTCTTTCCATATTATATTGACAGACATTAAGTTTTTGATAATTCTTTTTTGTAAGTGCCCAGGTTTGGCATCCATAAGTCATTACAGGTACTATGCAAATGTTAAATACTTTAAATTTCTGACTCGTCGGTATTTCTTTTGCTTTGAGGACCTCTTTGAGTGACCAAAACTTCCTCCATGAGTTTGTGATTCTCCTATTGATTTCTTTGTTTGTCTGGTCTATCGGTGATATTATCTGCCCGAGATACTCATATTTACAACATAGTCTATTATTATGTTTCCATTTACTATAATTTGTTCTTTATTACTATTTTTCAGTTCTATCGAGTTATCTGATAAAAGTATGAGATCGTCAGCAAACCTGAGGTGGTTTAGTCTCGCTCCATTAATATTGAGCCCATAATTTTCCCAATTTAGATTTGAACTTCTGAATACACTTTCAAGGACTGGAGTAAATATCTTAGGTGATAAGGGATCTCCCTGGCGGACCCCCTTCTTAATTTGAAATTCTTCTCCTATTCTCTCTAACTTAGTCTTTGCCATACTGTTTGAGTAAATTTCTTTTATTATTCTAATATATTTATTTGGCACTCCTTGTTCTTTGAGTGATTTCCATGTTCTTTATGTTTAAGTGAGTCAAAGGCTTTGTAATAGTCTACAAAAGCTACCTAATATTGTTTCCCATATTCATGATATTTCTCTGTTATTTGTTTTATAACGAGAATGTGATCGAACGTAGAGAAATTACTTCGAAATTCCGCTTGCTCTCTAGGTTGATTTTCATCTAGAATTTTTGTTACACACCCAATATTATTTTTGAGAATATCTTGTATAAATTACTCATTAAACTTATTGGACGGTAATTATTAATTTCATTTTTGTCTCCTTTCTTGTGAAGAAGTGTAATTGTAGTATTTGTCCACTGAGTTAGTATAATCTCCTTCTTTAAAATTTCATTGAAAAGTTTCGTGAGAGGATCCAGAATGTCGCCGACGACTGCTTTCAATAATTCATTGCTGTTGTCATCTCCTGGTGATTTGGCGTTTTTTTAATATGTCCTATTCCACAACCTAAGTTTCTCCCCGATCCGTCCAGTGGTCGAAGCGTGATTGAGTATCAATCATCCAAATATCCAAACTTTCGCATTTATAATATTAGTAGGATTCTCTGTTCAAGCATAGGTACCTACAGTTATTTGGCGTCTTCGTTAACACATTATAACTCTTCATTATCATCAACCGAAATTCGTCCACTGCTGAACATAGGCCTCCCCAATAGAACGCCACTTTTGGTGGGCAGTCCATTGGGGGATTTGCCATAATCACCAAGCTTGGAAGGCGGATTGGTGATCGCAGTAATGATCTTAATATACACTAAGCACCTAATGTATAAGGTATGAAAAATTGTTGCAAAAAAGTTCAAACAGATGGCAATGTTCTCTTCTAATTATCGTGTCCACTGTTTCCAGGTGAACTCATGCCCCCTCCGCCGCATCCCCCAACGCTACGTCATCGGTACCTCCACCAAGCTGGATCTGGGTGACTTCAAGCTGCCAGCGCATCTTGACGACAACTACTTCAAGAAGAACAAGAAAAGCACCAAGCGCAGCGTGAAGCGCAAGCAGGGAGAGGACATCTTCGCTGTTAAGAAAGAGGTACGTTATTTGCTAGTTTTTTAGTCTAACGCTGAACGTTAACCTCCCCAATAGAATGCCACTTTTGGTGTATGAGACGACGTATTATTCTATAGACATTTTGCATGTCTCAGTTCGATCCATGACTCGCGCCTGCATTCGACGTACAAAAATTAGTATCTTGTGCGCTGTACTTATAATATTATACATCATCATCAGGTTATTTTGGTATCCACTGCAGGAGCACAACCCTCTCTCATCTGCCGGAGACAGACGGAGGATTTGGGCTACACTCCCCGCGCTGGCCAGACGGGTTGGGGAGGCCTGGTTGATGTTTTATAATGTTAGCACTAAATACTAAACAATAAATGTGACTGTCACTGAGTCATCATCATCAGCGCTTAGACGTCCACTCCAATTATCATATATGCATAATTGTTGTGTGTGTTATTATTCTGTATTGTATTTTTTATATATGGTTTAAGAATAATTTATTCTCATAAGAAATATATTTCACTTGTATGAGAAAGTAAACTAAAATTATGTTATGTTCTATTCCAATTTAATCCGAACTATTATTTTTAAATCAGCTGTTGTTTTTTTATTTACTATAATTTTTTATTTGACGACCTCTGTGGCGGAACGGGTAGCTCTCGGACTGCCACGCCGGAGGTAGAATCCCGCTAGGGGCAAGTGTTCGTATGATGAATATGAATGTTTGTACCCAAGTCTTGTTTGTTCATATATTTATTTAAGTATGTGTATCCGTTATCTAGTAACCATACCACAGGCTCTGCCTAGTTTGGGACTGGATAATTGGTGTGAACGTCTGACCTATTTATTTATAATTCTTAAAGCAGATGGTTTTTATTAGTTTGAAATCTCCATTAGCGTTAACCACATAACATTTGTCACAGAAATACGTTCCGTCTGAGCAACGCAAGGCTGACCAGAAGCTGGTGGACGAGGCGGTGATGAAGGCGATCGGCCGGCGGGACGACAAGAAGGTGCTCCGCGGGTACCTCAAGGCGGCCTTCGGGCTGCGCTCCAGCCAGTACCCGCACAGGCTGCACTTCTAGCTGTAACTAACTACTGGCAATAAACATCTGTGACCAACTACTCGCGGTTTAATTTTTTACTTGGGGGGGGGGGGGGGGGGGGTAGATGGTCCCCTCCGGAGCGATCGGTCTACTTTCCCCATCGGTCTACTTGTCCAAATGGTCAACTTTCCTCTTAGGTCCACTTTCCTTTTCGGTCCACTTTCTCCATCGGTCCACTTACGCATCCATTTAAACCCCATCCAGATCCAATTTTCTCTGGAGATAAACCACTAATGACACAGAACAGTCAATATTTCTCGTCAGTCCGTCAAAGAAATGATCAGTTTCGATATCTCCTGATATCAGGAGAGAGAGTGGGAACGGGAGCGGAGCCGCGGGCACAGCTAGTAATTTTCCGAGTAGCTCCAACAAAGAAGTAGTTTAGTATATATTTTTTTCCTGATTTCACTGACCTGAGATGCTGCTGATCAACTGGGATTGTCCTCTAGTCCCCTTGTCTATCTTCGTGGAATTCTCTGCCATCCGATTTAAAATACATTGCATCAGGTAAATTACTAAAGCAAGAACTGCACAACTGGGTGTGACTAATGTACTGATCACGTGAGCGCGCTGTTCACATACAAATGGACTTCCATTTCTGTGGACTGTAATGTAAATTATATGTTGTCATCATCAGCCTAAATACGTCCACTGCTGGACATAGGCCTCCCCAATCGGGGGATTTGCCATCACCACGCTTGGCAGGCGGATTGGTGATCGCAGTAATGATCTTAACATACACACACAGGAGAACGCTGCTGCCCGTCCCTGCAATCCCTTAGACACCCACGTGAAAGATAGGGGTGGCCCTATTCTAAGCCGGGAACCACGCGGCAATTATATGTTGTATTTTTTGTTAAATAAAGAAAAATTAATGCATACAAAACCAAAGCCATGCAAATATACTCAGCATACGTTTAAACGCATTCTCAACCAGGTATCATGAACACCATTGCCTACACCTAAAACATCATCATCATCAGGTTATTTTTGTCTCCACTGCAGGAGCACAACCCTCTCTCATATGCCGGAGACAGACGGAGGATTTGGCCTACACTCCCCGCGCTGGCCAGACGGGTTGGGGAGGCCTGGTTGATGTTTTATAATATACACACCTAAATAACAAAGGCAGACAACTTGAATTTGTCAAAAAACATACTTATAGGCAACGATCTCTATGTACTACTAGATGGAGCGTTCTAAACAACCGTTCTGTTCCACACAACTGTGGCTCCGGGAGCTGCAACTCGTTTACATTCAGTTTGAACAATTAACTTTCGCAAAAGTAACGAATTGCTGAATGTATTTATTTATTTATTTATTTGTAATACCAATACAGTGCCATTACAACGAAACGAAATTTCGTGTTCGTGTCAAAGGAACTGTGTTAAAAAATGTTTTTCAAATTCAAACTGGAATTCAAAAACACCCTAGGAAGTTATCGATTTAAAAAAATATATGGGTAGAAATAAAACGGCACCATTACGCTTGTACAGTATATTGTGTCAGCGGGTAGCGGGTTCACTTGTACTTGGTGGGCGGGGCGTAGGAGGCGGCGTGGCGCGCGCGCGCCGACGCTGCGTTCCGGGCGCGCGGCCCCCCCGCACCCCCCGCGCCCGTGCGCTCGCGCCACTCCGCCTCCAGCCGCGCGTACACGCCGCCTGATGCAAGAAAGGGTATGTTATTTTATTTTATTCTTAGGGGAGCTTAGAGCTACAGTTACAATATACATTTTCAGGTAGAAACTAAAAGCCAATTAACAGCACTGGGCAAGCATAGTGTGGGACGCCCCCTGGCTAGATGGAGCGACGATCTGCGTAAGGCGGCTGGCAGTAACTGGATGAGAAGAACCGAGGATCGGGTTCAGTGGCGCACCTTGGGAGAGGCCTATGTCCAACAGTGGACTCTCTCGGGCTGATGATGATGATGATGACATATAACAAGTTACAGATATTTTTTTTTTGTTTTGACTCGCACAGCATACATAACTAGGGAATTTATTAGTTAATTTATATATAAAGATAATACATGCACACACACTCACATACTTATGCATTCACAAAATATGTATACACATATCGAACTACTTAAACCTAGATGAGAAGTCGCTAGTGAGTTACCTTTTGGCAGATCTCGAAGCACTACAAAACAGATCTATTCCAAAATCAACTCTCAGCTCATTAAACTCCACACAAGACCGCAACAGGACGCTATTTCTTCTATAATTAGTAAGGGATAGAGGGACGTGAAGCAATGACTTACCACGCAACCCACGAGATGGAACTTATCTTTCTTATAATCGGCCATTTCATCGGCGTAATGTCGGCTGACGATCGGAATAAACGTATCCAGAAACGACTTGGATGAGAAAGATTAGGGCCGAGTGTCACGAGATGATGAATGGAGAATCGTTAGTGATTTCGCGAACTCCAACGTGATTATTTAAAACTCAGGTGTAGCTTGGGAGAAAGGAACACTAGGAATTTCACGAAAGCGTTCTGGAACTGAATTCACTACTGAACCCCGGAGGCTCCCCAACAGAAATGCCACTTTTCGTGGTCTTTCCATGGAGTTTGCCATAGCCACCACGCTCGGCATGCGGATTGGTGATCAAAATCAAAATATTTATTTTCAAAATTGGAATACATTATTCTCTTTTTGACGTCAAATTCTGCCTAAAACTACTCCACTTCCACCTGTATAACCGAGGGGAAGAAGTGGCAACAAACCCAACGGCACAGGGCCCTGCCTTTGATTTATCTTATTCATTACAATCATTAAGTCTACCTATGCTGAGCCATCAAGCACTCCATGGACTTTTATCATTTAAGTAGTCATCTAACTTATAGTAGGCTTTCTTGCACAGATTAACTTTTATAGAAGATTTAAATTTTTGTTCAGACAAGTTAATAATTTCATTCGGTATCGGAGGGATGATTTTATATATATTCTTTATTGCACATCTTAAAACTAAATACAGTAATAAATGGTGTGTACGAAGGTGAGCTTATCTCTAAAAGAGATCTCTTCCAGCCAACCTTACAGGGTGTGAGACAAGGCAGGCAAAATAAGTAGGTACACAGGAGAATCCTGCTACCTCGACGACAGCCACGGGAAGATCGGGAGTGGTCCTATATAAAAGACCTGGAATGTACGAAAAAGGCCCCGCATCCATACTACTGACGTAGAGCGTGTAGTGTACCTGTGGGCGCGCCGGGGGCGGCGGCGGCGGCGGGCGCGGGGCGCGCGCGGCGGGCCAGCGCGGCGCGCATGGTGCGGCCCGCGCGCTCCTCGAAGCGCCGCTGCCCGTCCTGGTTGCTGCGCGCCGACAGCGACGCCACCCACTGCCGCCCCGCCCCGCGCGCGCGCCGGCTGCGCCCCAGACCGAACGCAAAAAATATATTACTTTAACCTTCTCGTGAAATACTGGTTTATTAGTCCCAACTACTGATTCTATAGTTCAAATGCTGGTTTTATAATTGAAATGGGGCAAGTTAAGTTGGGGCAGACGAGTTCTGGAGTGGAGACCGCGGATCGGCACTCGCAGGGGGGGACGCCCCGCCGCCAGGTGGACCGACGACCTGAAGAAGGTGGCCGGTAGCGGCTGGATGCGGAGGGCGGAGGACCGGGTGTGATGGCGTTCATTGGGGAAGGCCTATGTCCAGCAGTGGACTTCTAGGGGCTGATATGATGATGATGATAATTGAAATACTGGTTGTATATATTTTAATCACCGCAAGATTTTATTTATTAATGTAAACATGAAAGATTTTGTGTCCACACTGGTAAAAATTGTTGTAAAAAAAATTGGTATTTATTTTATAAAGAAAAAAATTAAAATAAATAGATAAGGGGATTACTGGATTTTTTTTCCAAAAATCCCCTTAGCGTTTCCTTTGAGCACCGGCAGGGGGTTTCTGGACAAAAATTCCAGAAATCCGCTTATGGGGATTTTTGGCAGGGGATTACTGGAATAAGCCTATTTTAACAACTGGTCTATAGCTCAACTACTGGTTATATTGTTGGACTGGGCATATGGTGTGAGTGCTCACGCGTTGCGGGCGTGCGCGGGTGGCGGGGGCCGGGCGCGGGCGCGGGGGCGCGCGGGGGCGTCCTCGTCGCTGCGCTCGCCGTCGTCGGAGCTCTGCTCGCTGCCGGCCGACGAGCTGGACTGCTCGTCGCAGCCCGAGCCGGAGTCGCCGCCGCCGATGGCGCCTTTCTTTGATAACCAACACAACGCGTTATAGGGTTATAGGGACAAATGACAGGGTTACATCGAATTGTCTGGTACAACACACCTATGAAAACTATTTTAAATTACAATGTCGAACGCGTTGTTAAATAAATACGTACATACTTGATGCTAAAGGGTTAGAAAACCTGGTCAATGCCATAACAGTTGCGCACAATTCCATGTAACCCTATATTTGCGAAATTAAAACTTTTGTGAATGTTGTACGAAGCATAAAATTGATAGCGACACGCAAAAAGTAAATTAAACAATCGGTGCAGATGAGAGTACGGAGCAGAGATGGATAACCACCCGGGTTAAAACCCCCGGTTGGGTTAAAACTCAGTTATAAATAACCCATTTCATTAAACGGTTTGTGCGGGTGAAAACCAATTCCTTCTGAAATAATTAGTTTTCACCCCCAAACCATCCAGTGGGTGGACTGAAATGATGATAACTGGATTTTAACCCACCCGTGGGTTAATCCGGGTGGTTGGTATCTCTATACAGGAGTTATAACTCAAACAAACCATCTTAGTTTTAGTCATGTAATAGTTCTCATTAGAGATATAGGTATGTAATTGTCTTTGTTAATATTTATAAGTACCTAAATATATATGTAAGTAGGTACCTAAACCATTACAGTTTTGGTTTCGATAACAAAGAAGAATGGCGTCTTCAATAGACGCTACTTTGAAAGAAGGGGTTGATTAGATAAGAGATGATAAACAGGACCTGAGCTGCTGTAAATAATGAAGTATGTATGAAAATTACTAACTGTTGCAAATCCTAACTTTAAAACGTGAAAATTAAATGTGAAACTAAATTACATATAATACATGCACTATACAATGATTTAAGGTATGTCTGTATGTTACCCACAATCATAAACAGTTAATACAACTGCTCACAGTAGCCGGCCATGTTGGTTTTGGTCCTCCGAGCCGGACTTACCTTGGTCTTGGGACTGTCCTCCCTGATAGGTTGCACTGGCTTGACTGGACGGATTTCCTTGCGGTCTGGCAGTTCCAACTGGGCGGTGACACTGGAACAGTTCCCTGCCAGCGACTGGCAAGAGGCCCGCATGGCACCCAGCGGCGGCGACCCGGGCCGCGCGCTCGCTAGCGATGCGTTTCGTTAGTGTCACTTTTACAAACTGACAACACCAATGTTGCCAGTATTTTTTGAAAACTATCTTGTTCGGGGTTTTTACTGACAAATAAGAGAGCTTACAGTGTATCCACCGATGGCTAAAGAAAGATTTTGCTAATTTAATACATTGAAAGAACAAAACGCGAAGTGTTGCCCTTACTCTTCATCATCATCATCATCATCAGGTTATTTTTGTCTCCACTGCAGCAGCACAACCCTCTCTCATCTGCCGAAGACAGACGGAGGATTTGGCCTACACTCCCCGCGCTGGCCAGACGGGTCGGGGAGGCCTGATTGATGTTTTATAATGTATTCCCTCAGTCGCCTTGTACGACATCCACGGGAAGAGTTGGAGTGGTCCTATTCTACTCTACCGGAAACCACACGGCTTACCAACCATAAGGTCCTTACTCTTGTCACCAACTAAGTGGCAAAATTGGTCCTACGAACCGCATTTTAAAATAAGTAGAGTAGAACAATGATCCACAGCGCCTTTTATTGTCAGTACAAACCCCTTCATATTCTTGCAATTTTAACTGTTATTGCAATCACTGTGTATGTACATGATTTTTATGCCAATTGCAAGTTGCCAAACGCTGTGAGGAGAATTTTAAATGCAAACAACCATGGCTGCTACATGTATTGCCAATCGGGAGCGTATTTACAGCTGGTTTATAGTCAATAAGTATATATTGGCAGTGCGAAGACGTGCGATGTAGCACTTTTAAATTGATATCTATGTCTGTATACCGACCGGAGACGATAACCCATAACATACTCCCTTTTATAGCTTCTCTATTTGGGTTTAAAAAAAGGCAAGAGACAGTTGGGTTTAAAGAAAGGAAGAGAAGAGAAAGGAAATATATATCAGGCGATCCCATCTATTTCAACTAAGGAATAAACTTAATTTTGAGAGAAATATAATTACATAACTGTCAAAGTACTTCTAAGGAACTCCGTTAACTTAATGACTTAATTAAGTTATTAAGCTAAGCCCCCGTCGCACGTCACCGCACCCAATTACAGTCGGAAGTAATGATTGTAGAGCAACTAGCCACCTATCGTATTTAGTAGTGTTATACGGTCGATCTATGAAAACCTTGACCATAGAGAACCTTATCTTAATATATTTCTAAAGAGTTTATGTCCGTGCAGGTTTTATTTTCTTTTCTATTTATTACTATAAAATTATAGATATGGAAACTCAGCAGACCTGCTTAGATCAGATAATATTATCTTTGGATCAGATCATAGGGGAAGATAGACAGTAATTGGCCACTGCATGACACTTAACATTTATACTAGAAAAATAAGAATTCTACAAACGATAGAAATATTTTACAGGTACGTACTGGGAACGCAAATTTTGAAATTACTAAAAATTACACGCTGTTGTGTTTATATGGCGTACATTTACTAAATTACTTATTTTGGTCTAAATCACTATTTAAACATGTTCTTATCTAAAACTCAGCGGTGGATAACCACTGTAACATAAACTTATAAATTTTACAGTAATTGGCCATGTATTATATTGTATTTTAATCTGAACTTAAATTTTGGTCATTTCTGGTTCATTTTTGCTTGCTTTTAATGCGTGCTATCTATACCTAATTTAATTTGAACGTGGATTTGATATTAACAGCTATTGGCCTAGGCCAATTACTGTAAAGCAGCATAACGACGAAACGTTTAGTCGACGACTGAAAAGCCTTTTGTTGGAAAATGAATATTATTCCATAAATGACTTTTCTAAAAAAAAAAATTGGTGGGCCCTCTGACGTTTAATTTAATTTCTGATAATTTAATACCAAGTGTATTTTTAAAATTTTATTTTAATATTATATATTGACATAGATAGTATGTCATATACTATGACATTATTTGAATTATTGACATTGTAATTTATATTTTGTATATTATTTTATCTTATGACAATCCCTTTTACCATATTAGAATGACAAGTAAAATTGAATTTTTAAGATGTGAAAGTGCAATAAATAAATCGAATCTAATCTATGCCAATAACTATAACGATGTGCACTGTACTTGATTGCCGTTAAAAGGGGCTAAGGTAAGCTTGCCGGACTCCAAGAAGGGAATATTTATACCAAAGAGCAGACTTAGTTAGAAGATAAACTATTGTGGGTTTGTGTTAGCTTATTACCACCTTAAGCATTTATTATTACTTTTTTGCGCATGAGTCAGATAAAAGGAAATGATTTATTAATAAAAAGGATTAATAAAAAAATATTAAACTCAAATCTAATTCTATCAAGGATTACACATCGACGACCTCCGTGGCGGAACGGGTAGCTCTCGGACTGCCACGCCGGAGGTTGCGCGTTCGAATCCCGCTAGGGGCAAATGTTCGTATGATGAATATGAATGTTTGTACCCAAGTCTTGGATGTTTATATATTTATTTAAGTATGTGTATCCGTTATCTAGTAACCATAGCACAGGCTCTGCCTAGTTTGGGACTGGATAATTGGTGTGAATGTCCGAGATATTTATTTATTTCACAGCCATACACAAAAAAAAGTTTCTGACCTGGAGGTCTCATTATGTGTATCTACTATATGTTTTTGGGGTCGCTGAATCCGAATTCGGGGTCAGCTTCATCCCAGCACGTCGGGCAACATTTTCCTACCTATGTGGAAACACGACCGAATTACGAATCGTGGTTAGTTGTCAACAATAATTACTTCCGACTGTACTAGCCCATTCATCCATCGAAGCATGCTCACGGTTGAACTTGGTGTTGCTGGTGTACAGCTTGCCGAGCAGGCCGAGCGGCTGGCGCGGCGGCGCGAGCTGTATGCCGTCCCACCAGAACACTTCCTTGCACTGCAGCCGCCCGTTGCCGTCCTCGCCTGGCTCTATCAATATAGATATAGGAGAAAAAAATTAGGCTGGTAAATCTGCATGGGCGATATGCTATACTAGCTGTAGCCCGCGACTTCGTTTGCGTGGATAAGTTACGTATGGTGCGAATTTTAAGGTCCCGTAGACAGCCGACATGACAATTGACAACTTTCACAAATCGTCGCTTTTCTGATATTATAAACAGAACTTCCCAGAGCATTCTTGTAATTTTGAGAACAATATAGAACATTCTGGAAAAATCTGGAATATTCTAGAATAGTTCTCAATATTGTCACTCACAAACGCACTTAACGCCATTCAGCACAATCTCGAGTTTATATGAGCCGTACAATGTGTTAGAAAAGGATAGAAGTATCTCAACACACATTTTTACCACCCACATCCACCCACCGTAACCAAACTCCCTTACTTGCAAGTGCAGGACAAGGGCTATCTACCACTGCGACCATGAGTGGGTGGTTATGGAGGAAAGGCTGGACTTATATACACACTTACCTTTTATATACTCGTGTATAATAGATTGCGTAACTCACCTCTGGGCACGAGGCGGGTGAGCCGCTCGGGGAACACGAGCTGCGGCGGGCGCATGGCGATGATGTCCCGGAACTTGGAGTACATCTCCATCACGGCCGCGTCCGCCGCGAGCCGCTCGTCGGGAGCGTGCTCGCGGAACTGGCAGCCCTGCACACAACAATACTACGGATGATGAATCAAGATTAATTATTATCAGACCGTTAATTTTTTTGGTCCTTCGAGCCGGATGTTGAATCAGGATTAATTATTATTTGGAATATAACCGTTAGTTTTTTGATCCTTCGAGCCGGATGTTGAATCAAGATTAATTATTATGCGAGGCATCAAGATTAATTATTATCAGAATTATACGAGGATAGGCACTCAGGAGGGATGATACTCACGGTGTTTCTGGTGAGGGTCTCGAAGCGGTAGGCGCGCTCGCCGCAGCACGGGTAGCGGCCGGCCGGCAGCGGCGCGCGGCCGTCCGGCGCGCGGCCGTCCGGCGCGCGGCCGTCCGGCGCGCGGCCCTCCAGCGCGAACATGTGCGCCGGCTGCTCGTGGTGGGAGCACCACTCCATCTGGTGACAGCATCCGGTTGGTGGTGATCCAGACAAATTGGATCAGAGAGACGGCCATGTTTTTTTGTTGTTGTTGTAATGTATGCGGTTATATTTTATGTACCCAATATGTGGGTGGGTTCATTTCTTCCTCTCGCAATTAGACAGTTAAGAAAAGCTGCATACCTCTTCGCCTCGGGGGGAGGAGCAGGCTATGTTGGGCTCGCACCAACTAAAACCCCGCGGTGGCCGTTCTCCGACGCACAGAGGAAGGAGGGAATCCAGGAGATACCATTGGGCTTAATGAGAGAGATGGCCGGTCATATATGCTAAGTTCCTTTTGAAACCTAGCTAAACTTCTTCCATATAGCCACGCAAGATGTAAGCATTGGAATTTTAAGCTTCATTTGTTTGGAATTCTATTCTCCAGTCATTATAATCATCATCAGTCTGCAAGAGTTCACTGCTGGATATACTCGTAGGCCTCTCGCAATCCGCGCCACTGAACCCAATCCTCGGCTCTTCTCACCCAGCCCCTGCAAGCCGCCTTACGCAGATCGCCGCTACATCTAGCCAGGAGGCGTCCCACACTACGCCTGTTGCGTACCTACTGTCAATGTGTGCATGGTTTCGCGATTCAGTGTAACTTTGACTTTCTTCCACGCGCGTAGGATTGAATTTTGTAGGTGAGTTTTTAAGAAATTGTACAAGCTAAGCTTAACTTTGCAACTCGAATCTGAAACCGTGGTGAGATTTCAAATTGACATTCCTAAAAGTTCACGGTCATTCGATTTCTATGCCAGCGCCACACTTGCGGGCGCGACGGCGGGCTGTACTACTGTAAGTGGATATGTAGACGTTTGTTTGTATGAGATGACTTATTCTATAGACATTTTACATGTCTCAGTTCGATCCATGACTCGCGCCTGCATTCGACGTACAAAAATTAGTATCTTGTGCGCTGTACTTGTAATATTATACATCATCATCAGGTTATTTTTGTCTCCACTGCAGGAGCACAACCCTCTCTCATCTGCCGGAAACCGACGGAGGATTTGGCCTACACTCCCCGCGCTGGCCAGACGTGTTGGGGAGGCCTGATTGATGTTTTATAATGTATCCTCTTAGTCGCCTTGTACGACATCCACGGGAAGAGTTGGAGTGGTCCTATTCTACTCTACCGGAAACCACACCGCAATATTATACTTAGTCTTTGACAAAAGTGAGATGAGGTACCTTGGGACCTCATTTCTCAAGCCCACTGGCTTGGAAGAGCTAAACTTGGCAGCGAAATAAATTTCTGACATCTGAAGGACAGCTGAAGGTACATTAGTTTGCAAGAAGTACAAGATTGCACTTATTTTAACTGAAATTTTCTTATAAAAAATAGTTTATACAAAATAGATGAATTTTTCGCAGAATAATTTGACTAGAAAACAGGATATGTATACTATGTGAAAAGATAGATTAGTTCTGACATTTTATATTATATAGTTTTATAGGTTTTTATTGACATTTAAATTCATTAATATACATGACATTTTAAATATTTCGTGTAACCAATTTCTATTTTATAATTTAATTTAATTTTAAATTTTTGAATGATTACAGGGTTCATGTTAGTACCTGTGTATTGTTATGTAACATCTTTTAAACTACATGAAAAAATAAATGAATGAATGAATGAATGACTGCTGATGTAGGTAGGTAAGATATCAAACCTGGTAAGCGGGAAAGAAGCTGTCGCACAGCTGGCAGCGCAGGAAGTGGCAGTCGGCCCACAGGCGCCAGTACACGCGCCGCCAGGACCTCAGCTCGCCGTACAACCACGAGATATAGTCGTTCAGACTCCACGCGATGTCCCTGATGATATAACCGAAGCCTGGTTAGAAGAGTGAAGATCTTGTAAACACTCCTTGCTGGGTGTCGATTCTGTAAAATTGAAACAATAACTCGAAAATCGAAACGAATACCGACGCTTACTGCGAATTAGATCACGAACGACTCTGAATAGGTATTTTGTAAACAAGAACAAGCCACTTTCGAAGTTGTGTGAGCTTCGTTGCTCGCATTCATTGGACTAGTGCTTGACGCTCTGAAAAATATCCTAGTCAATATAATCGAGTTTTTTTTATCGTTTAACTTATTTAAAGAAATTTACTAATAAAAAATTGTTTAAGTGCTTTCCTTTAACTACAGTTTCTAAGTCTAGATTTTTTTTGCATACAGCATAAAGTTACATAGTAAAAAATACATAATGCAATCAAATATTGTCATTGCTTTAAAAAAAAAAGAATTTCATACTCATTCTTGGCCAACATGGTTTCAACCTACTGATGGTTCATTCAATTGTACACTAGATGTCTAATGCGTAGCACACTATAGTTTGTTTTAAACAAAACTTAAAGGAAGAAGAGATTATTGTTATTTGGAGTTGTTACTCCTCAAGATCGGCAAGATCCTCAAGATGAATATGAGGTATATGAATATGAGGTACACCAGAAAGTATCGAGTATGTGACGAAGTATCGATACCTAGTAAAGTATCGTAACAAAAGTATCGAGTACGAAAATACTTGGTATCGTAACGAAAGTATCGATACTACTCAGGTATCGATACTTTTTGCGGATCCCTAGTTGTTGTGAATACTACTGATTACGCATTTGGATTGTTTTTTTTTCTTTTACGTGTGATTTATCGACTCCACTGTACTATAACAATGGAACCAAGCTTTGTTAAGGCAAATAGCTCAAATTTGCCCAGGATTGATGTATAAATGTTGGGCGATGTCCTCGCAACAAATAAAGAATTTTGCTCGCTGAGTTACGAGAAACGTGAAAACTTCCTTGTAAGTAAATTTTGTATTTATCTTTACCCTAGATACAACCAACCTAGATATAATCAAACTTTTTGAACTCGTGCGAGTTTATTTTACTTTCATAGGTTATTTGCACAATAAACTTGTCATTGTTTATTTTTGAGGTGAGCTCCCTTACAGCTTGTATGTTGCTATTTTAGAGTTAATACCATGTTAATACCCGATAAAACTAGTACATTTCTGTAACTAAAAAACACTCCTCATAGTAAACACCTAAATCACCAAGTCAGTGTATATGTATTTGTTCTAATTAATTTCAATTATTTTAGGTCTTCAAGACCATCATATGGGGATGATGCAATCAGTTATGTGCAACTAAAACGGGAAGGAAACATTTGTACAGTAAAGTGCAAAATTTGCCCAGAGCATAAAGTCCATGCAAAACTATATGCTGTTACATTGATGGTTGATGAAGATGAAGAAAAAGTAATATTAATCGAATGCCATGATTGTGTTGCTCCCCAGGGCGGATGTAAGCATGCCATAGCGCTGCTTATGTGGATCCATAGACGAAGCGAAGAACCTTCATGCACAGAAGTTCAATGTTACTGGCGGAAATCAAAGTTATCAAGAGTTGGCACTACCTTGAAATTTATATCTGCAAAAGATCTATCTAAAGGTAGCCCTATATTGCCTTCTAACTCCACAGTTCTTGAAAAATTTTTTAGAAGAAGGACAAAATAGAAAATATGACAACTGCGAGCTACTAAAGTATCAACAAGATTATAATTGTAATAAACTACTTAGCGTCTCAATGCACCAACTTGTGCTTACATATAAGGAAGAGTGTTGTGACTTATTTTTAAGTAAAATTAATTTGACTGTTGATCTTATTAACAAGATTGAAATAAGACACACCAGCAATGAAACGGGAAATAATAAGCAAGAAACTAGGGAAAAAAAATCAAGAATACTGGACTGTTCATATCCCAAAAATATCCAATGATAGCAGGTTCCCCTGATGGAATATGTCAAGATAGCATTGTAGAGATAAAATGTCCCATAAGCAACAAAACGTATCTCAATTATATAAAAAATGGGAAACACAGCAAGAAATGCTTTGCCCAGGTTCAAATGCAAATGTACCCAAGTGGTCTAAATAAGTGTTACTTCAGCATCGCAGACCCAAATTTTACTACTAATAAAAATATAGAAATTATATGTATAACTTTTGATGAGCAATATATGTCAGGCATGAAAGTGTTATTAAATTTTGAAAAAACTTATGTGTATCCATTGTCATATATAAAAGTATAGAATAGGAAATAAAAATGCAGTAATTTCATTTGTGTTTTATTTAATAAGAGAATCTTGTATATTAATCAAACCACAAGCTATAGTTATCACATCATCAAGAACTTTAACCAAACTTAAGATAGGCATGTTACTATTAACACCTTGATGCTTGATTTTAAATGGTGATGTAGAGACAGAATGTAGAAACGGCTTCAATGGTGATGTCATCTGATTTACTGAACTGACTATTGTTTGGTTAGCTTAACTTCTGAATGTTTTCCATGTGTGTACTTGAATTGATTTATCCAACACTCTCGGTGTTACTTGGGGAACTTCTACATTCTGCTGAACTGTAAAACAAATATTTTATTATTTAAGTGCAATGTTATAATTATGAACACAAATAGGAGATTACTAGGTCACAGAAAAATCTATGTAGTTTTGTGTGTACCAACAATGTACCTATGTAATAACACTGAGAATAAAATTAACTTTTTCAATGCTATATTCTAATAAATAAGTTAATATTAAATACCTGAACTACCCGATGCAATTTCTTCAAAACTTGATTGTTTTGTAACTATACATTTTTCTTCGAATTCCTTTTTACACTCTTCAAGAATCATAATTCTTCGTTTCTTAGCTATATAGGGTCGCTCTGTTGTGTCAGATGTTCGTGTTTTCCTGTCTGGTTGGCATATAAATTTATGGGGCATACATCCTGGTTTCATACGTACTTGTGATACTGACCCCATCACATGATACTCCATATAATTTCCATATCATTTGGCAACTGGAAAAAGAAAAGTAAACGATTAAAATTGTTATTAGGAATGATGGCCAAGACCAAAACAAACATAACCTCAATAAATTAGTTATTCCATAGCCTCAATATTTCAACTATTTCATATCAAACAAACATTTTAAGTATAAGATCTATCAATATATGATAACATACTCACATCAAAGTGGTCTTCACAGAAATAAAGTGGCGAATTCGTGACTACGTTGTTTCGCCGTGCGAGCTTTAACCAAACCATTTATCTCTTGTTCATAACTTGTTTGGAACATGTACAAACACTTTGTTGGGTGTTTTTATTGATGTGTTTTTACACTGCAGTACTGCACACCACATATAAACTTTGGAATTCATTTTTATCACACGAATTAATTGAATATTTTGTTGACTTTCTTCGTACGCATAGACACAATGACATGTTTACCTAACCGTGACGTCAGAGCCAACGCCATGACAGCTGCGAGCTGTTTGCGCGCAATATTGAAAAAATATTATCAAAATGGCTTTAAACTCCGTTAAACTTCAGTTTTATACCGAAATAAAGGTTTTTTCGTAAATAGTAAATGTGTACCTACATTACGGAAGAGGATTTCAAAATCTTTCGTCATGCCTATTTGGTACTTTCGGTTGATACGATAAATAACCATGTTCATTCTAATTTTTACTTTGTCGCTATAATAATAAGGTGCTAGGGATGGTCACAATTCGGAATTTGACTGCGCTACTAGTAGTAATCGCTACCAAACATAACATATTTCGCAACTGTGAAAAACAAATGGAACGAGAAAGAACAGCTGACCTCAGGTCAGTGACCTGTTTGAATATCTAGATATCTACCTCGGCTTGTATTCCAATTTTAGTTACCTAGAAGATAAGAAAAACAAGTTTACAGGTCATAGTAAAGCAACGATCTCTATGTAGGTACTACTAGATGGAGCGTTCCAAACAATCGCTCTGTTCCACGCAAGTAGCCACAACTCTTTCACATTCACAATGAAACTTGTGCAGTTACTACGCAGACATTTAATTATTACTAAATATTGACGCTACGGTTAAATTATGTCAATATTTAGTAGGTAAATAATTAAATGTTCTGCGTAGCAACTGCACAAGTTTCATTGTGAATGTGAAAAAGTTGTGGCTACTTGCGTGGAACAGAGCGATTGTTTGGAACGCTCCATCTAGTAGTACATAGAGATCGTTGTAGTAAAGATAATATTTATGTACTAGAGTGAGTGAGTCAGGACTCGTGATTCTCACTGGGGGCAGGGAACTTTATATAATTTGTACAAGTTGGTTCGAGTCTGGATGTTATATTGAATTGTCCTTTCCTTAGGTACTTTGTTTCCATAACACAGAGATGTATATACCTACATGTAATATTAATGACTCATTAAAGGAATTTATGGTTCGGATTTGAAAGAAATAGGATCAGAAAGTACTGAAAAAAATACATTTGGTTATTTGAGATAAAATCCCGCCAGCCCATTTCCTCCATTTCGATAAAATTTATATGGGAACACCGCTGAAGTATAACCTACCAAACAAAAAAAGAAACATCAAAATCCATTCAGAATTGGCGAAGTAATCGCGTAACATACTAAAAAAACATACTGTCGAGCTGAGAACTTCCTCCTTTTTTGAAGTCGGTTAAAAAGAAATTCAAAGAACAACAATGCAATAAGAAACATGGCGGGCATGGCGGCTAGGGGTGTGAATGAGAATTATCTATGTTAAAGCAAGACAGGTATAACTGCCATTAGTTCGTTTCATATAACTGTTGTTACTATGAAAGTTGCGACAGATTGTAACTAGTTTCGTATTAGCGCCATCTGTTACGTAACACGTTCATGAACTCATTAGGTGGTTACATGTAATGACATCTAGCGACGGGTAGTGTTACCACTTTTTACCTTCGCCACAACTAGAAACAGTGCACTATAAATACCAGCGCCGTGCGGATTTTAGATAATACTTTTAGAATTGGATAGCAAATGCGCCATCTAAGTTTATGCTACCAATTTTAGATTTACACTTTTTGTTCGGGGATTGCTTATCTTACTCTAGTATACTCTAGTATATATTATCTTTGGTAAGTCGCATAATAATTAAGAAAGCTATAAAAACGTACCTTTGTTCTTATTAGGTCCAAATTGATTAATTAATTCTTCTGACAATCTATAAACCTCCACATAGTCGTTTTCGCTGATTTTACGTATAATATTAGATTGATGCTGGATATCATAATAGTGAGCTTCTTCTACTGAACTTATGAATTGAAATGAACGAGCCATCTTTAAAATACGTCACTAAATACAAGTAACCACTATTCTGCGATAGAAAAACTTTTATTTTCCAGTTCCACAACATTCGATCAAGTTTTCACGCACAAAATAGTAACTTTTTGCGAGTCGAATACAAGTACGAGTCGTGGATATAAATAGCGTTCGTAATGTTGCTATAAAATACCATTCTAAACTTATCTCATACAAACAAAAGTCGACATGTCCACTAACAGTAGTTACAACACGACGTCGCACTCGAAAGTGTAGCGCTAGCATAGAAATCGAACGACTGTGAACTTTAATTAATGAAAATGTGAAATCTCACGGCGGATTTAGATTATGGTTGCTAAGTTAAGCTTTACAGAATTTCTCTACAGCAATTCCACAATATTCGTGCAAATTTTCACGCACAAAGTACTAAAACTTCGTCGAATGCAGGCACGAGTTTCGAATTGAACGACGTGCGTAATGTTGCTACAGGATACGATTCTAAACGTCATCTCATACAAACAAACGTCAACATGTCCATTTAACTGTAGTTACAACCCGCCGTCGCGCCCGAAAGTGTGGCGCTGGTATAGAAATCAAACGACCGTAAACTTTACGGGATACGAATTTGAATTACTAAGCAATTTAGAAGTCGAGTTGCAAAGTAACTTTTTACAGAATCGCACTACTGACGTATATTTTTTTGATGCAAAAGCGGTATTTAAAACAACTGAGAATTTTGATGTTGGTTAGTTTTGACCTTTGTCTCTTTAATAGATTATTGAGATTTGTCTCTTTAATAGATTATTTTTATGCCTCAATAAATCAGCTCTGAGGACTGGAGACTCCTTAGCTAGTCACATATTCCCTCGCCTGACTAACTATCCAACTAAATTTTTTCTGTTCCTCAGAGATAGCATTTTTCGTTTTTATTTAACTATAGATAACTTGAGAGTTATTTACCAATGAGTACTTGAGTTAATAAAAGTAGAGAACGACGAAGTCAGTGGCGGTACTAAAACAAATCGACAAAAACTGAGATAGGAGAGCCATGCGAGGGACATAACCCATCGACAATTAAAAAAAACGTTACTTGGTGTGCGCGGAGACGACGTTCCCTCGCCGGTCGACGCGCATGCTCGCGGGCTGGCACGGCACCTGCTCGGCGATCTGCCGGCCCAGCAGCTTGTTGCATCTGAAAGTAATTCTTATAACTAAAGATACCGACTGATGACAGATCGGGAGAAAGTACCCCGCTGATTTGTATGGATATCATCATCAGGTTATTTTTGTCTCCACTGCAGGAGCACAACCCTCTCCCATCTGCTGGAGACAGACGGAGGATTTGGCCTAGTTTCAGAGTTAAGTCTAGGTTGTGTTTCAAAGTATTTGAAGTAAATTACTTGCTGCACTTGAAGAGCGTGGCTAGAGTGGCGAAGTGTCCCCGTATGGTCTCGGGGACTGGCTCGGCGAGGGACAGTATCATCTTGCAGTACAGCCGCGACTGGATCTTGTCTTTGCGGTCTCGGACAGCTTCCAGTTCCGCGTTGGTGTACATTGCTGCCAATCTGATGAAACGAATGTGTGTTCCGTTTGAATGGAAATTAAAACCGATTTACTGGCTTCTCCATTTATCCATCTACCCGCGTATAGTAGTGCTATTCTTTAAAATACAAACTCACGTGCGAGTCTCACTCAAGTGATTTCACTCACTTCTAAACCTAATCCATTGGTATTCTGTAAACATTTCAGAGCGGTGTCGACGTGAAGTGAGTTCTTTGTTCACTTCACGTCGATATCTGGAATGTTTACAGAATTACCTACTGGATTAGGTTTCGAAGTGAGTGAAGTCACTTGAGTGAGACTCGCACGTGAGTTTGTATTTTAGAGAATAGCACTACTATTCAAATATAATTATTACTGAGTTATTTCGCATTGCGTGGATATACAGTTTCTCACCATATATTCTTTCTCCGAAACGAAAAGTCAGTGGTGATAAGTCGAAATCATACTAAAATGTCGGAAATTTTGTATGTAACTGGATTTGCACCTTCGACGTCAGGACATGCGAGTTCATCATCTACCGATACACGTCCACTGCTGAACATAAGCCTCCCCAATAGACGCCACTGTCGGTGGGCTGTCCATTGGGGGGTTTACCATAATCACCACGCTCAGCAGTCGGATTGGTGATCGCAGGAATGATCTTAATATACACAGGAGAACGCTGCTGCCATCCCTGATGCATCCTGCATCCCTTGGTCGGCTTGATGACACCCAAAGGCTGATTGAGTGACACACACTGCATTTCAATGGTGATTTCTGTGATTCCTAGTCGTTAATGGTAATGTTACCTGGTGAGCAGCGCGTCGCTCAGGCAGGCCAGGTTGGTGGAGGTCTTCACGATGTCGCTCAGGTGCGCGTGGCAGTAGATCAGGCAGTCGTGCAGAAGTGGCTCCATCTCATTAATAACAAATAATTCTTATAACAGGAAATGACGTAGTCAACCCTCAAGCGTCCCGTGGGATTGCACCAGGGACGGGCAGCAGCGTTCTCCTGTGTATATTAAGATCATTACTGCGATCACCAATACGTCTGCCAAGCGTGGTGATTATGGCAAATCCCTCATGAAAGTCATTCTATTGGAAAAGAGGCATTCTTTTGAAGAGGCTTATGTTCAGCAGTGGATGTTATATAAGTGGGCTGATGATGATAACAACTCGGTTTACCAAGCCGTGTGGTTTCCGGTAGAGTAGAATAGGACCACTCCAACTCATCCCGTGGATGTCGTACAAGGCGACTAAGGGAATACATTATAAAACATCAATCAGGCCTCCCCAGCCCGTCTGGCCAGCGCGGGGAGTGTAGGCCAAATCCTCCGTCTGTCTCCGGCAGGTGAGAGAGGGTTGTGCTCCTGCAGTGGAGACACAAAAATAACCTGATGATGATGATGATTACCAACCCTTAGTAATTTCGTGAACTCCCTAGGGATTTGCAAAAACTCGAGTTATTTATTACACCATCTGCCTATAGCAGGAGTTTCGTGAGAACTCCAGAGGTGGCGTAGAGGCTGTTTAGAGGCTGCTTACGTCTCATCAAAATAGTTTAAGAGGATGACGGAATTTACTATTGTGGGTGGGAAATTCGAAAAGTGATGCGAACGAATCTATCGACAGTATGTATGTATGTATGTAAACGCTTTATTGTACCAAAAATAACAACAACAACAATAATAAAATAGGAATTAAACTGTGTACAAAGGCGGACTTATCCCACTTAGGGATCTCTTGGAGTCAACCTTTGAGTAACCGAAAGGACAAGTATTATGCGGTTACCGACAGTACCTACTATCGACAGTTGACTTCGTAAATTAGTCACAATATCGATAGTATTATTTATTTATTATGCTCGGAGTTTCTCTAAGAGACAGGATCCGAAATGAGGTGATCCGCCGAGAACTAAAGTCTTCGACATAGCTAAAAAAGTTAGTACGCTGAAGTGGCAGTGGGCTGGTCACATCTGTCGGAGAACCGATTACCGCTGGGGTAAACGAGTTCTCGAGTGGAGACCGCGACTGGGCAAGCGTAGTGTGGGACGCCCCCTGGCTAGATGGAGCGACGATCTGCGTAAGGCGGCTGGCAGTAACTGGATGAGAAGAACCGAGGATCGGGTTCAGTGGCGCGCCTTGGGAGAGGCCTATGTCCAACAGTGGACTCAACACACAAAAAAAATATAAACAAAAAATTAACATGTACAAATGCTTATCTCTTTAAGAGATTTCTGCCAGGTTACACGGTTCAACCGTGGGAAATTACCTGTAGAAATGAAGCTGACACTAGTATGGGCACAACGTTATGGGCGTCCAGCAGTGGCCAGTCGGCCACCAGGATCGTGTCGCGCTTCACCCAACGCATCAGCCAGTCGAAGATCTGAATAAACAAACGAAAACCTCGTGTGTCCGTATATAATAATATTAAAAAAAGCAAAAGTTTGAATAAAAAAATATATATGTCAGACATTCACACCAATTATCCAGTCCCAAACTAGGCAGAGCCTGTGCTGTGGTTACTAGACAACGGATACACATACTTAAATAAATATATAAACATCCAAGACTTGGGCACAAACATTCATATTCATCATACGAACATTTGCCCCTAGCGGGATTCGAACCCGCAACCTCCGGCGTGGCAGGCCGAGAGCTACCCGTTCCGCCACGGAGGTCGTCAAAGTTTGGATGTTTGTTACCCAATCACGCTTCAACCACTGGACGGATCGTGATGAAACTTGGCACACATAAAGGTTAGGTTCTGGAATAGGACATAGGACAGTTTTTATCCCGAAATAACATCTCATTCCTACGGGAAACCAAATTAATCGTTAAAAGCAGTGTGCAAATATCGAAACATAGCGGACGAAGTCGCGGTTAAAAGCTAGTTCTCTATATTTTGCAACTTGCCGACGAAAAGCACCAGACCTTTTTAATTTTTGAATTAGGTACTTGGGTCTATTTTGATGAAAACTTACCGTTAAATGTATTTTTACTCTAAACTTCTTAATTTGAGTGATAAAGATATTCTTCAGAAATACAGTTCCCAGAACTTGGTGTCACAATTATCTTTAGGTTATATACAGAATCAAATTTTACTTTGCGAGACCAAAGATAATATATGCGAGACTAAACAATTTCCCCAATTAGTTAGTTTTGTCAACCGACTTCAAAAAAGGAGGAGGTTCTCAATTCGACGGGTTTTTTTTTGTATGTTTGTTACGCGATTACTCCGCCAATTCTGAATGGATTTTGATGGTTCATATTTTGTATTTTAAAAAACCTTCGCCGCCGAAGCCGCAAGCATGAGCTAGATGAAAATATTGGCGACAAAAATATTAGGGGGTCTAAGGATAGTAAGTGACAGACCTGAACCTTGGGATCCCTCACCTGTATGTCACAGTGGACCGATATATCCATGTCCTCAAGCCTCTGACCAGCAGTTACGTCCGCGAAGTACCCCATTTTGGTCACAAGCAGCTTTTGAGGGCATCTAAAGTCCTTCTTCAGACCCTTAACTTCGTCACATACGTGGATTTCTACATCGCCGCTGAATAAAAAAATAATCTTAGATCAAAAAAGATATTCCGATACCGGGAATCGAACCCGAGCCTCCTGGGTGAGAGCCAGGTATCCTAGCCACTAGACCATATCGGATGTTATGTTGATGATTGAAATTATAGATTAGATTCTGGCTCAAATATATTAAATCGAATTCAAACTATTTAATTTTAGTGCCAATTATAATTCTATTCAATATATTACTCAAAAAGTTTAACAATGCGATAAACCTTCAAGATATATATTTTTTTGGTTATATATACATAAAAGCGCCATCTACCGTCTTCTAAGGAAATTAATTCCAAAATCAGACAGCTATTTTTTTGTTTACACACACTCTTTATTTTGATTTACATTTTCTTTAGCTACGACGGTCACTAAAGATTTTTGTCTCCCCAACCGATCTTTTATATCTTTTATCAAACCTTTAAGAATATAATATATGTAGTCATTACAACGCCATCTACCGTTGGCAGTGGAAACTAAACTTACTCTTGTTTTAAATTAACTTTTTCTTGAGCTGCGACAACTGAAGATTTCCGTCTCCCCAATCGATCTTTTGACTCTTTTTCATGAACAAACCCTGGAAAAGGAAAAACTACAAATAGATATCTTCTTAGGAGGACAGGAAGACCTGGCGACACTTCGACTCTTCAGGATCTCTTGTGCCAAACCCCTGACCATCAATGTAGCCCCAAGCCGATTTGGTGGGCTTCACACACGCTTTCGAATTCATTTTAGGCATATGCAGGTTTACTTACGATGTTTTCCTTCAAGATTGTGTCTTACTAAACTGGTAAATGCCGGCTAAACAACATTTAATTGAGTTGGGACCTCATTGAATTGACCTATCGATATATTCGTAAACATAGGGACTGACACAAAAGATGCCAGAGGTTCGGCGTGTCGCCAGATGTGTGTTTCGTCTGTGGTTACGTCCACCAAAGTAGACTGCTATAGGTAAATGTAGACAGAGCCGGATTAACCATGTCAGGCCCTTAGGCAATGCACGTGTCGGGCCCCTTTACTGCGTTCTAACTTCCTGAAATGTAGTTTTTCTAGCACAATGCAATGCTCCGCACGCGTGGACTACTCACTTTCAATCCGACTACGATTCCAACCCCGAAGCCCACGTCAACACCCACGCCCACGCCTAGCCCTCTTTTGCTTGCGTCATTTTGGCAGAGCCACAAACAAACCCGAATATCTCGGAAACGGTACGGGTTAGAGATCTGAATTTTGGATATGTGGAGCACAAACTCGAGTACAAATTTTGTACTATTACAGAATTTTGATATCTTTTGTAGTTTCCGAGCTATAGCGTGGCCCTGCTGTAGTGACGTCATTTTCGCAGAGCCACCAATATACCCATATAACTTTTAAACGGCTGCAGTACAAATTCTAATTTTCGAGTACAAAATAGTACATTTCCAGGACAAATTTACTGCATAGTCAGATTTCAAATCAGAGGCTGTGGCGCTGCCAAAATGACGCAAGCACCTCTTTTCACTCTAAGAAACAATAAAAAAAAAACTCGGGGCGTGGGGCCCCTTGCCGATGCGGAGCCCCTAGGCAGTTGCCTTACCCTGCCTAATGGATAATCCGGCCCTGAATGTAGATGATGAATAGCTCATTGCAAATTATAAACAAAACCATCTTGCTTTACCTCCAAAGCTGGCAGGCTTCTTTACTTCAGAATGAACTTTTTTTATTACAGGAGTGTAAACACTTGTTGTTTTCGACGGCTTCTTGTAGCCGACGAGGTATGGGAGAATAGAATCCAATAGTCCTTCGTTTATCACCTGAAAGTTTGATTTAAAAACTGCAGTCGAACAGGGGCAATGGGTGCGGTGAGGTATGAGTTTCCTAGCAACAAGGAGCGGATCAATTGCGGAGTGCCGAAGACGGAACGACCTTCATCGGCTGCTGAAAAGTAGCCCCCTCTACTCATGGGTTCTAAAATCTTATTATCTTGGTAGTTTTATCGCAGTTAGCAAATTGAGACTTGTAATATAAATCCATATTTGTGTCTCTAATATATTTTTCTTGAATATACAATGCTTTGTCTACGATACATGAAGTCCAGCAAACCAGAGCGTGGTGAAGTCTCCGTATAGAAAGACTAATTAACCTAAACAGCCGTGTTTTTGTTCTAAGTCCTTACATCGTTTAATTTACAGTTGAGATTCGCTTCCGTCCAAACCCCAAGCATCTCCACACGAACTTCAGGAGGCAAGGAGCGCCTTCTGCTTTTTCCTGAAAAGAGAAACTTACCTATTAATAAGTGATCTGAACTGCGATGATCATATCACACTCTGGGGGTTTCACGCTTTTACAGGGGCGGCCCTAGCATGATTTTATTAATGGTCCAACCTGGGGAGGGACCACTAATAAAAACATCCCCCCCCCCCTCTCCGCGCTCCCCTCTCTCCAAATATGCAAATGCTTATTCTTGAGACTGAAGATAACATACATAAATAATATCGAATAATTTCCATTCCTCATTCGTCAGAAAAAATTAAGAACCAATAGATTTCTGTTGAATATGGAATTAGTTTTTAGTTGGTAGGTATTAGGTAATACTTCCGTCAACCGTGCTTGGGTTTCGATCAATTACAAGTTTTTTAAACTTAAGTATATTATTCAATGTGCATAGCTGCCGTAACTAGCCTTTTATGCGCCCCGTGCGAGATTCTATAACAGCGCCCTTGAAATATGCCTACTCCAACGATCTCTATGTACTACTAGATGGAGCGTTCCAAACAATCGCTCTGCTCCACGCAAGTAGCCGCAACTCTTTCACATTCACAATGTGAAACTAGTGCAGTTACTACTCAGAACATTTAATTATTTACTATATATTGACATTATTTAACCGTATCGTCAATATTTAGTCATAATTAAATGTTCTGCGTAGTAACTGCACAAGTTTCATTGTGAATGTGAAAGAGTTGTGGAACAGAGCGATTGTTTGGAACGCTCCATCTAGTAGTACATAGAGATCGTTGGCCTACTCAGATAATTTTTACGCCCCTGCAAAGTCTGCGCCCTGTGCCTGAGCACCGCTCTAGCCTAGTTGCGGCACTGGCTGTGGTGTGTGGCGTAATGGTAGCATAGTTCTACATCCGCCGCGTAACCGAACTCGTGGTAAACGTGCAGCGATTTGTTTTACTTTTACTAACCTGCGAGGTTACTCACCGATTTCGTTAAGACTCCATACAGATGTTGCTCTAGTAAATTAACATACATTTGTCTAACTAATCCCAAATTAGGATGTTATTCTGCGCTATGGGAATTAAACAAAGATTGGACAGTTCACAAATATAACATCCAGACCGGACCAGCAAAGTTGTCTGTCCCCAGTAGGAATCGAACCCACTAACCCAGGCGCTCGATCGAGTCTAATGACCTAGACACTTAAAACAACGAGCCGGTCAATTGTTTGAAATCTACGCTTCAATGAAAAAGGATCAAACAATTTACAAAATGCTACTTTTCAAGAGACCAAAATATGAATGTTTTTTTAAAATGTTCTAATTCCTTTTTTTACTTGGGAATTGTTTCGTCATTGAGTGATGACATTATAACACCATACTTTTTCTTTAAGGCGTTTGGTAGAGAGCGTCATGGCCAACAACTTTTGTAATTTATATTTTCTGCGCCCCCTTTTTTCCCCTCCCTTGCCCGCTACAGGATGAAATTTCCATTCAATAATATATTAATCAAGTAACTAAGTTAGTACGCTGAAGTGGCAGTGGGCTGGTCACATCTATCGGAGAACCGATTACCGTGGGGTAATCGAGTTCTCGAGTGGAGACCGCGACTGGGCAAGCGTAGTGTGGGACGCCCCCTGGCTAGATGCAGCGACGGTCTGCGTAAGGCGGTTCGCAGTGACTGGATGAGAAGAACCGAGGATCGGGTTCAGTGGCGCACCTTAGGAGAGGCCTATGTCCAGCAGTGGACTTTTTCGGCTGATGACGATGATGAGTATGGAACTTAAATGGGTAGGATTTATTATAGTGGCAGTCGTTTCGGTGAAGGAAAACATCTTGAGGAAGACTGCATGTGCTGAAGAACTTCTAAGGAGCATGTAAAGTCCACCAAGCCGTACTGGGCCAGTGTGGTTGACCATGGACCGTAGGACCTCACTGAGATGTGAACAGGTTTGTTTCGATGCATGATTGATGAACAAACTTACTCAACTCTAACTCAGACTCTAACTCAACAGTAGACTATATTACACGCATTTGATGATAATGGTAGACCAAGTAAATAACTCATATAATTTTAAAATCCTATTTATTATTTTATACTTTAAAATACATTAAGAAAATAGAATATTTCATTTGAAAAGCTGATAATAATACTGTGCAGTTTCTTCATGTCTTTTTAAAATATCAGTTCATTCTCTCTGGCTACAATAAATACACACAAACAAGGTGGGGAATGTAACGGAAACTCTATGTTGGAATGTAGAATATATGGGTCATCAGACATTACCATGCCAGGTACGTAAAAAAACTATAATAGTCACTAGCATACACTCAAAATCCTTAAAACTATGACACAGGCAACGAGCGAGCGAGCTGTGTCAACGATCCTCAACAGTCGTGCTGCTGGCTTTTTCTGGTCGCTTCGTTATCTGCCCTTTGCTACTAAATAATATGGTGCATGAATAGTAGCAACTCTTGGCAGCTCTGTGTGTTCTACCAGTTCATCTGATCGTTGTTCGAGCTGTCGTCGTTTTTCCTCGTTTGTATAATAATGGGCAGCACGACGACGAGCACAGCACACTGTGGCCGCTACCGCTGCCAAAATTGCCACGCACAGGAGCATGAGGCCGGCAATCACACTCACTTGTGCTTCGTGCGTGCTCGGACACTGGGCCAGTTGATCGAAACTCAAATCTCCGAAGCTCACTCCACGCAGTCTCATCGGCGAGTGACACTTGGCTTGACGAATCGTTCTGTTGAGCACTGACGTCATCATATACACAATCATAGCTCCAGCTGAACATTGGTCGCAACGCCATTGGTTTTCTGTTAAATTAATATGTGCGATACCTTCCAGTCTTCCCAAGTCCTGTTCATTTAATATTTCCAGCTTGTTATGGGATAGGTCCAGTCTCTGTAGGAACATTGTTGTTGTGAGGAGTTCGTATGGGAATGTGGTTATTCCGTTCCAAGATAAATCCAATGATGTCAGATGCTCATTGTAAGTGAACAAATTTGAAGGTATCTCCTGCAATGACAGATTTGCAAGCCCGACACCACTGATATTTGGTAGAATCTGAAGTATAGTAGCTATTTCATTAAGAGGCAAATTGTTACCACTGAAATTGATAACTCGCAGAGACTCGAGGACCGGAGAAAAAGTATGCAAATGGAATCTATCTATTTTGTTATGACTTATATCCAACTGTGTCAGTGTAGTTAAATTGGTGAGAGATGCAGGCGCAAGCAAGGCGAGACGGTTTCTGGCCAATGACAGTCCCCGTAGCTCACGGTTACGTCCAAATAAATTATCAACAAGTACAGATAGTTGATTTCCATCTAACTTGATTCTTTTCAGTTTTTTCAGACTTATAAACTCGTCTGAAGTGAGATATTTAAATTGGTTCTCTCCTAAATCTAACTCCTCTAAATGAGGCACTAAATGATAAATGTGAGTGTTGACTCTTTGCAACAGACATCTTCTACATTTGAACACCTTTAAATGTTGTATATCTTTGAATATTTCTGGTCGTAGATCATCCAAAGGATTGTAACTCAAATCCAAATAGAAGAGTTTAGACAGCCGTCTAAAAAGTCTTGGCACCAATGTTATTATTCTATTATTGGAGAGAATTAAAGTTTTCAACGATGTCAGATGCCGGAAAGTTTCACTTGGCATTTGCTCAATGTTGTTGTGGTCGAGATTCAGCTCCGTAAGGTTTATTAGGCCTCTGAAGTTGTCAGCATTTATTGTAGTTAAATTATTGTGCGTCAAGTTAATTACTCTTAGATTCTGAAGACCCCAAAAGGGGTATTGTCCTATGGATGGAATATTCGAGTTCACTATGTGTAGTTCACGGAGTTCAGCGAAGGGGGTGGGTTGTGTGAAGATGGGGCCGATTGTGAGGTGGTTAGGGCGGTCTGAGGGAGCAGAGATGATAAGAATGTTGGTTTGTCGGTCCAGGAAGTCGATGGGCACTGCACGCATAGATCCTCGAGTGCATGTAACGCGCAAAACACTTCCCAATTTAGGTTCCAGGATCACCCGACAGCTGCACTCCTCTGGGCAGATAAACTCCGCACCATCACTTCTCATTAAAACCACAGCCAATAATCCCAGCATCACAATGTAGTGATCCGTACTTCTCCATGTTCTACGCAATATTTTCCACATGTTATTTACACAAACAGCTTCCGTCCGGGGTGAGTAAATCAAGTATCCGACATAACAAAGTGCTCTCTAGACATAACTTTGAGCCACAAACTGTTTATGAATACTTTGAGCGTATGCATGGCAAGCGAGCTCTATTCCGGACGACGAAGAAGCTAACGGTGCTAAGTACGTGATGCGACGATAAATAGGTTTCCCCCGTTATATTGTCCCCTTTGTGTTATTATTATATGCACGGCACGAAGGGCGAGGGTCCACATACAATACAACAATAGGGAAAACGAAGAGCAAGCTTGGGGGTCAAGCACAAACGAGCGAGGGTCGCGCGGGCACACAAGTGTTCCCAACTACTATTAAAATTTTCCCCTTAAACCGTTTGTTGCGCTGCCGACTCAGCGAAAATGCACTGCTAGACCTCCAATAATCGTAAAGTCAAAAGAGTGCTAGATTAACTACTTAACTCCTGCAAAAATTTTATGATTTTTAAAATATTATGGCTAAATCAATCACACATTCACAATTAAAAATAAAGGGTCTATTATTGTCATTTATCTCTATCACCTGATTATAAAAGATCTTCGCAGTGCATGATATACTAGTTTTTTTTGTGTCAGATGAAGTGGATCGTTGCTAAATCGCATTCATTATCTGAATATGTTGGTTATAAAAACTCTAGTGAAAGTTGGCTGCACTGTCCTGAATAAAGTCTGAAATCGATCGAATGTACAATACGGTAATGCAATAGATAATTTATATTAAAATGGCAACTATGTTCAGCAGTTCATGTCAACAGGATGATGTGTTGATGTTGATAAATCTATTAAAATTCGATAATGTCTCTTTTTTTCTTACAGATGTGAGGAAAATTAATAAAACTCTTATCGAACTTTGTCTTCCATACAAATATTTTCTTGGGATTGAGCTGAAACTCTTTGCACAAAGACGGATTCTCTTATGAGTTATTTCCCAAATTTTGCTACGTAATTTTTGCGTCGTCAATAAGTAAATTTGAAGCACGGGAGGCCTCGTATTCTATAATTGTTTTAGATTTTTACAAAAATTTTATTTTGTCCTAAAACTAAGGATAGTACTCTAATGTTGGCAACACAAGAGTGTGCTGTCAAATTGACCTTGACACCATCTGTCGCAACTTCATCGTCAAATCTGATAGATGGCGCGCTGAGACATTACCGATTCTATACAATGTGCTTCAAGAAAAGAAAAATTATGCAAACAAGTCGCGCTAATCGATATTTAGGCATTCAATCAACAATCTGTCACACTCAGGCCGCAATTTCCTTGGTGTGATGAGAAACAGTCCCCTTTTTTGGTGGATTTAAATAACTAGAGTCTTAAAGCAACATAGAGGTGAGTTACGAAAAGTACAAGACCAAGTACAAGTCATGCGCGGTATTGATGTGCAGGTACTTATAGTTAAATAAAATTTAAACGTCTGTCCGTGACATACGTTTTAAATACTATTTTGTTTGCATATTCGATTACTAAAGCCTTTTGACTAAAGCGAATCTAACTTTTTTATTATCTCTGTACAGACACATTCCGAATTAAGTGACACAGCTCCAATGACCACAAAGTTTAAATTTGAATGAAGTTGGTCATTCATCATAGCCATATAATGACAAAATTTGGTTTGGAAGGTCATTGTTTACATCGGAAGAAAACGCTAGAGCGTCTCCCCTCCGGGTCAAACCGGTGGCGGTGTTGCTTTAATAAGTTTGGGGTCCAAAACTTTGTTTACTTACCTTCAAGTTCACTACAACTGTATCTTTTATCAATTCGCTCTGTTTCCTTGTTTTTACTCTCAAGCGCTGTGTCACTTTTGCTAATAATATTCTTTGGCTCCGTGAAAGTCGTGTGGTATAGGAGATCTCTCTCCCCTTGCTCGATGACGTGGTTGATCACTGTCAATTTAGTCAGCTCCTCCCAATTTATCTTGGACCCTTCATCCTCATCGCCTTCCAGATGCTCATAAACTTGGTACGCGGTCTTCATGAAGTCAAAGAAATCTTTCACAGTAATAATTTCAGCTGGAATATTTGACTTTAGCTTTACCGTAGAATTACGTCGGGATGTAGGCTCAGAGTGTGCTGGGCTCTTTCCTTTCTTATTGCCATCTTTACCGTCTCCTTTTTGAATAAACATTGTTGTCGTTTCCATTTCGAGATTTGAACTTGCCATTTTTTAGAGAAACAAGGCAATTTGGTGGAAATGTTTAAAAAGTATTGATCTAACATTCCCCTAGAAACGCTAGCTTTCAGTTTCAACGATGTTAGAAATAAAAATGAGGTTATTTTACAGCCAGGATTTGATAGTTAATCTAATACAAAATTTACTTTAAATATACACTTTTATAGCTTTATAAAATTTAGAACAAAATATCTGCAAGCTTAATGCTTATAATTCAAAAAAACATTAGTTCTTACAAAAATAGCTGTCATCAAAACTTAATCTAAATTAAAGATCAAATTAAAAAACAAAAAGCCAAAAAATTATAAAAACTCTATAGAATTTTCAAAGCATCCCGCCTTGTCACATTTGATAGGTAAACATTTGCGACGAAACGAACCAAATCTGGATGGTCTTACTTGCCTTGGTACCGAGAAGGAAAGCATGACCAATCTGTATTTAGTCTGTTTCGCAAATGTTTGACAAATATTGGGAAGTACCCTTTGGAAGTCCTTCATCATAGATGTGCTCTCAGTCAGACGTGGGGGATTTGTATACTTTCGTGCGAAAAAAGCAAAAACGCTTGCACTGAACAATCAGTATACATATTGCTTTATTTACTGTGTGTAAGCGCGTGCGTCTAAATGCACCAAATGTCATGTGTTGATATGGAAACGAACGAACGAAACGTAATTAAAAAAACTATCTGTCTATGGAATAGGTGATATGTCATATCAACAAGATCATTTTCTCTGTACTATTTTGTTGTTCAACAAAGTTATTTAGAATGTTTCTTGCTAAATTTTATTATGGAAAGTCACCAACCCGAACATGACAAGGGCATTTTGTTGCCTGACACGTTCTGGAGGACACCGCAGCGCGCGATCCCGGGCAGACCTCTCCAACGGGTCAGACGGAACGAGGTTATGTCTGGGTCTTCATACCAGCAATTCCAGGCGTCGGTGAACGACGCCTGGGATCTCGGCGACGACGACATCATCTCCGGAATCGCAGACACTAAAATATCGAGGGCCATATCGCAAACTGCCGCTTTAAACGTGATAAATTCGCATAGGAATAGTAGTAAAAACGTAAACAAAAATGACGTCAAAGTTGATACTGACAGTGTTAAAAGTGAGAAGGAAGATGTGAAGATTGAAAAGAATGAGGTTCGGAAGGTTGTTGTGGGCCCTGGAGCTAGTTCAGGGCCCCTGCGACACTACCCGGGTCGCCCCCGCCCCGTGCGGCTGTCGGCGCTGACATCGCGAGAAGAGAGCAGCGAGTCAAAGCTGGAGCGCTTCCAGCAGCAGCACGAGAGCTCAGTGGTGGACCTGGATGAGCTCAAGCAGCTTAGTTGGTCTGGTATACCAATAAAGGTGAGAGAAATAAATAAATTTACATTTCCAAGAAATAGTAGGCACCTATCGTAGAATTCTAGTGCACAGTGTGGACCAATTGAATTCAACTTGCAATTATGTGATAACAGTTAATTTATTTATTACTAGCTGTTGCCCATGGCTTTGAAGAAAGTCAATGTTACACTGAACCGTTAATTGACAGTTGTATGTGATTCACCTAGGGCTGCTGCCTACGTTTTCGGAGCAGCACATTTACTTAAATGTGTCACTCTCGACCAACTGGCCCCGCCAATCGGGGCCGCGCCGCGTTTATTATTATAGCTAAAGTGCGGAGTGAGACAGGCGTATATTTACGGAGAATACTTATATTCCTTTGACCCCAGGCCAGGGCTGTCACGTGGCGCCTGCTGGCCGGCTACCTGCCCCCCAACTCCGAGCGGCGCGAGGAGACGCTCGCCCGCAAGCGCGCCGACTACAAGCACCTGGTGCGGCAGTACTACGACGCGGAACGCGACGACGACACGTACAGACAGATACACATAGACATACCGCGCATGAGTCCGCTCGTAGCGCTGTTCCAGCAGGCCACTGTGCAGGTTTGTGTCTTGATTTCGAATTATCATAAGCCTATCACCCTCTTCTGAATGAAAGAAAAGGAAGTAACCAAATTTTTTTAGGATTTCAAGCATAAGCTGGATTTATCTTGATGAGCATGATGGCAAAGTATGTGTCTATTTTATAGCTTATTAGGCCCATAGTGGGGGATATAGCTGTTTGGTGCACTGACATCGATATACCGCCACTATAGTCCTATTATATGCTTACGGCTGCATATTTCACCTGTCTGCTAGTTAGGATGGTGAAGAGCCTGTGGAGAGGACAGCGACACAATGAAGCACTCTCCAAGTCCTGGGCATCGCTTATCTTAAACTGGAATATTACAGGCTCCTACCCCTTAGCTCTTAAGATTCAGATGAACATTTAAACACAAGAGGCTGGCATAATAGGGTCTTATGGGGACGAGGTGATGTCAGGTGTATCAAATGCCTCTATAACAACAAGAGGCAGCTCAGCTTTCAAGTAAGCACCATGGTATCTATGGAGTTTGGCAAGGTCATAGACTCATAATTGTTTTGTTGTTCATTGCAGTTCAACACTCCATGGGACATTATTGTTGGCCATGGGCTTTTTTTTTTTTTGTTATTATTTGCCATAAATTGTAGGTATGAGTACATACAACATATTGTATTGGATATTTCTACATACTTAAAGTGCCTGTACAATTTTACCCCTTTAGGAGTGTAGCATATTTTTTTTTTATGGCTTTACATTGATAGTGCTGCTGTTTGTCAAACAACAATTGTATATAATAAAATATTATTGTTGTGCGTTGTACGCAGTTAAGTAGGCAGTTGTGCAACTGATTTGTTTATATCAAGTTATTATTCACTCATCACTATTTTTATTGTATATATAATATTATTATTATGGGGATAGTAGGCCTATATCTGAACTGTTGTATTAAGTCTTTGAAATGCTTAAAGGCTTAGAGAATATTTATTTATAAATAATATTGAAGATTATTAGTTTATAATTTAACTTAAAACCTTTTAAATTATTAAAAGAATAAAGTTCTATAATTTAGTCATTTCATTATGGATTAAGTCAAAGATATTTATGAAAGTTAATAGCTTTTCCTCAATTCTATAATTCTAGGATCAAAAATCAAAATATAATAAGGATAAGTACTTAAATTATATTAAATTACTTAATTTAAATTATATGGCCGTGTGGTTTCTGGTAGTGTAGAATAGGACCACTCCAACTCTTCCCATGGATGTCGTACAAGGCGACTGAGGGAATACATTATAAAACATACATCAGGCCTCCCCAACTGTTTGAACAGCGCGGGGAGTGTAGGCCAAATCCTCCGTCTGTCTCCAGCAGATGAGAGAGGGTTGTGCTCCTGCAGTGGAGACAGAAATAACCTGATGATGAAGTACTTAAATTAGAGAAATTACTAAATTGACACTTCTGAAAAAGTGATTTGAATATCCCAGGTTAGAACAAGAGGCAAGAACATCAACTAAGCCATCTCATTCCCATCAGGTGATGTTCGAGCGGATTCTCTACATCTGGGCCATCCGGCACCCCGCGTCTGGCTACGTCCAGGGCATCAACGATCTGGTGACGCCGTTCTTCATGGTGTTCCTGCAGGAGGCAGCCCCCGGCCAGGAGCTCGACAATTTCCCCCTAGATAAGCTTCCTGAGGAGTCAAGGGATGTGATAGAAGCTGATAGTTTCTGGTGCTTGTCCAAGTTTCTCGACAGTATTCAGGATAATTACATATTTGCTCAACTTGGAATACAGTATAAGGTGAGTGCTTATATATTTAGATAGATAAACTCTTTATTGCACACAAATAAAAAATACCCATAAAAAATAGTTTGGAAAGTGTACAAAGGCGGCCTTATCGCTAAAAACTTTATTTATATATAATTACACTATCAGCTATGCCCGCGACCTCGTATGCGCAGACCACTGAAATACGTGGCTCCACTACCCCCCTCTCTAAAAATCACCCGTACTTGCTCTCCACCTTCTCCCGCCCACTCCTGGTGCATGTTTGCCTGGTGCCTCAAAACCTGGTGCATGTTTCATCTTGATATGCCACTTAGAACCTGAGATATTAATAAAGTTGTGATTGTGATTGGGATTGAGAGTCTTGAGTGGGAGTGGTATAGGGAGCGAGAGTGGGAACGGGAGCGGATTCTGTAGTACACAGCATTATAGCTGGGTTTATTAGAATATATTTTCTATACTTCCGGCGGTAGCCCTGTATCACACGTACTCCCAGCCGTACTTGTGCTTTGCGGGCGACGGGACGCTGGCGGGGGATGAGGGAGGAGTGTCGCTTCCTACACGTAATAATAATGTTCTTTGGTCAGGGAATTTATAGTTTTAATAATATTTATTTATTTATTTTTCCAAGCAATTTTATTTTATTTTATTTAACTCTTTATTGCACACACACAGATAAAACAAAAATATTACATTAAAAAGAAACACAAGTACAAAGGGCGAACTTATCTCTGAGAGAGATTTCTTCCAGCAGACCCGCGAGAGAGATAATTGAAATAAGAGAGGCAGACATAGTGTGTACGTAAATAAAAAAACATATACATACATACACTAATATAAACTATATACCCACTTTACAAATTTATTAAAGACAAATTGATTAAAGGCGTCAATAGCAAGGAAGATTGTTGTGGAGACTGACGCTAGGATAAGTTCTAAGGGGAAACCGTGTATTCCAGGACGCCAGGTATTCCACCCCACGGAAAGAATTTTATTAATACACTAGCTGTGCCCGCGGCTCCGCTCGCGTGAACTACAGGATCCGCTCCCATTCCCACTCCCGCTCCCGCTTCCGCTGGCGCTTCTGCTCCCGGTCCCGCTCCCGCTCCCGAGCCCTCTCTCTCCCGCTCCCGCTTCCGCTCCGGTCCCGTTCCCGAGCCCTCTCCCACACCCACTCCCCTTATCCCAAGCCCACGCCCACGCGTACGTCCACGTCCACTCCCGCTCCCTCTCCTGCTCCCGCTCCCGCTCCTGCTCCCGCTCCCACACCCACTCCCCTTTTCCCACGCCCACGCCCACTCCCACTCCAATTCCCACTCGCAGCTCCAAATGTAATCCAAACTCAACGCAATCTAAATAGTACGGGAATACTATTATTTGCAATATATTGCATACTAACTTTACCTACTAATGTGTTTGAAAACTAAAAATGTCTATAACTTTTGATTGTGTTAGCCGATTGCGATGAAATAAAGACTAAATGTTAAGTTAAGTTAAGCCCCATGTTTTTGTGAAAAGTCCATAAAAATCCGTTCAGTAGTTTTTAAGTGATGCGTGCACAAACTCACAGACAAACAGACAAAAATTCCAAAAATGATTGAAATATGTTCTATTACTTATCCTTAGACCCCTCAATTTGTTTTTTGGAAATATCTTCAATGTACAGACACGCGATGTTTACGATTTTATTTATAAGATAATTTGTTATCAGTTTTAAAAAAAATCTGTACCGTGAATGATATGATTGCTTATCTCTGGTTATCATTACTCGGCTCATACACCACTTAGCCTATTGGCCTATATTGCTAAATAAACAGTTGATTATTTACTAAAGATTATTCATTAAAGACAAAAGTCTTTATTGTGATCTAACTGTCATGATTTAATCGTGGCACGACGCAGAAACGTGGACACTGACGGTGGGTCTGATCCACAAGTTTCAAGTCGCTCAGCGAGCTATGGAGAGGGCTATGCTCGAGGTTTGTGTGAAGGATATGATTCGTAATGAGGAGATCCGACGCAGAACGAAATTCACCGACGTAGTCGATAGAATCAGCAAACTGAAGTGGCAGTGGGCGGGCCACATCTGTCGCAGAACCGACGGCCGTTGGGTCAGACGAGTTCAGAGTCGAGACTGTAGGTCGGCACGCGCGGGGGACCTGAGGAAGGTGGCCGGAAGCGGCTGGATGCTGAGGGCCTAAGTATTTGTACAGTAATGGCTGTTACGATGGATATAATTAGTAAAGAGGTTGTACATTTTGCACTTACGATGGTTATGCTTATCAAAAACACGTAAAGTAAACAATAATTCAATAATCGGACCACTGATTCTTAAAGATCTCGTCGCGCTCATTCCGAATATGCTATTAACTCAATTTTCACAAAGATGTCGATTGCGTTGGTTATGTTAAGGACGGCAGAGTTCCCGGCAGCCCTAACTATAGTCCTGGGTTACGGTTGCGGTTTGAAGAAGGTAGTCGGAAGCTGGATGCTGAGGGCGGAGGACCGGGTGTGGTGGCGTTCATTGGGGAAAGCCTATATCCCACAGTGGATGTCTACGGGCTGATATGATGATGACGTAATAAATACCATATAGCAGGAAATGACAATTGGTTTATATAAATATAGACATTCCGTCATCAGTTAAATGTTGTAAACAGGTAATTCGTGTTTATTCCTTACTAGCTGTTGCCCGCGACTTCGTCAGCGTGGACAACTTAACATCACAAATTACTATGTATTTCCCGTAGGAATGGATGTTTTTTTTCGCGATAAAAACTATCCTATATCCTATTCCAGCACCTAACCTATATGTGTGCCAAGTTTCATCACGATACGTTCAGTGGTTGAAGCGTTATTTAGTAACAAACATCCTAGTTGGCATTATGTTCGCCTTTTGTAAATTTCTGTGCAATAAATTTTTTAAATAAACAATAAATAAATATCCAAACATCCAAACTTTCGCATTTATAATATTAGTAGGATAGGATAGACATAGACATATTTTATTGATAATCATTTGATTACAAGTCTTTTTTTTTAAATATATTAATAATACATGTCATTATTTTTATACAGTTGTAAGTCAATATCTTTCCAAAAGTCCATAATATAATCATAATTTAAAATTAAATTAAAACCATAAAAAAACACATTTAACAGTATAACTGTTTAAAATTTCTTAAACTTACTTTCGATAAATTCATTGAAGCTATAGAAGGTTTGCTTGATAAACCACTTCTTCAGTTTTAATTTAAATGATTGGTTGGAAGGAGCTTTCTTTATATGGCTGGGTATCCCGTTGTAGACGGCCGGGCCCATGGCATGATATATATTGATAGTGGTATAGAAAAATCGCTGAAGTACCATTTTAGAAACTTTACAGAAATAAAGATTTTCCAAAACAGTGTGAAGTATGAAAAAATTATCGTAGATATATTTCTTTGCAGGTAAACCAGCTAAAAGAGCTCATCCGTCGCATAGACCAACCTCTTCATGAGCACCTTCAGAGCCACGGCGTGGATTACCTCCAGTTCTCATTCCGCTGGATGAACAATCTCCTCACCAGGGAAATCCCTCTACCCTGCACCATCCGCCTATGGGACACCTACCTGGCAGAATCCGACGGCTTCGCCACCTTCCAGCTATACGTGTGCGCTGCTTTTTTACTCCACTGGCGCGAGAGGCTGATGCAGGAGAAGGACTTTCAGGGTCTCATGATATTGCTGCAGAATGTACCTACGCAGAACTGGACTGACTCTAATATTAGCGTGCTGGTGGCTGAGGCGTATAGGCTGAAGTTCGCTTTCGCTGATGCGCCAAACCATCTCCACAGCGCTGGTAAGTCGGAGAGATGACCTGGATTGACGCGTTGATGTCTTTATTGAGGCAGGGGTGGTTGTCCATTGGAAGGCTTAGGCCTTAAGGTACGACACTTGCGAAGATAAATGTTGAAGCCATGCTGTCTTTTGTAAAAATGTCTTTACACGAGTTGCACTTCCAGACGACCATATCAAAGTCAAATTATTTATTGCATATGACACAGTATATAAGAAGTTTAGGTATTTAGTTATTATGTAGTTTATTATGCACTTATTTTGCCCCCCTCGCTCTTACTGTCTGTCTCACACCCTGTAAGACTGGAAGAGATCTCTTTTAGAGATAAGCTCGCCTTTGTACACAAAATTTCTAACTGTAAATAGTTTTAAAATTGTGCAATAAATATATATTTAGTATGTACAATACATACTTGGTATTTCGTTGTACATTCACGTCCCTTAATATGTACTATACTGATCTTTCGTATCGGCTTGTTCGTGCGTCGTGCAGACGATAATAATACTTAACCCTATGTCATAGTAAAACCAGAACATTTATATTAAGATCTGCGAGGAGACGTTTTTATATAAATTTCGATTTTATATTACTGCGATTTTCATACAATTGTCCTTGTGTCGTACTTTTTCTTTCCCGCTCAGTGGACAACCGCCCTCTGGATTCCGCAGGGTAATTTCCATTAGCTCTGTTGCCTATCTCGTGTATTTTAGGAATGTCTACTGATTTCAATGTTTGCTTATAAAAAGGGCCTAATAATATAAATGAATAATAAGTTATCCATTAAGATTTTTATAAACAAGCTCTTATTTCAATTTTGTATTCTTATCAAATATAATGGACCTACTTGCCCAACAGTGGGAGGTATATATAAGCTACAGGGGTCTCGCCTCTGTAAAAAAAATGACATGTTTAAAAATTTAACATAGAAAGTGTCTTATTTTTCTTAGTAGTTCACGGTACATAGACCTGGCATGACAAAATTCGATAAGAAATTTACTGTACATACATAAAGCTCACGCCTTGGTCCCAGAGGGGTAGGCAGAGACGATGTATCGCCACTTTGCGCAATCCCATGTCGCAAGACGGCTTTCCTTCGCCCGCTTTTCGCCCCGCGATACCCCTTGACGTGATGTGTTGCGAACAACATCGCCGCCTTGTTGAGGTACCACGACTAGCTAGGGAAATAATGGGCCACCTTTTTCAGAGCCCCGCATGACTCGGTAGGGCTAATAGTGCCCAGTAATGTACTTTACCAGTACAGTACTTATTTATCTGGTACATGATTAGGGTACATCCAAATACTCGTACTTATTCTTCTCGTTGCCGGTATCAAGCCCTGAGGCCATACTTCAATTTCAATTTATTTATTCCTTAACAAAATACATTGTGTCGGAAACTTATTAACATAAGATTTAAAATTTACATGCAACAATAATACAAACAAATTAGATATATATTATTGATCAATGTCAACTGAGAAAAAATAATTACTTAATGTCCTAAAAATTCTTCAATACTATAATAACATTTGTCAAGGAACTCTTTCAAGCGGCGTCTAAAAACATTTACATTATTAATAATTTTAAATTCATTTGGCAGTTAATTAAATAATTTTACTGTTTGACAATATATGCTTACTCTGTAAGACATTTATTCTCCTAAGCGTTTGGAGTTTAACTGCGACAGTTAGACTCTGGATATGGCACATGACCCTTAAGAGCTTAGGATTCTCAAAGTGGTCGAAATCGGATTCCCAGGGGTCGACATAAACGAAAACTGATTTTGGGGGTCAGCGAGGTCTAAAAATCGACCCCTATTAATTAAAACAAGTTCTTATTTGAAACTTTCAAGATACTGTATAAGTTGTGTTACGTGTACCAACTTGTTATAAGAATGACTTATATTTTAGTAGGAAGTATCATTGTTGTACTATAAAAAAAACTAGTGATAGTATTTTTAATGTAATTTGGCTATAGGGGTCTGAGGAAGGGGTCTCTTGCCCAAATAGTTTGGGAATCCCTGCTTTAGAGAGTACAGAATAGCTTCGTCGTTCGTTTATTATCCGATATGCCGCCCCCCCCCCCCTCCAACTGTTGGACAGAGGCCTTCCCCAGTGCTCGCCAATATACGAGTCTAGTGTTGATAATTTCTCGAGAATATTTTGTTGGCCGAACTTAAAAAGTGATGTCACTTTTCCCTACGTACGAAAACCATTGCAACATGTAGGTGTTTATGTATATAATCGTTATTGCAGACTGGTGATATTACAGTTACTTATATAAACACAAAATTAGTTGCATATTCATATTCATTTATTGTTTCATGTAGTTTAAAAGATGTTACATAACAATACACAGGTACTAACATGAACCCTGTAAGAGCGCTACAATATATGTAAAAGCATCAATTAAAAATATAAAATTAAATTATGAAATAGAAATAGATTTTTTCTTAAATATTTACAATGTCAGCATATTAATGAATATAAATGTCAATAAAAAAAATTATAAATCTATATAATATAAAATGTCAGAAATACTAATAAAATAAAAACATCCATTTAAATATTATCCCTATCATTAAAAAACTCATGCAATGAGTAAAAACATTTGGCAATTAAATACTTCTTCAGCTTATTATTGAATATTGTCTCCTTTTTTTTTCATTTATTATTATACATGTTAGAATTTTATTTGCATTGTTGATCGTAGAGGAAAGTGGCTTCACTTTGTAAATTCTCGGCCAGGAGAATGTTCTCGGGAATTTACCATCACTAAACGAGTCTCAAAATGAAATAAATGCTTGTAAAATATGTTTTTAGTTTTTATTTAAGGGCAGCTTTCTGTCTTTTATGTATAAAGATTTATATATATGACTATTTGATTCAGACGTGTTTGTGACTTTTGTTTATGTAACATTAATACCTTATGAATGTTGTTTTTATAGTAATTTTAGATTATTTACATTTCCACTACAGATTGAGAACCACTGATCAATAAAATTGTTTATCATCATTATATCATTTATCAAACATCGCCGTTAAATCACAAAAATCTTTTTTGTAATTATAAATGCACATTGGGCCCGATTCTGAAGCATCATCATCAGCCTAAATAAGTCCACTGCTGGACATAGGCCTCCACAATAGAATGCCGCTTTTGGTGGGCTGTTCATTGGGGGATTTGCCATAATCACCATGCTTGGCAGGCGGATTGGTGATCGCAGTTATGATCTTAACATACATCTAAACATTTTCCAACTACCACGAAAAAGTCGCCGACAGCCCACCAAAAGCGGCATTCTATTGGGGAGGCCTATGTCCAGAAGTGGACGTATTTAGCCTGATTATGATGCTTCAGAATCGGGCCCAACGAAGTGGGCACGGGTCAGCTACCATATTATACAGAAAAACCAATTATTTAGAATTTGGATGATATGTCATCATCATCGTCAGGTTATTTTCGTCTCCACTACAGGAGCACAACCCTCTCTCATCTGCCGGAGACAGACGGAGGATTTGGTCTACACTCCCCGCGCCGGCCAGACGTGTTAGGGAGGCCTGATTGATGTTTTATAATGTATTCCCTCAGTCGCCTTGTACGACATCCACGGGAAGAGTTGGAGTGGTCGTATTCTACTCTACCACGCGGCAATATGTATTTATAATTTATTTCAAAACCGATTTTTTGTGATTTATTTGCTTTTCGAACTATGTAGCGTTTAACAGGTTTTCCCAACAGGTAAGAGCACCAAAAATAAAGTATATTAGGACTGTTAATTCATTTCTGCAAGCGAAACGATGGGCAGGTACTGGTTTGTCATGTTACAGTAACTTACTTTTCTGAACTTACGTTATTTGATACAGTTTAAGATAATAAATATGTATTCAAAGTAAACCATACCGATGGATCAGTTCAATATGGGAACTACCCAAAAAATATTGTTTTGAGTAATTAGCCGACCTACTAAAACCATAATAAAACTATAGGTTTCAAGATCTTTATTCTCATTAAGACAATGTCACTTACATGAGAAACAATATAGAAAAAAGCGGCCAAATGCGAGTCGGACTCGCCCATGAAGGGTTCCGTAGCAGCAAGTAACATAATATAAAAGTTATAGTAGTTCGTTGTAACTTTGATCAATGTTTTAATAATAGTATTGTGGTTTACGATTCATGACGTATTAAAAAAAACTACTTACTAGATCTCGTTCAAACCAATTTTCGGTGGAAGTTTGCATGGCAATGTACATCATATATTTTTTTAGTTTTATCATTCTCTTATTTTAGAAGTTACAGGGGGGACACACACATTTTACAACTTTGGAAGTGTCTCTCGCGCAAACTATTCAGTTTAGAAAAAAATGATATTAGAAACCTTAATATCATTTTTGAAGACCTATCCATAGATACCCCACACGGATGGGTTTGATGAAAAAAATTTTTTTGAGTTTCTGTTCTAAGTATGGGCAACCCCCAAAATTTTTGTTTTTTTTCTATTTTTGTTTGAAAATCTTAATGCGGTTCACAGAATACATCTACTTACCAAGTTTCAACAGTATAGTTCTTATAGTTTCGGAATAAAGTGGCTGTGACATACGGACGGACAGACAGACAGACATGACGAATCCATAAGTGTTTTGCCATTTGGCTACGGAACCCTAAAAACATATTTTTTTAGTTCGAACCGCACACACACAAAACTTTTATAATTATTCTACCTACTCGTTTAACGCATTTCTTGTTAGATATCGTAATTGTAAACTATACTATTGTTATGCGAGTCAAATAGTTTAAAGTTATCTCATACTGTTTTTCGAGTGGTTCCTCTATTGAACTGAGCCATCGATATGTTATTTTTTAACCTGACTTCCCATATGAAAGTTTAAAAAAACGTATGGGTATAGTCAACGATCTCTATGTACTACTAGATGGAGCGTTCCGAACAATCACTCTGTTCCACGCAACTGCGGCTTCGGGAGCCGCAACTCGGTTACAATCAGAATGAAACTTGTGCAGTTACTACGCAGAAAATTTAATTGTTACTAAATATTGACGCTATGGGTAAATAGCGTCAATATTTAGTAAATAATTAAATGTTCAGCGTAGTAACTGCACGAGTTTCAAAGTGAATGAGTTGCGGCTCCTTGCATGGAACAGAGCGATTGTTTGGAACGCTTCATCTAGTCGTACATAGAGATCGTTGGGTATAGTTAATATAAAATTAATTGTTCATACTCCTGGGCACAATGCGTACACATACGCCACAATTTCGATGGTTATTGTAGCTATAAGGTATTTGGCACTAAATAAGGCCCACCTTGTGACGTCTTTTCAAGAAAAAAGGGGTTTGCTGTGATTAAATCATTTATTAAACTTTTTCATAGGCAGGCCTTATTGGGAACCTGGCATTATTTGAGTCAAGTACCTTATAGCTAAATACGGCCAATGTAAGTTGTATATTACACAGTAGTTCATAGTAGAGTGAATGCGTATGCGTTCCAACCGCCGTCATTATCCCTCCCCTTCAAAAGTAGAAGAGACAATACCAGTTCATCGTTTATATTATAAAACTAGCTGTGCCCGCGGCTCCGCTCGTGTGAACTACAGAATCCGCTCCCATTCCCACTCCCACTCCCACATCCACACCCACTCCCCTTTTCCCACGCCCATTCCCACTCCCAGCTCCAAATGTAGTCCAAACTCATCGCAATCTGAATAGTACGGAAATACTATTATGTGCAATATATTGCATACCAACTTTACCTACTAATGTATTTGAAAACTAAAAATGTCTATAACTTTTGATTGAGTTAGCCGATTGCGATGAAATAAAGACTAAATGTTAAGTTAAGCCCCATGTTTCTTTGAAAAGTCCATCAAAATCCGTTCAGTAGTTTTTAAGTGATTCGTGCACAAACTCACAGACAAACAGACAAAAATTCCAAAAATGATCGACATGTGTTCTTTTAGACCCCCCAATTGTTTTTTGCAAATATCTTCAATGTACAGACACGCGAAGTTTACGATTTTATTTATTAGATAAGTGTCTGGTCCGTGCACAGACTCTGCACAGGTGAAATATTTAATTCAATTTATTATTTTTCATCAACTTTCGGTGGTGAGGATAATGATGGCGGTTGAAACGCACGTATATTCACCCAGCAGCGCTCTACTCCCGTGCTGTGCTCGTAAAGTTGGCGGCACGTAACTTGAGATCTAAGATAGGTCCAAGGATCTAAGTTAAGTATATGCCAGAGCTACGGAAGCTGTTTTTAAAATACTCCCAGTGTAAAAACGCTGATTTGCTCTAGAAGGACATGGCTGGTTTTCCCATGGGAAATCGGGGAAAACGTTAGGGTTATGTAAGTGGTGCGTAATGGCATGAAGTAGCCAGCCATATCAAAATAAATACTATAATGAATCTTCTCGTATGTATATAAAATGTATTTAAATTGTTTACAATGACTTTCATACGCAGAGTTATCACAATAAATGAAGTATATCACATACAGTTGTGTTTTCTTACTATGAGCCGTTCAATTCACGATGGCACTTTCCACGGGGTACGCGGGGAGTTCATCCGAACGTCAGCATCTGTGTACGTATGCACACTGATTAGTGCGTAACGATAGAACTAACACAGTAATAATATAACGCATACAATGAAATGTAAGCGATTGAGAGAAGTGAGGCGTGCCGTCGTGAGCTGTACGATCTAGCTTACGGACTCGTGTAGTTCGGTCCGCTGAACGCCCGGCCGCTCGTTTCGGCCAACGGGCCGCTGTTATACGAACATTGTGTTGTATTTATAATAGGTATCTACAGCTGTCACGAGATATATTACTATAGAACAAAAATATTAGATGTGCAGGAGGTGTTTTTGTATGAAACCTTGTACAAATACAAATACTTTATTGATAATTTTCATTACATGTCAATTTAAAATTAAAATGTTTAAATATGTCAGAAGTCATTAAATTACAACAAAAATAGAATATTGAATGTCAATAGACCTTAAAAATTAAAAATAAATAAAAGTATATTGGTCTTACACGAATTTATTGAGTTTGTAGAACTCGTCCAAACTATAAAACGCGTGCTCGATAAGCCAGTACACACCCACTATTAGCAGTCAATAATAAGTGTTACGCTAATGAAAAAATCTTAAATAGTGGTACTACTAGCTGTTGCCCGCGACTTCGTCCGCGTGGACAACTTAACATCACAAATTATTATGTATTTCCCGTAGGAATGGAATGTTTTTTCGGGATGAAAACTATCCTATGCCCTATTCCAGGACCTAACCTATATGTGTGCCAAGTTTCAGCCCGATCCGTCCAGTGGTTGAAGCGTGACTGAGTAACAAATATCCCAACTTTCACATTTATAATATTAGTAGGCGGCTTATCTCAGTCAGCTGTATTTTCGGCGTAATCGATAGTTTATCTGGGTTGGTTTTTCTCATTCCTCAACAGTGATATGATTCTAAAAGAGGATAGCTTGAATGTTTAACTTGTCTGAATTACACTGGATATTAAAAACGCCTGCCACAATCAAATAGCAACATAATTTCGACTTCTCAATACATTGCTATTACAATTTCTCAAGGCGCTAACTTTTACTAATGTGTTGTCGAAAAATGGCAACATTAACCTTTTGCACTTGCGCAAAACGGACGTCCGAGACCTTGACCTAGAACCTGACATTGACAGCTGAGTGACCTTCAACAAGAAAATTCACTTTTTATATGGTTAAACTGTAAACAAATACATCAAATATGTTTCTAAAAGTGCACGTTTGAAAACACACCACAATGCTTAACAAGTCTTTCGATGCAAGTGTAAGTAGGGACTCGTATTGATTTATTGTATGTAACCCTGGATGTAACCTTGAACTGGGAAGGTAAAACATTATCACAACATCTGAGTTCTGCGTGGGTGGAATAACGTAGCGTATCGTAAATGAGGGTAAGTTAGTAGATTGTGTTGTACTGTTTGCTGATTCGACTTGTTACAAACTTGAGATTTAATTTAATTAGTTGGTTGTGCACTCGTCTCACGTTCATGAGGTCGTGGGTTCAAACCTCGCCCGTACCAATGAGTTTTACGAAACTTAAGTACGGTTTATTTATAATACCACAGGCTTTTCGGTGAAGGAAAACATCGTGAGGAAACCTGCATATGCCAAAGAAGGAATTCTGAGGCGTATGTGAAGTCCACCAAATCGGCTTGGGGCACCGTTGGTGGTCAGGGGTTTGGCACAAAAGATCCTGAAGGGTCGAAGTGTCGCCAGGTCTTCCTGGGCCCCTGATGAGAAGATAAGATAAAAGGTTTACTCCGTAAGTACCATCTGTATTCACTATAATATATTTAAAATATTACTTATTGATTGAGTATTAAAACTATACTTATTTTTTATTATTCCATTATGCAAAAAAATCCACAGGTTTACTACGAGTACGACATTGTATGCATTCCATACTCAGACAAAACAAAAAATTTGGGGCTGATTAATTTGGGACTGTAAATCTGGGTTACGTGTCGCCACCTATACCAATATTGACTAAGTTATTGCCATTCGATAATAGTCTAATGCTAGCTCTACATCATCATCATCATCTCAGCCCTTAGACGTCCACTGCTGGACATAGGCCTTCCCCAATTAACGCCACCACACACGGTCCTTAGCCTTCCACACATCTATCCGCTTCCAGCCACCTTCTTCAAATCGTCGGTCCATCTGGCAGCGGGGCGTCCCACCCTGCGCGTGCCAATCCGCGGTCTCCACTCCAGAACTCATTTCTCCCACCGGCCGTCGGTTCTGCGATAAAACTCAAGCTCAAACTAACCGTCAAATACTCTATGTGACCGTGATCAGTCGAGTACGATCGAGTTCAGCGCAGAGGCGGTACATCGACATCACATCAAAGGAGTTCATGATGGTTCGGTGTTGGCCCTCGAAATGAGAGAACAATATTCTGTTACGATCGTCCAACCCTTCAGCTCCAAACGCCGTACCTGCGCGAACTCCAAACATCATGGGCCAACTCTGAACCGTCATAAACTTTGATATGATGTCGATTTACCACTGCCGCTGAACTCGGCGGTCTCCGGTCCATGGGTCCCTGGTGTTTATTTTTAGTTAAAATTATAAATTTTTCGATTCGTCATTTTTCTCGACCAAACTCTAGTATATATTATCTTTGACCAAACCCAAGCCTCCGTCACTAGAAAGAATCTACCGCGATAAGTAGCTACCCTTCTACACATCTAGTGTTGCATGTTGGAGGGTTGGACGATTATGTAGTGCCAGGCATTATGTAGTATTGTGGCCACAATAGTCGTCTAACAGGAAAGTATGAATATTAAATGCAACAGTAGTTCCTTTTTTCCTTTATTTTAACGTCAGGTGTCAACATTTCGTGGTTATTTATCTCTAACTATATTTGCGGTTTTCCTTACACAACTTTTAATATAACTTATTTATATTATTAAACTACATAGTTGTGCCCGGGGCTCCCACTCCCTCTCCCACACCCACTCTCACCCCAATCGTGGGATTGGGGTGAGAGTGGGTGTGGGAGAGGGTGGGAGTGGGGGTGGGCGTGGGCCCACTCCCACTACAGCTTCAAATGTAGGTAGTCCAAACTCATCGCAATCTGAATAGTACCGAACATGAAAATTATACTTCTTTGTTATATTGCATACTTACCTTACCTACTAATGTATTAGAAAAATAAAAATGTCCGTAACTTTAGATTGAGTAAACCGATTGCTATGAAAAAAGCCCATATGTTACTCCGAGTTAAGCCCTATGTTTCTGTGAAAAGTACATCAAAATCGGTTCAGTAGTTTTTACGTGATGCGTGCACAAATTAACAGACAAACAGATAAACACAAAAAATCCAAAAATAATCAATATGTGTTCTATTACTCATCCTTCATCCGCCATATTTTTTTTGCAAATGTTTTCAATGTACAGTCTCGGGAAGTTCACGTTTTTATTTGATTCTCTGGCGTAGCTTAGTCTAGACCAGGGATTCCCAAACTATTTTGGACAAGAGACCCCTTTTCCAAAATGAACTGATACCTGAGACCCCCATAGCCAAATTACTTTAAATATCCTATCTGTAGTTTTTTCCTATTGATACAAAATACTTACCAATTTAAAAACTTTGCGGTTAGTTAAGTGAGTAAACTTGACATCATTTTCTCATTAAAAGTACAACAATATGTCCTACTAAAATATTAGTCATTCTTATAACAAGTTGTTACAAGTAACACAACTTATACAGAAACTCGAAAGTTTCAAATAAAAACTTGTATTAATTAATAGGGGTTCATTTTTAGACCTCGTCGACCCCCTAAATCAGTTTTTAGTTTATGTAATAGACCCCTGGAAAACCGATTTTGACCCCAAGGGGTCGGTATCGACCAGTTTGGGAATCCCTGGTCTAGACGATGGGTAGCAGTCTACGTGTTAAATTCCATATGCTGAGATAAAGATTAGTGAACAAATATCGCTGTTACCCCACTATTATACCTATGAATAAATAGTTTATTGTCGTAATAGAAACAATTGTGTACTTATTACCTAAGCTGGACTGCCGATAGGGCTGCGGTCCGTGCTCTTCCTGCCTCGCTTCCTGCCCGCTCGATAACAGAAATATTTTGAACCGTCTAGTGATGTGCTTGAACCACTCAATAATACCGTTTTATTTAATTTTACCGCCTCAATGGATGGTAATTGAAAATATTACCACGTTTTTATTATGTCACTTTCTTGTTTGTATGTATGTAAACGCTTTATTGTACCAAAAAAACAACAACAACGATAATAAAATAGGAATTAAACTGTGTACCAAGGCGGACTAATCCCACTTAGGGATCTCTTCCAGTCAACCTTAGAGTAACCGAAAGGACAAGTATAATGCGTTTAGTGCCAAATTTGATAAAGAAATGTACCGACTTTTAATAAAATATATTTTTTAATATGTTTGTCTGTCTGTAACTCTGATTTCAATCACTTCCCGATTAGCTGTCCGGCTGAAACTTTCTGGGTACCTCACAACTCGATGACAGTGCATTCTAAATCTATTTATTAGACAGACAGACAGATAGGTACATAAGAAAACGAAAAAGAACTAAATATTTAATGAAGAATTAAAAAATAACCTAATAACCACGTTTTATGCGCCTTAAAAATAATAAAATAACCCTCCGAGGGTCTTGAAGTCCCAAGAGGACATACACACACAAAAAACACACACCACTACCACATACATGCTTAAATATGAACTCTAAAAACGTGGTGCGCATCTTGAAACTTATTCATGAACATGAAAGCTTAGATTTTAATATCTTAGTAGTAGATAAGTAACGGTTTCATAAAATTTTACCGCCTCGATGGTTGGTCGTTGAAAATATAAAAAAAAAAATCTTCAACAAACGTCAAGACGACTAAGGGATTTCTTCAGGAACGAGTAGCAGCGTTCTCCTACGTATATTAAGATCATTACTGCGATCACCAATACGCCTGCCAAGCAAGGGTGGTGATTATACATTGCATATGAGTACACTTGGTACATTTATACACGTCATTTTTTTTATCGACTACCGCTTCCTAGGTGTTAGCGCTGTGAAGAAGAAACGGCGCAACAAACTTCACGCAACATATCTTTTAAAAATCAAGTTTGCATACAATTAATAAAGATTTTGCGAAGCTGAATTAACATTAGTACCAGGCATCTTTGTCATTCAAATAATCGTTTATTTTATAATAGGCTTTCTTACAAAGTTGTTTTTTAATGTGAATCTTAAACTTTCTGTCCGTCATATTTAAGATTTCCTCTGGTAGTTTGTTGTAGAAGCGTATACATTGCCCCGTGAACGATTTGCTGACCTTACTTAGTCTTAATCCTGGTAAAACAAGTTTATTTTTATTTCTTGTATTATAACTATTATTGTCACAGTGCCTCAAAAAGAGAGATATTTTTTTTCTGACAGATATAAAATATTATCTAAAATGAATTTTGAACCAAAAATGTCATTCTATTGGGGAGGCTTATGTTCAGCAGTGGACGTATTACGGCTGATGATGAAGGGAAGCTATGTCCAACAGTGGTCGTTAATAGGCTGAAAATGTTGCCATTTTCAGTGTTGCAGGTTCTGCTTTTAGTTATTAATTTTTTTACCGATAATTAGTTTTGGGAAAAGCATTTATTCCCGGGATTGAAAAGCAACGTCACTAAAACAATAAACTCCGCAGTTTCAAACTAAAAACGCTCGCATTATGATCACACATGGTCTTTAATTAGCAGTTAGCAATAAACTCGCGGCTTTCCTCGTGATAAACCCCGTTTATAACGGGCCTAGCTTGCTGAACCAAATTAATTGTGAGTGTTCGTCAACACCAAACGGTGATTAGTTAGACAGGTAAATATATACCATTATTTATTCACAATTACTCAAAAAATCAAATCAAAATTATTATTTCACACGTCAGCCGATAACCCTCTATATATGAATAGATCCCTAAGTGGGATAAGTCCGTCTTTGTACACAACTTTTTTCTTCTGTTTATTTTTGTTGTTTTTAATTTTTGTACAACAAAGCGTATACATAGTTTGCAACATTTTCGTTTATAGGCAACGATCTCTATGTACTACCAGATGGACCGTTCCAAACAATCGCTCTGTCCCACGCAAGTAGCCACAACTCTTTCACATTCACTTTGAAACTTGTGCAGTTACTACTCAGAACATTTAATTATTTACTAAATATTGACATTATTTAACCGTAGCGTCAATATTTAGTAATAATTAAATGTTCTGTGTAGTAACTGCACAAGTTTCAAAGTGAATGTGAAACAGTTGTGGCTACTTGCGTGGAACAGAGCGATTGTTTGGAACGCTCCATCTAGTAGTACATAGAGATCGTTTTTTATAGGGGTTGACCCCATGGTTGCACCACCCGAGGTTAACATGTTGGGAACACGTGAACGGGTGTTGCTAAAAGAACGGGTGGTGTTTTTTTTACTACATAATCAGCATCCGTCAATATACAAAAATTAAACAAATAAATGGAAAATATGTGTTTTTTTTATGAAATCGTATTAAATTTTAATTAAATTAAATTTTATTATTGTTGTTGTTATTATTTTTGGTACAATAAAGCGTTTACATACATACACGTTTGTAAATTTAAATCAAATTTAATTTTTTACTCGAAAAAGACCCATTTTAAAATTAAAATTAAAAAAAAAACCGACGCGTGGCGCCCCTTGCTGATGCGGGGCCCCTAGGCAGTTGCCTACACTGCCTTATGGATAATCCGGTTGTAGCGACAGAAGTTATTAATATACTTTCGAAGTCCGCGCTAGAAGCTCTAAATGAAGCTATCATCAATCAAGAGAGAAGAGAGAAGAGTAACTCGTGTCGATTGCGGCTCATCGTATGGCAGTTTGCTTGTTTAGTGTTGCCAGCTGCCTAGCGAAGGGCAACAAAAGATAGAGTTTATCAGCAATAGAAGAAACAGAGAAGAATAAAGGAAGAAAACAGCAAGAATTGTAGACAGTAGTTGTGATTGAAATAAATGTTGAAGTCGTTGATGCGATCAAAAGCGAGTACAAGACGCAGGTTTTAGTTCTACTTTCCTTCCTTATTTTAATTATATGGGCCCGATTCTGAAGGCAGACATTTAAAATTTGACAGCGCTAAAATTAGTTTCGTCTTTATCTTCACAATATTGTGTGACAAGGATAGCAACAGATTTAGTGCTGTCAAATTTCAACATTGTGCCTTCAGAATCGAGCCATATATGAAAATATATATTATTTGAAAGATGAAGGATAATAAGTACTCAAAGCCATTATTATCAGTCTGTCAATTTGTTACATTAGCATTGCGCAGAAAGCACATACTTGTAAATTCGGTGGTGCTACCATTTATCATTAAGGAGTTCCTATGACCAGCTCCATAATCAGACCCTGGTCACCTCTCTTTAGAAAATTAACCAATACCATTAAAACGGGCGCAAGTTCAGTGGGGCTACCATTTATCAATAAGGAGTTTCTATGACCAATCTCCTGCTCCATCATGAAACCCTGGTCGCCATTCCTTATTAAAAAAAACCAGTACCATGCAAGCCATCCCAAACTGGGTGGATATACTTTAAGTTATTCTTTTTATTTCTATTTTTACCGGATATTGGTTATATACACAAAAGTGACAACCCTGAAAAAAATATAAAATTTGCAATAACTTTTGGATAACAATATGTATATTAGGTTGTGATTTTAATTCTGTATATAAAACAGAGTATAAAGAATCTTTGTTGTAGAAATCTCGGCCAAATAAATTGTAAGTGTTGAATAAAAAAAAACGAAAAATGAGAAATAAAATTATATTTCCATTCCTACTTACGATAAACGGACAGAAATTGCTGAAAATGTGCTGTATATGTGTAATTATTGTAACTAATCAAAATCACGATAAGTAATGCCATTTTAGATAAATTAATTTTTTTTCGTATTTTAAGAACTGGATATGACGACTCTTTGACATATAAAAAAAAGTACGTACCTTTTGACATATAAAAAAAGTACGTACCTATCGTATCGAAGCCAGAGTTGAACTCTAGCACTAAGAATGTTATGGAATATCGATTACTTACATCAAAATTAAATTCAACAAAAATTGGGTTCATACTTCAATCTAAGGGTTCATAACACACTGTGTATAGTAATAGACGTCAAACGAAGTTGTATTGTTGTGTGATATATTGTTGCACTACTTTGGCACATAGCGCTGTCACTGTCTAACCACCACACTGTCACATTTTGTTATACAATACATAATCAGTTTGACACTAGTGCTTGACGCAGTCGATAACTTGGTATCGCGACGAATGAGTGACAAATGTATTATGTTCTAATAATGTTTCAATGATTAAAAAAAAGTGTATTATTGTAATATTTAGTATTATGTATTCCACATAATTGTGCCTTTATCCTATTAATGAGATAATACATGTACTATGTTCGCTATTAGCGTCTCATCTTGTCTATTACTCAGGCCACTAGATCGACTATGATAAAGTATCGTGTTTCGGGGTTACATCAAAACGGATACTCTATAATTTGTCCATCCAGCGGACGGGATAACCAAAAACTACAGGTCCGATAGCGTTGAAAGGCCATTTAGGCCACTGATCGATCACACCTTGAAATATTTCTTTTTGAAATTAAAACATCAGAATGGATTGTAGTTAAATTATTTACGGGGATACATACGGAATGATAAATACGGGAATACTGGAAAAACTTGAACTGATCAATTAGTTGAACAGCTGTACAATATAATGGAACACAAAATAGCAAATTAACAAATTATTATTAAGGGTTTAAGGATACACAGGGATTTATTTTAGATAACTTGTGAGCACTTAAATGAATAGTCATTCTTACATTCAAGTGATACTGTTAAAAGCGCATTAAAAATATAATGATAATACCTACGAGTAATATGGTTGTGTGATGGATGTGTGTAAAGGCGTGTATATACGTATGAGGGTCTATGTGTGTGTGTGTGTGTTTGGTATATAGTATGGGGGGAGGTGTGTATTATGTCTATTGTACAATTAAATGGAACACAAAATGGCATATTAAAAAATTATAATTAAGGACTTATACTAAACATCCTCTTTTAGCAAACCTGTGAGCACTTAAAGGTAGCTCTGGCGAGTACTGACAGCGAGGGAATTCCTCAGTTTAACTTTTTATCATAATTCCTTCAAGAAATCTTATATTTTTTTGCCAACTTTCTCCAACATAATTCTGTCTTCTTCTGATAAAGTCAAACTCTCCAATATTTCTTCTAACTCATCCCCTTTTTTCTTTAAACAACGGTTATGGTACTGTAGTCTTTTAATTTTCTTCCCTTGCTCCAGTACCTTTTTCTTTAATAAAAGCATTAATGGCGTGTCAATTGGGGCACTAAAAAGATTCTCAGTTTGAGTACTAGCATCATGCGATTCCTGTTGCTGCAATAAAAAATGAGTTACTGTATTTGATATGTTATAATTCTTAAAATGTGCCAAATTTTAGGTCGGTAGCATCGGTCATTTCTGAGAATACCAGCTGTGGTATATAGACAGACTTCCGGGATCACACAATAAGGGTTTTTATTTTTCTATCTTTTATTTTATCGAAGCTTTGGAATATTCATGTCCATGCCAGCATCACAGAGAAACATAATATTAAGCATTACCTAATCGTCAGACAGGGTTCCTTTGTACTGTTTGGTATGGAACTCTAAAAATAATCCACTAGACGATTGTATCAATGGATTAGACTGAACTGAAAGAAAATGAATAATGAAATTGTCTACGTACATTTAATTCAACGTTCGACGTTTGATCATTTGGTGTCAGCTGCTCTCGAGAACATCCCAGTTCACCATATTTACGTAGATGTCGCTGTATTGATGAAGTAAATTTAAACTCAGTATGTGCAAAAATAAGTCCAAATAGGTAATGATGTTAAATAATTAATTCGATACTCACATACACGGGCAAATACAGCGTCGGTACGGCAGTTTTATAAAGTTTTTTTTGTTTTTTTACATTAAAACAATTTTCTTCAAAATGCAAACTACATATTTGACTATGTTTTGTTGGAATCCAAGAATCCTCTCTACGGGCTGCATCAACCCACTTTCTCTTCCTTTCAGGGTCTAGTGGAAACCTGTATAATGTGGTGTTAATTAATAACAATAATATAGGTAAGTATAGTATCGATTAACTAAGATTCACCCTGCGTTTATAATATATAAATACATACTCTGTGCGCGTTAGCATGAGAATATCGGAGATTGACCCGACTTTTATCCCGAAGTTGCAATTTGCAAACGATCGTTATCGCTTCCATACTATCTGTCGGTAATTGTCAATTTCCTACGCGCAACAACAACAAAAATACGAAATTGAGGAAAATAAAATGTATCCCACTAATAAAATGCGAAAGTTTGGATATTTGGATGTTTGTTACTCAATCACGCTTCAACCACTGGATGGATCAGGATGAAACTTGGCACACCTATTCCTATTTCAGGATCTAACCTATATTAGATCCTGAAATAGGACATAAGATAGTTTTTATCATGAAAAAACATCTTATTCCTACGGGAAATACATATTAATTTGTGATGTTAAGTTGTCCACGCGGACGAAGTCGCGGGCAATAGCTAGTTACTAATAAAATAAAGGTACACCTTTTTTACAATACATTGGTAGAGTAGCGAATTACCGTATTCTCATGCTAACGCGTACATAGTGTATAGCACAATTAATTTATTAGAAAATATTATTTATAATTTTTATTTCGGTTATTTATTAAAATACTAGTTTTTTTGGTATTTATAATCTATCATTATTTCACTCATTCCTTCTTATCGATACTATTATCGACAACGTCAACCCCTACTCACGATGAATTTGATGCGCCGAACGAACGATAATCCAGCCGAATAAGATAGGTAACTTTTTGATTACACTGTGTATTGACAATGAAGGTATTCAACATAGACGGATTATATTGTTTTTATTTTTCAATAATTTTGATTTTCGATAAAAGTAGCCATGTAAATGTAATAAAATTATACTTACAAGTGAAAAGTAACATTGTTTGTTTTGCCACTATAAGATTTGCAGAACATTACCGCGCATTTACCCATTTTTCGGTATAAAGTATCTCGCCGAGAGTATCCGTCAGACTGACAAAATGAAATAACGTCGAAGGTTAAAAATCTTGGTTCGTGGCTACGAACAAAGAGTATTCAAAGCTAGACGTCAGCATAAACGTCAGTGTTACCCAGTTTGACAGAAAATAAAAAGATTATTTATCGCAAATGCTGGGCAGGGATCAAAGACATAAAATAATAAAAACATTATTCTATTTAAAAAAAACTATAGTGTTTTACGGCTCTGGAAGCTAAGTCCTTTTGAGCCATCGAATACCTATTTTGGGTCCATGACTGACTTGAAATTGCCATCAATTAAATAAGGATAAGGAACTATTTGGGGAAAATCTTGAAACAAGGCGTCACAGTACAGAGTAGGGTACCCTCCCGCGCACGATTTAAGCATCGCGGTCACATTTATTGTGAGGAGATACAGTTATGCAGATAGAAATCGCGCAATATGGTACTTTTGAAGATTTTTTATCGATGTTTACCCGACCTTGACACTGCACGAAACGAGTAAGCGTTTGATAATTAATGCAATATATTGTTGGCACGCGTGTCGCGCTTAATTCACCATTCTATCTTTATAGGATTTCTATGGGTTGCCCCAACTTTAATGTTAATATTTAAGTGGTTTATCTCAGGTATGTGCGTTTATTTATTCGATGGATAATGATCCGTGGCGGGCATTGAGGTGTAATTACCGACGGAACTCGTTCGCATTAAATATTACAATATGTGTAGAGTACAAGGCACAAGGACACGGATTGATAGTGCGTTTGCCCATTGCGTACGTGTCGGGTTTTTAGATAATAAATATGCTGTGATCTTCTTCTTCTTTTTGTTTATGGCTTTTGCAGCTAGGCAATTTAGCCAAATGCTGTGATCTGTGGCCAACAACATCGCCGCCTCCGTGTTGAGACACATTGTGGTACCACGGGTAGCTAGGGAAATAATTGTCCACCTCATCAGAGCCCCGCATGATTCAGTAAGATTGATACTGCCTGGAGTTCACCCAGCTCCGGGATGTCGGCACGCTTACGACCAGGTTAGCCCCTGGACACGCATCCATCGGCACGGCAGACCTTGGATTTGCGGACGGGAGAAGGATCGGGGCGAGAGAGACAGGAAATGGGGGAATGGGTATGGAGTATGGAATACCGCTGTTACGGAAGGATAGTGAAATTTTCATAGCTATAACTCGGGAAGCCGGGATCGCATACCCGGGTCTCGTCTGGATAGCACCGAAGAGATAACGACCAGAATCAAGTCCCCTAACTTAACGGTATCACGGAGCGAAAAGTGGACGAAGGAAAGTCGCTTTGCGACGCTGGATCGTGCAAAGTGGCGATAAATCGTCTCTGCCTACCAGCGCCAGCACTGAGAGATCGACGCTTAAGTAAGAGAAGCACGTATAACGTTGTCCCTCTCTCGATAGAGACAGGCTGGCGCTAGTAGTAGGAGGTAATAAATTTGTTCGATGGAGTGTCGGGTGTGCTTGTCGCTTCTTTACATAATAATATTTAGTATTCTCTGCTTTAGTACAGGAGAGATCCGAACTCGATCCAAAGGAGAATGACAAAAAGTGGCCCAGATGCGTCTTCACCATTCATGTACCAAAAATAATGGTCTGAATTAAGAATCCCTTCAAAATATTTTTTTTGTCAATGGAGTAGGGAGTTTAAAAATAACGAATAATAAAAACGTTGACTGATTTCCGCCGGCCGACCGGCATCTTTTCAACGAAAGTAGTGAAAGCAAAATTAAATTCGATACATATTTTTAATCGATATTTGTCAACAATATTTGATACTGCCTTTCAGTTCCTGGCGCGATAATTCACCCATCATATTTTTGATTTACTGACTGGACATACGCTATTTATACTGATTTAAAGTGATACACATATACATATTTTATTGATAATCATTTGATTAAAAGTCTTTTTTTAAAATATATTAATAATACATGTCATTATTTTTATACAATTGCACACGTTCTTAAAAGATATTTATGAAAATATTGTTACGTAACCGAAATACCGATTATTCAATTTGTTAAATCGATGTAGTAGAACCTCACTATTGATATGCACTATGGTTTCGTACTGTGACGTCATATCCGATATCATGTTAACATAACACCACCATAGTTTCCGTTTGTTTACATTGTGTATTTTTGTAAAAAAATCTATTTTAACGAGTCTGATGTAGTGTCGAAGGCAATATTCCGTCGCCGACTAATAACCACACTAGGACATCAAGATCTGAAGCGGTTAATCGTGGCCATATACCCACGGTGTTGTGAAAACTCTGCGCTAACGAAGATTTATTCCAAGTAAGATTATTCAATTTTCCCATTAAATAGTTAAACGATTTTCTTTTTATAAGAATCCTTAGTATTTTGCCTGTATTTTGACGACAATTTGATCCAGACGCAATTTTCAAAGTTCAAGGCCCAACTTCCATATAATATTTGGCATTCTCCTTTCACGGGTCGTATTTCGACGGATTCGGATCGAGCGCAGTGGACAAGCGCTCAAATTCATGCACATTTGGTCGACCAACTGGAAACACACCAAAATAACTATATTTCATTCCAGATTAATAGTCCTATGAAAACAAACGCATTTGCGTCTCGAAAACAAAATACACAATAGATGGTGTTCCTAAGTGGACTGCAAAGTTTACATGGTAATACAAACCTGTTTTTGCTGCTGGTGACCCTTTCATGTATATGTTACCGAGACGTAAATAGCGTTGGTTTTCATAGGACTATGAATCTGGAATGAAATTTAGTTAACTAGTGCAGTATGTCCAGACTTGCCCCAGGCTCGCGGGTATCGACTGTCATAAGCGCAATGAAGATGCGGCTTACGACGTCCGTGAAACTGGCTTCGGTCACTGTCTTCGATAATTATAATTTGTTTATTTGCACAGTGACTATATCAATACTACTAGATGTACAATTACTTAAGTACAATTTAAAAAAATCAACATTTAGATAGCACTGGGGTTTGCATAATAGATATTACAATTCTTTACGTGGATTACCACATACCACACTGAATATTAATTTAGTATTTTCTGGTACGTGTGCTAAGATCGCTACTTGAAAAATTACAGGTTGCTTTTTTTTCGGAAGAAAGTTTTTTATTATATAGTATATAGTAGTTATTATTTAGTTATTTATATAGTATTTTTTTTTGTATTGATTCTTGACATTTAAATCTTGACATTTTACATTTGGTTGATTGATTTTACATTTTACTTTGACATTATGTTTAATTTTATTGGTTTGAATAATTTATTAATTAATGTAGGTATTAGGAGAAATTTAATAAATATTACATGCTTATACAAAAGGCACGGTATAGCGGCCCTAATCTAATAAATAAAATCGTAAACTTCGCGTGTCTGTACATTGAAGATATTTGCAACAAAAAAATTGGGGGTCTAAGGATAAACAACAGAACACATTTCGATCATTTTTGAAATTTTTGTCTGTTTATCAGTTTGTCGGTTTGTCTGTTTGTCTGTGAGTTTGTGCACGCATCACTTAAAAACTACTGAACGGATTTTGATGGACTTTTCACAAAAACATGGGGCTTAACTTAACTTAACATTTAGTCTTTATATCATCGCAATCGGCTAGCTCAATCAAAAGTTATAGACATTTTTAGTTTTCAAATACATTAGTAGGTAAGGTTATGATGCAATATATTGCATATAGTAGTATTTCCGTACTTTTCAGATTGCGATGAGTTTGGATTACATTTGGAGCTGAGAGTAGGAATTGGAGTGGGAGTGGGAGTAGGTGTGGGGGTGGGAGTGGGCGTGGGCGTGGGGGGGTGGGATTGAGAGGGGAAGCGGAAGCGGTAGCGGGAGCGAGAGCGGGAGCAGAACCGGAAGCGGGAGCGGGAGCTAGAGCGGGAGCGGAACCGGAGCTGGACCGGAGCGGGTGCGGGTATGGTACCAGTGTAATTTGAGTGTTTGAAAATCTGCATAATTTTGACTGAATTACCCGATTACGATGAATTTGTGGTATAGGTATGCAACAAAGTAATGTTGGTCGGAATTTGGACTGCGATGGATTAGTTACGAGGACTACATTTGGAGAGAAGAGGGAAAGAGGTTTGAGGGGAGAGCTGAGGAGAGGGTTGAGGGGAGGGTTGAGGGGAGAGTTGAGGATCTTGATCTGGACCTGGAACTGGAACTAGGCCTACGGCTGGGCCTGGACCTGGCCCGGACCTGGACCAGGACCTGGACCTGGATATGGACCTGGAGCTGGACCTGGACCTGGACCTGAAGCTGGACCTGGACCTGGACCTGGGCTTGGACCTGGACCTGGATAAGTCTGAGTGGAAGTGGGATAGGGAGCGGAAGTGGGAATGGGAGCGGATCCTGTAGTCCACGTGAGCGGAGCCGCGGGCACAGCTAGTCTATAATATAACATCTTCTGGGTATCTGTATTTACCTATACTCGGCAATAAATAATTATGATTATGTGTATTATTGTACATTGAGTGTTACGGAAGATTACAGATTGTTTTGCCAGTTACATTAATTAGGCATTTATTAGTCAAATTCATTACATAGTAGGTACCCAGTTGTAACAATAACCACAAAATAATAAATTCTAACAGATAAATAATGTAAGACACGTGCGTTATAATAAATCGAAGACAGAAACAGGATTACGCGTTATGGCCAATGACCATCTTTTTAATGCTCTCCTTGGCCTTGTGCGCGCAAAAACGTGAGGTTTACGGCCTCAGGCGTCCCACCCTGAAAGGGTTACAGGTTTTTAAAAGTCAGCAAAGCGTACCTAGTACACAGCGTGCGGGTTCCGTTAGTAACATTTTAGACGACCTCCGTGGCAGAACGGGTAGTTCTCGGACTGCCACGCCAGAGGTTGCGGGTTCGAATCCCGCTAGGGGCGAATGTTCGTATGATGAATATGAATGTTTGTACCCAAGTCTTGGATGTTTATATATTTATTTAAGTATGTGTATCCGTTATCTAGTAACCATAGCACAGGCTCTGCCTAGTTTAGGACTGGATAATTGGTGTGAATGTCTCACATATTTATATTTATTTATTTATTATTTCTCGTAAAAAATATTTTATACCTGAAAGGAGAATGCCCAAAATTGTATGGGAGTTTGCCCTTAAACTTTGAACCTTGCGTCTGGATCAAATTGTCGTCAAAATACAGGCAAAATAATAAGGATTATTATAAAAAGAAAATCGTTTAACTATTTAGTGGGAAAATTCAATAATCTTACTTGAAATGAAATCTTCGTTGGCGCACAGTTTTCACAACACCGTGGGTATATGGCCACGATTAACCGTTCCCGATCTTGATGTTATAGTTTGGTTATTAGTCGGCGACGGCATATTGCGTTTGACACTACATTAGACTCGTTAAAATAGATTTTTGCACCCAAATACATAATGTAAGCAAACGGAGACAAAACAGGTGTTGACATCATATCGGATATGACGTAACAGTACGAAACCATAGTGCATATCAATAGTGAGGTTCTACTACATCGATTTAACAAATTGAATAACCGATATTTCGGTTACGTAACAATATTTTCATAAATATATTTTAAGAACGTGTGTATCACTTTAAATCAGTATAAATAGCGTATGTCCAGTCAGTAAATCAAAAATATGATGGGTGGATTATCGCGCTAGTAACTGAAAGGCAGTATCAAATATTGTTGACAAATATCGATTATAAAAATGTATCGATTTTAATTCTGCATTCACTACTCTAGTTGAAAAGATGCCGGTCGGCCGGCGGAAATCAATCTACGTATTTATGATATGTTATTTTTAGACTCCCTATTCCATTAGCTTTAAAAAAAATCTGAGGGGATTCATAATTCAGACCAATAATTTTGGTACATGAATGGTAAAAACGCATCTTAGGCCCACTTTTGGGCATTCTCCTTTTCATAATATGTATTCCCAACAATCGGCACCATAATAAAAAAAATTATCATATTTTTTTTATTCAATTTGGCTCAATTTACACTTTTAAGGTTCACTCGGACCTAGCAGTGCCGCCTCGGCCCCGAGTCATTTTTTTAGTTAAATTAAGGAACAATGTGTCATATTTCAAATTCAGTAAACGCTATTATTCCGTCACGCGTCCGTATTCCGACAGATATGCGTCAGTGATAATTCAGTGCAGTATCAGTTCAGTTGCTAACATTACTCCGCTACTAGCTCCGCTTAACACGGAACTATAGTATGGTGGCTATCACAATAGGCCACTAAATAATAAGTAAAACCCTCAACAGATTCACCACTTACCCTGGAACCTGAGAGTTGCGCAATTTGCTCCAGAGAATCCCAGGAAGCACGCATAGACTGATGCTGAAATGGTTCGCATTGTAACGTACCCCCAAAAGCTTACCCCAGAAATAACAATTACAATTGAAACTACAAGCTATTTATGACTTATGTAATATTTATGGTTAGTCTAAAAGGAGACATCAGCCCCCAAATGTTTTCTTATGATTACTCTTGTTTAACAAAAATAAATATATTTATTTAACGAAAATAATTTTTTTTTATGGTTTGTTAAATCTGATTCTTCTCCATCAAATGTAATGTAGAAAGTCTGACTCAAGCGATTATTTTTCTCTAAATCTGATTACAAGATAGTCATCGTCAGCGAGTTTATACCACTGTTGGATATAGCCTATAAGTGTATAACGCCTAAAAGTGACGTGTATAAATGTACCAAGTGTACTCATATGCAATAAATGATTTTGACTTTGACTTTGAAGACCTACTCGTCTGGAAGAGCAGTTGAGGCTGGTCAGCATTTCCTCAAGATCCTGCAGCGACTGTGCTGTCACAACTAGGTGCCTATGTCCATTGAATTTGGGTAGGAACCACTACGATAGGAAAGCTGAGAGAAGAATCCACTTGGGCTGGGCAGTATTTGGAATACTGCGTTAAGTATTCAACAAAAGTCCGTGCGTCCTGCCTGTCTTAACCCACGCTACGTCACTGACGGTGGGCCTGATGCACAAGTTTCAAGTCGCTCAGCGAGCTGTGGAGTAGGCTATGTTCGGGGTTTGTTTGAGTGATAGAGGGATATGATTCGTAATGAGGAGATCCGACGAAGAACGAAGGTGACTGACATGCCTAGCTGAAAGGATTAGCTAGCTTATGTGTGGGACGCCCCGCCGTCGCCAGGGTGTAATGACGTTTATTAGGCAAGGCCTATGCCCAACAGTGGACGCCGAAGGGCTGATATGATGATGATGATCATATGTAATAAATGTCAGATGTAATATTTATTTATTCTAAATGATTTCCTAGGTAATCGTAGGTATTACATTACATACATATGAGAAAAGCGATTGGATTGGCATACATACTTAACGCCTTGGTCTCAGAGAGGGGTAGGCAGAGACGATGGATCCTGATAAACGACGCATAGTGGCTTCCTCCGCCCGCTTTTCGCCCCGTGCCAACAGAGTATGCTTACCGCTATGAAATCGTTCAGCTAGGGCAGATTCTGTTTACGACAGCCCAACTAGAACACTGGCGAGAAGTGGTATAAAACGTTGTTAGGTGTATTTAACTCCATAACACCCTCACTATCATCATCAGGTTATTTTTGTCTCCACTGCAGGAGCACAACCCTCTCTCATCTGCCAGAGACAGACGGAGGATTTGGCCTACACTCCCCGCGCTGGCCAGACGGGTTGGTGAGGCCTGATTGATGTTTTATAATGTATTGCCTCAGTCGCCTTGTACGACATCCACGGGAACAGTTGGAGTGGTCCTATTCTACTCCACCGGAAACCACACGGCCAAAAGAACCCTCACTATTGACCTATTTTAAAGCTCATGGCTGCATATTTTACCAGTTTGCTAGTTGGGAGATTCAAAGATTCTAGAGATTCTAAGGCAGATTCGTTTTAGACAGAAGTGCCTACAATGAAAGACAATATAATTAAAAGTAGATTTCCGTATAAAAAGGACTTCAGTTGGTCTACAGGTGCGACTTTTCAACCAAAATCATAGTTTAAGACAAGTGTATGTATATTCATTATGTATCTTTTTATGAAGTCTACCATATATCGCCCCATGAGATATTACCGGAGAATGCACTATACTGCAATCTTAGCGGTATAATTAACCTGATAAACTGAGCGAGGAACGTGTATCGTATGTGACATATTTGTAATGACAGGAAATAGTTGGGATATGTAGGGAATATTGACATTCCCTACAATTCCATATATCTATTTCCTGTTATTACAATAACTAGCTGTGCCCGCGGAACTCCTTCAAACTCAATCAAAAGTTATAGACATTTTTTGTTTTCAAATACATTAGTAAGGTTAGTATACAATATATTGCACATAATAGTATTTCCGTACTATTCAGGGGGAGCTGGGGCGGGAGCTGGAGCGGAAGCGGAAGAGGGAGCGGGAGGGAAGCGGAAGCGGAAGGGGGAGCGGGAGGGGAGCGGAAGCGGGAGCGGAAGCGGGACAAGGACCGGAGCGGAAGCGGGAGAGGAAGCGGAAGCGGGAATGGCAGCGGATTCTGTACTTCACGCGAGCGAAGCCGCGGGCACAACTAGTACATAATAATTCTTGTCCACGCGGACGAAGTCGCGGGCAGCAGCTAGTAAAAAACAAAAAAAGGCCTCTGACCATAGACACCGTGGGATTACGATAGCAAGTTTATGCACGACGATGCACGAGATAAGGGGACAGTAGCGATAAGGAAAACTGAGTGTGGTATTGTTGGGCTTGCAGTATTGTTTGTTTTTATTGTGCAATTGTATGCTGTAATGGAACGCAAAGAAGGCTGCCAGTAAAGAAGAGCAAAATAGATTTCGCTAGACTTATGTAGGACTAGCTGTTGCCCGCGACTTCGTCCGCGTGGACAACTTAACATCACAAGTTATTATGTATTTTCCGTAGGAAAGGGATGTTTTTTCGGGATAAAAACCATGCTTTGTCCTATTCCAGGACCGAACCTATATGTGTGTCAAGTTTCAATACGATCCGTCCAGTGGTTGAAGCGTGATTGAGTAACAAACATCCAAATATCCAAACTTTCGCATTTATAATATTAGTAGGATAGGATTAAATAACAAATCGTCGCCGAAATGAAGGCACGGTCTAAACACCTCAAGTACTCGAGTATAAAGTCATCGTACGATTTCGTAGCGTTTGCAGTCGAGACTCTAGGCCCTTGGAGTAAAGAGGCACGCGACCTAGTGCACCTATTAGGTTTAAAATTAATAGATATTTCTGGGGAGAAAAATAGCGGGAGGTATCTTCAACAGCGCGTAGCCCTAGCCGTCCAGCGGGGAAACGTAGCGAGTGTCCTAGGCACTTTGCAGCACCATTCGCTGGACAAATTAGGCGAATTTTTTTATTTAAATTAGATGTGTTTGATATTTATTAATTTTCAGCTTGTATGTTATACTCATATTCAATAAATAAAGTATTCTTCAAAAAAAAATAACAGTTATAGTTTAAAATACTAAATAAAACCACGCTCATGTCACCAAAGTAGGGTAGCTATCCATCCGGGTTTCCCTGGATTTGTCCTGGTTTACGGGGCGTCCGGGGAGCACCCGGGTTTCATTTGTAGTCCGGGTCTTAAAGTTTTTAATAAAATGTTGACTGAGTAACTTAAAAAAGCACTGTAGACACGTCCAATATTTGTTGTAAGCTCCAAAATCCGGGGTTTTCATGCTTTTTGTCCTGGTTGGCAGATTTTAGAGATGGCAACACTAAAGGAAACATTCATATATTTTTAAAAGTTTGTAACACTGCATTAAAAATCTTGTACTTCTGGCTTGTCACTGGACTGGAGCGCCCTCAGAATCTAATAAATAAAATCGTAAACTTCGCGAGTCTGTACATTGAAGATATTAGCGAAAAAAAAATTGGGGGGTCTAGGGATAAGCAACAGAACACATTTCGATCATTTATGACATTTTTGTCTGTTTGTCTGTATGTCTGTTTGTCTGTGAGTTTGTGCACGCATCACTTAAAAACTACTGAACGGATTTTGATGGACTTTTCACAGAAACATGGGGTTAACCTAACTTAACATTTAATCTTTATTTCATCGCAATCGGTTTACTCAATCAAAAGTTATGGACATTTTTAGTTTTCAAATGCATTAGTAGGTAAGGATACTATGCAATATATTGCAAATAACAGTATTTCCGTACTATTCAGATTGCGATGAGTTTGGACTACATTTGGAGATGGTAGTGGGAATGGGAGGGGGCGTGGGCGTGGGAAAAGGGGAGCGGGATTGAGAGTGAGATTGAGAGTCTGAGTGGAAGTAGGATAGGGAGCGAAAGTGGAAATGAGAGCGGAACCGGTAGTCCACGCGAACGGAGCTGCGGGCACAGCTAGTAATTAATAACTGAGCGCCCGAGATCGTTGGTTCAATTTTTGTTTCCGGGTAAAAACTCGATTTCACCCAAATGTCCGGGGTTTTTAAGTTCGTGTCAAACAAGCCCAAACTCGATAGACTTTGTTAGCATTGAGGAGTTCCTAAGACCACCTCCCATCCCCACCATCATAGGTACCTCCTACTCCGTAAGCATTGCAGTTAATATCCATCGAACGGAACTAACAAGCCATAGCAAAATTGGATTTTTACATACATACATAATGGACGCCTTGGTCCCAGAGGGGTAGGCAGAGACGACGTATCCCAACTTTGCGCATTCCGTTCCTTCGCCCGCTTTTCGCTCCAAGATATCACTTTATATGATGTGTCGCCGCCTCCGTGTTGAAGTACCTATCTTATCTTCTTAGGGGGCCAGAAAGACCTGGCGACAATTCGACCCTTCAGGATCTTTTGTGCCAAACCCCTGACCACCAACGCTGCCCCAAGCCGATTTGGTGGACTTCACATACGCCTCAGAATTTCTTCTTCGGCGTATGCAGGTCTCCTTACGATGTTTTCCTTCACCGAAAAGCCTGTGGTATTATAAATAAACCGTACTACTTAATTTTCGTAAAGTACCTAAGTAATAATCGTTGAAGTACCTACCACGATTAGCTAGGGAAATAACTATCAATAAAGCTATTAGTGCCCCGAGTTCGCCCAATTTTGGCTTTTTAGACCCGATGGGTACCTACGTCTCCACGTGGCAGTTCGTCGTCGATGATAAGTTCCACAAGAATCAAAAACAAAGTAACAAGTTAAGTAAAGAATGATTAATGAATTTATAAAAAATAATTATGTATATATACATGTACCTACGGAATTAAATTAGGCAGAGTCAGTGGAGATAAGAGGGTATTAAATCACATTTTAATAATTAATTTAGCTTTAACATTTCCGGTCAAAAACGCCGTTGTTTTGTGAGAACTAAAAATCTCAAGTTCATCTATTTTTCTCCCACGCCACACCAAAGCGCCATTTTCCCGCCAGACAGCGGCCATCGACTGTTCCATTCAGTCATTCACAGATTGCCGCGAATTACTCGTTTTGCTCCGTCCATTTGGCAAGGATCGTAGCCCATACAGCCTGTGTCTATCGCATTTTATTTTTATTATTTTTGATTCATCGTGTTTATAAATAGTGGATGCACTTTCTTGGAGGCTGTAGACTCCAGTGTGGAGTGTGTGTGCCGACGAGTCGCTCAATATGTACCGGTAAGTTGGCATTTCTTTGTTTTTTTGCTAATTATAGTTTCTGAGAGTTCAAGTTCAGTAGCTTTTGAACGGCAGAACGATATAGTATGTCGTTAAAAGTGAGAAGTGTCGTTCAAAATCGATTTGAATCCATATTACGTGATTAAATAACTAACAAATATCAAAACAAAGACATTTCTATACTCTAACATGAATGTACTTTTTATTAAACTAAGCAAATATGAGTCGTATTTGCAAAGTTTGTAGGTAGTATACTCGCCTCGAGTTCGTGAGGTCTTAGATTCAAACCCAAGTAACCCAATCAAACCCAGTACGAGTTTCTCCAAACTTAATTACGGCTTATTAGGCTTTTTTTATATTGCACAAGGGACGGGCAGCAGCGTTCTCCTGTGTGTTTATGTTAAGATCATTACTGCGATCACCAATCCACCTGCCAAGCGTGGTGATTATGGCAAATCCCCCAATGAACCACTTACCAAAAGTGGTATTCTATTGGGGAGGCCTATGTCCAGCAGTGGACGTATTTAGGCTGATGATGATATAGGCTTTTCGGTGAAGCAAAACCTCGTGACGAAGCCTGCTTTAAAGACTTTTCAAGTGGACTATATTTAATTCAAATCATTTATTTCGAAAAACGAGTTCCATAGTAGTTGGTACTTAAATACATATTACAACAATTTTAAATATAAATTAGAATAATTTAAATTAAATCTACTTAAGTCTTAATTTGACAGGAAGAGATCCCTAAGTGGGATAAGTACGCCTTTGTACACAGTTTTATTTATTTGTTATTGTTACTGTTGGTACAATAAAGCCAACAGAAGCGTGTGGTTCCCGGCTTAGAATAGGGGCACCCCTAATCTTTCCGTGGGGCGACAAGGCGAATAAGGGATTGCTTCAGGAACGGACTGCAGCGTTCTCCTGTGTATAAAGAGATTACTACTGCAATCACAAATCCGCCTGCCAGGCGTGGTGATTATGGTGAATCCTCCAATAGAGAGCCCAGCAAAAGGGCATTTAAATAGAATGCCAATGGACAGCGCCAACGATCGCTATGTACTACTAGATGGAGTGTTCCAAACAATCGCTCTGTTCTACGCAAGTAGCCACAACTCTTTCACATTCACTTTGAAACTTGTGCAGTTACTACTCAGAACATTTAATTATTTATTAAATATTGACATTATTTAACCGTAGCGTCAATATTTAGCAATAATTAAATGTTCTGCGTAGTAACTGCACAAGTTTCATTGTGAATGTGAAAGAGTTGTGGCTACTTGCGTAGAACAGAGCGATTGTTTGGAACGCTCCATCTAGTAGTACATAGAGATCGTTGGACAGCGCACTAAAAGTCGCATTTAAATAGATGCCAATTTTGGTGGGCTGTCCATTGGGGGATTTAATCACCACGCTTGGCAGGCGGATCGGTGATCACAGTAATGAAATTAATATACGAGTACCTATACAGCAGAACGTTGCTAATACATCCACTGCTTAATAAGCAGTGAACGTATTTCAGACAGAAAAAGAACCAACATCAGTTGCGAACTTTCTGTTTTTTGAAGCGGGCATTGTATTCGATCCTGCGACCCAGTCTACCATTGGTTTAACCCACTGAGCTAGAGAATCCGATGCAAGTATGCAAAGTCTCTGTTGTGAACTTGAAAAGACTTTCTTTTTCGTACGGTACTAGCTGTCGCCCGCGACTTCGTTCGCGTGGGTAAGTCACATATGGTGCGTATTTTAAGGACCCGCTGATAGCCGACATGACAATTGACAACTTTCACAAATCGTTACTTTTCTGATATTATAAACAGAACTTCCCAGATCATTCTCGAAATTTCTGAGAAAAATCTAGAACATTCTGAACCAATTACAATCACACATTTTCAAAGTTCATTTAAAAATATTCTAGTTTATTCTAGAACATTCTGGAAAAATCTGGAATATTCTAGAAAAGTTCTCAATATTGTCGCTTACAAACGCACGTAACGCCATTCAGCACAATCTCGAGTTTATATGAGCCGTACAGCGAGTTAGAAAAGGATAGAAGTATCCCATCACGCATTTTTACCCACCGTATCAAACTACCTTACTTGCAAGTGCAGGACAAGGGCTATCTACCACTGCAACCATGAATGGGTGGCAGTGGGTGGTTATGGAGAAAAGGCTGGACTTATATACACACACTCTCCTTTTACATATATAATAGATTTATTTTACTGTCTCAAACAGAGCTAGTTATTTGACATCCTGAGGACTAGATAGAATGCCTCGTGCCTGCCTGCGTTATTATAATTAACTGGGACCTGAGTTTCATTGCAAAACTATTGAAATTATCATAGGGATAGGTATTTTATAGTTTTTAAGCTACTCGTATCATCAACCGAAATACGTCCACTGCTGAATAAGCCTATAAAATGCCACTTTTGGTGGGCTGTCCATTGGGGGATTTGCCATAATCACTACGCTTGGCAGGCGGATTGGTGATCGCAGTAATGATCTTAATATATACAGGAGAACGCTGCTTCCCATTCCTAGTGCAATCCCTTAGTCGCCGTGATGAATATTGGGATAGATGCCCGCGGGAATATTGGGAGTGGGGCCTATTCTAAGCCGGGAACCACAGGCTAAGCCACCGACGGTACTCGGTCCCCTACTAGTGTCTGTATTCAAACTCGGATATTCTCCACCAAAGAATTAATAATTGTAAATGTTTGATGACGTTCATTGGGGAAGGGAGGCCTAAGTCCAGCAGAGGACGTCTAAGAGCTGATAATGACGATGAACATACTTATTAGCAGCCTAAACGGAGCCTAGACTTGCCTGGATTGAACTCTCGGCTTCACGAAACCGTTCCACGACTAAGTTTGTACAGAACAGTTTAATCACAAAATCTGCTAGTTAATTACCTACGCATTTGCAATTAACTGGCATATAATCTGTGTTCCTGTGTCTGTATGTATGTGTGTACGATTACGTATTGTTTTCTACACAATGCACATTTTTTTACCGAAATGCGTTTGGCTTGTATTGTCCGTTGTCATAAATTTATTAAAAATAATACCTACAGTTAATTTAGATCTTGCACTCAAGGTCTGTGCTACTTAGCTTGGCACGTGGCTTCGCTGGAACGTTCGATATCACTTGCAGTAGGGACGAGAAGCAGCGTTCTCTTGGATCATCACTGCGATCACCAATCCGCCTGCCAAGCGTGGTGTTTATGGCAAATACCCCAATGGACAGCGCACCAAAAACAGCATTCTATTGGGGAGGCTTATGTTCAGCAGTGGACGTGTATAGGCTGATGATGATGAAGTTAATAGGTAACTAATTATAGTCATTTAGCTTAGAACAATGTCCACAACAAAAAAAACTTAATTAAGGAAACCTGTAACTTGTCGCACAATTTTCTAATTTATAGACACCAACAACGATTATTCACGGCGAGACGGCAGCCGATTAATTTTGCATAAGAACAACGATCTCTATGTACTACCAGATGGAGCGTTCCAAACAATCGCTCTGTTCCACGCAACAGCTCTTTCACATTCACTTTGAAACTTGTGCAGTTACTACTCAGAACATTTAATTATTACTAAATATTGACATTATTTAACCGTAGCGTCAATATTTAGTAATAATTAAATGTTCTGCGTAGTAACTGCACAAGTTTCATTGTGAATGTGAAAGAGTTGTGGCTACTTGCGAGGAACAGAGCGATTGTTTGGAACGCTCCATCTTGTAGTATATAGAGATCGTTGCATAAGAACGAATATTTTTAAATAATTACTAAAAGCATGTTCTAGAAGCCTAGAGTTTAAATGAAATTGACATTTGGAATGCCATCTGGAGGGAAAGTATTTACAGTATATTAAAGATAGCATAATTTAATCGAAGGAAAGATTTCATTCGGCATGCGCAGTGTAGAACGAACGCCCTACCGCCAGATGGACCGACGACCTGAAGAAGGTTGCCGGAAGTGCGGAGGGTGCAGAACCGGTTCATTGGGTAAGAACTATGTCTAGCAGAAGACCTGTAGGGACCTCTGATGTGATGATGATCAGATTCCGGCAGCCCTACTATTCCTGAGCTACGGTAGCGGTTTGAAGAAGGTGGCCGGAAGCGGCTGGATGTCGAGGGCGGAGGACCGGGTGTGGTGGCGGTCATTCGGGAAGGCCTATGTCCAGCAGGGGACGTCTAGGGGCTTATATGAGGATATTAATGAAGTTCTTATTATAGACATAAAAAACAGTAATTAACTGTCATCTGCCAACCCGCTATGGGCTACCATGGTGGGCTTAGCCCGTACGCCCTCGTCAAGAAGATATAGGACTGTATCCCAACAGTGGGACATTAAAATGCTGTTGACTTGAACAATCTTCTACGAAATATATTTATTTATTATTTATTTTATTTATTAACCAATAAAAACAGAATTTACATATTTCCAGTGCAACAAAAACCAGACTTGGTTTGTCTGTGCACCGCGAAGACTTACAAACTAACATTTAACAGTCATATTATGTGCCAAGCCATCTATCTGTATACATTGCTTAATTAGTAATTACTAACAAAGTCGAAACCTTCAAAAATAAGGGTACAATATAAAAAAGTGCCAGTCGGTGGCAAGTGTGCGTGTGTGAGTGCTGTTTGTTCTGTTGGACGATACTCGCGTCGAATAGCATTCCTCTAAATACAGCATGATTAAAAGAAACAATAATACATATATGTATATACAAATATAAAAAAAATTATCCACGAAATCTTAAATTGTAAGTCATAGTAATTGTAATATATGATGGTTCAATTATTTACTTTTCGTATACGGCCACAAGCCAGCCCAGTTTACACATGGTCGTGTGATTGGCAAGTTAGCGTCACGGCACTATGCGCACGCGCAAACAATGCACGCGCAGGTCATGGCGTGTCAATATTGACACCCATGTGTCTTGTGCTTATGTAAGACTGATGTAAGGTAGCGGGTTTGACCTCCAGTAAGGTTTGTTTTACAGTAGTAGGTACTGTGGCGGTATGAAAAGGTTAGAGTTTAAAGTCGATTTTTGCTTGAACCAGTGCAAGAAATAGTATTGCCAATCATCATCATCATCAGGTTATTTTTGTCTGCAGGAGCACAACCCTCTCTCATCTGCCGGAGACAAACGGAGGATTTGGCCTACACTCCCCGCGCTGGCCAGACGGGTTGGGGAGGCCTGATTGATGTTTTATAATGTATTCCCTCAGTCGCCTTGTACGACATCCACGGGAAGAGTTGGAGTGGTCCTATTCTACTCTACCGGAAACCACACGGCCAGTATTGCCAAACTTTGGATAAATCTTACCTTTTGTCACGCACCCCGCATTTTAGTTATAAAAATAAACAAACGCAAGCGTTGCGGCCCCGATTGCCGGGCACCTAGACAAATCGCGTACGACTGTCAATGTGTGCGTGATTTAGCGGTTCAGCGTAACATTGACTTTCTTACATGCGCTTAGGATTCAATTTGGCTTGCACTGAATTTTGTAGGTATATTAAGAGAAATTGGACTAGCTTCTGTACTACCTTATTAGTTATTCTGTGCTTTTATTTACTGTTTTGCCGACTTTCATCATCATCAGTCTGAAATAGTCCACTGTTGGACATAGGTCTCTCCCAAGATACGGCACTGAACCTGATCTTCGGCTCTTCTCATCCAGTCTCTACCAGCCGCCTGACGCAGATCGTCGCTCCATCTAGCCAGGGGGCGTCCCACACTAAGCTTGCCCAGTCGCGGTCTCCACTCGAGAACTCGTTTACCCCAGCGGTAATCGGCTCTCCGACAGATGTGACCAGCCCATTGCCACTTCAGCGTACTAACTATTTGAGCTATGTCGAAGACTTTTAGTTCTCTGGCAGATCACCTCTTTTCGGATCCTGTCCCTTAGAAAAACTCCGAGCATAGCTCTTTCCAAAACCCGCTGAGAGATCTTGAGTTTTCGAACTAGTCCCACTGTCAGTGTCCACGTTTCAACGCCGTAGGTCATTACGGGTAGGACGCACTGGTTGAAGACTCTTGCCCAGCCTAGCCTAATTTTAGTACTGTCAAATTTTAAATGTGTGGCTTCAGAATCGGGCCTAATAAATAACAATATTATTGGCTAGCTGTGGCCACGGCTCCGCTCGCGTGAACTACAGAATCCGCTCCCATTATCACTCCCGCTCCTCTCCCGCTCCCACTCCCGCTCCCGCTCCCACACCCACTCCCCTTTTCCCACGCCCACGCCCATTTCCAACCCCACCCCAAATTTATTTAATAGATGTGGTTATAACATACATTTTCCATTTTGTACCCAATAAGTTTTTGTTCTATTTATGTTTGCCGCAAATTACTTGTCTTGGATAAATTAATACTAGAATACCTACATTCATTATCACACTAATGAGGTATTCCGGTGACGAGTTTTGACCACTTGTGAGAACATTTAATAGGTCGTAGACACCTGACATTCATTATAATAAAAATAATAAAATAAAAGAGAATTTAATCAACGACATTCAGTTCAACAATTAAGTATTTATAAATAGTACATAGCTCTGCCGTGTGGTTCCCGGTAGAGTAGAATAGGACCACTCCAACTCTTCCCGTGGATGTCGTACAAGGCGACTAAGGGAATATATTATGAAACATCAATCAGGCCTCCCCAACCCGTCTGGCCAGCGCGGGGAGTGTAGGCCAAATCCTCCGTCTGTCTCCGGCTGATGAGAGAGGGTTGTGCTCCTGCCGTGGAGACAAAAATAACCTGATGATGATGAAGTAGTACATAGCCAGGTGAATTGGTCGATGCCTCAGCGAAACGCTGCTAAAATCGAAGCTAGGGAAAAAGGAGTGGTGATCGTTATCTCTGCCAAAGTGTAAGCACTATGTAGTACTGTAAACCTCATTCCAAGATTTTGTAAGGCTTTCCATAAATAATTAAAAATATTACTACAAAAAGAAAAAAAATTACATCGCTAAAATGACATACATATAGTAAGGCTGTAGGAATAACAAATAAATCATATATACCAGATGCAGGTAGATTTTTGCCTAGACAGAAGCCACTCCTTACATAGCATTATTATTATTATTATTATTATACTCAATTCAATTCAATTCAAATATTCTTTATTGTGCACCAAAACATATAAATTTTTTAATAAAAACAAAACTTATATAGAAGGATGAATTTAGTGTACAACGGCGGCCTTATCGCTTTCAGCGATTTCTTACAGGCAACCTTTGGGTGGTGGCGAATTTATTATATAGCTTTTTAAATGAGGCTAATGTTTTACCTTAATTTATTGGAGGCGGTAGATCGTTCTAGCATTTGGGTGCCACAAAACGAAAACCTTGGAAAGGCCTCCAATCTTGGAAACGGTAGTACTAATTTAGAACGCTGCACAGACCTAGTTCTCTAGGAGCGTTTGGATGCGGAGGGCGGAGGACCGGGTGTGGTGGCGTTCATTGGGGAAGGCCTATGTCTAGCGGTGGACTTCTGGGGGCTGACATGAAATCTAAACATCAAATTTTGATAAACCAACCCTTTTTTTAGATTCTCTACAGACAAATATAGAATTAAATGTCTTTCATCGAGCACAATCTTTTTGGGGGCCGTGTGGTTCCCGGCTTAGAATAGGACCATCCCCAATATTCACGTGGGTGTCGTCAAGGTGACTAAGAGATTGGACCAGGGACGGGCGGCAGTTCTCCTGTGTATATCATTACTGCGATCACCAATCCGCCATCCAAGCGTGGTGATTATGGCAAACCCTCCAATGGGCAGCTCACCAAAAGTGTCATTCTATTGGGGAGGCTTACGTTCAGCAGTGGACGTATGTATATTTCATTCCAGATTAATAGTCCTATGAAAACAAACGCATTTGCGTCTCGAAAACAAAATACACAATAGATGGTGTTCCTAAGTGGACCGCAAAGTTTACTTGGTAATACAAACCTATTTTTGCTGCTGGTGACCCTTTCATGTATATGTTACCGAGACGTAAATAGCGTTGGTTTTCATAGGACTATTAATCTGGAATGAAATATAGGGTGATTCTATTCGAAATGTCTATTTCTAATTTCTTTTAAACGCTGTGCTCTATATTTAATTTCATAGCTTGACATGAGAAATGATAATATTTTTTTTATAAAATCTGAAGGCTGAATCTTATTTATTTATTTAATTCATATTCATATATTGTTTCATGTAGTTTACAAGATGTTAGATAACAATACACAGGTACTAACATGAACCCTGTAAGGGCGCTACGATATATGTAAAAGTATCAATTAAAAATATAAAATTAAATTATAAAATAGAAATTAATTTTTTAAAATATTTACAATGTCAGCATAATAATGAATTTAAATGTCAATATAAATCTATATAATATAAAATGTCAGAACAATTAATAAAAACAAAAACATCCATTTAAATATTATCCCTATCATTAAAAAACTCATGCAATGAGTAAAAACATCATAGTTTATTGTACACACAAACATACAAAAAACAACACAAAGAAAAGAAAATTATACAAAAATTATTATTATCTTCAATTCATACACAAATGCTGACATTTGATTATTTTTCTGATATAAATTATTGTTTATTTTGAAACTAACTTGAACGTTCATTATGAAAAAGGTTAGTATATTTGGAAGTTAGTTTTTGTTCGGCTAATTTTTTACTCTGACTGTATTATTTAAATATATTTCCCAGGAAACTACTGTCGGTGTTTTTGTACGTGGGGGCCGTCAGCGGAGCTCCCCAGGACGGGGGCAACAGTGACATCACATATGTCAAGATACAGCCCTTTGACAGACTGACAGATGAGAGCCATCAGCCCAGGATGCCCTACAGGTTGGTATTTAAAGTTTCTTTCTCAACCAGAAGACTCTACGAAGGACTTAAGTTTCCGACAGACATTTTGTTATCGATAGGAGGATTCTAGTGCTGGATCTTTCTGGATGGTCGCAACAGGTAAGCCAAGTGCGGCCACCCAGTGCCCGTCTTTTATACGCCCGGTGTGAGCTTCATGCGGGGCTCTGACGAGGTGGACCATTATTTCCCCAGCTAATCGTGGTACCTCAACAAGGCGGCGATGCTGTTCGCAACACGTCACGTCAAGGAGTAACACGGGGCGAAGGAAAGCCACTTTGCGACATTAGATTGCGAAAGTGGCGATACATCGTCTCTGCCTTCCCCTCTGGGACCAAGGCGTGAGCATTATGTATGTATGTATGCGAGCTTCTATAATTGCGCTCTTGAAAAATGCTTGATATTTGCATTCTTGTGTACCGGTTTAGGAGAGTCTTTGTAGTTACAGGCACATGGTCCTCAGGATGAGGATATTCTTGTGGCCTTGGACCGCATGTTTATGAGCCACAGTGATCGCTTACCATCAAGCGGGCTGTCTGTCTGTCATAAGGAAAAATGCAGAAAAGATTGGTACGCTGATGGAAGTGGGCAGGTCTCTGCCATCGATCGTGCAGCTTCTGAAGTGGAGACCGGTCATCGTGGTAGACGTATCTAGCGTGAGACGCCCCCTTAATTGCTAGATGAACCGACTAAGAGTAAAAGGTAGCCGTAGCGGCCTGATAGGGAGATCCGACACAATCCGCCTCCGTAATCATTTCGACTTAAGCTGCAAACACATTATCGGACGCGTCCGTCAGCCGCGACTTAACTGTATCTGGTAGTATATTATACACTACACGTGCCCATTATAACCAAGTAGTAAGTTGCGAACGCGACCTTGAGCGCTCGGACGTCCGAGAGAAATGTGTCCGACCGGATACCGAACAACCGTGCACACTACTCGGACGCGTCTAGGGTTGCCAGGTCTTAATACGGCGAAGCCGGACTGGGCAGGCAGTTTACCCGGACTTTTCGATATCAAGGCCGGACACTCTAAAAGCCAACGATTTTATCCCTTAATTCTAAAATAAAAAAACATTTATTTACATTTTTTTTTTTTTTTAATAAGTCTTCTTATCGACATTAACTCATTAAACTTTTAATTCTTATACATTTGTTTCAACTTCTTATACATTTGTATTATTTCAAAAACAAAAATTGACTCGATTGACTCGTGCATGAGCCGTGAGATGACCCAAGATGTAAAAACCTAACAAAAACCGGACGGACCAGACACTGGCGAATTTGGCCGGACAAACATGCAAAAAGCCTGACCCTGTCCGGCTTTATCCGGACGTCTGGCAACCCTAGACGCGTCTGTCAGCCGCGACGTGTATTGTGTTTGCAGATTTATCCGAATATGACACTTGACTGTTAAAGAGTACAAAATGACCTTGTAGTTCCACGGATATCAATGCTTGCAGTAAGTCCCCTGTCTGGGTGTAGTGGTGCGGATTTCTCATCTAGTTGCTGGAAGGTCTATCTATACATGGCACATATCGAAGATGCCTATGTCCAGCTCTGGACATCGATAGACTTAAAATAAAGATATCTTATCTTCTTAGGGGGCCAGGAAGACCTAACGATATTTCGACCCTTCAGGATCTTTTGTGCCAAACCCCTGACCACCAACGGTGCCCCAAGCCAATTTGGTGGACTTCACACACGCCTCAGAATTTCTTCTTCGGCATATGCAGGTTTCCTTACGATGTTTTCCTTCACCGAAAAGCCTGTGGTATTATAAATAAACCGTACTTAAGTTCCGTAAAACTCATTGGTACGGGCGGGGTTTGTACCAGGACCTCATGAACGTGAGGCGAGTGCACAACCAACCGGCTGCCACGACTCTCTAAAGATAACATCTAATGTAATTTTTGTTACAGAGAGTCCAGGATCGAAATCCTACCCCTCTCCGTTCCTGGTACCGTTAAAGAACTGAAGAACGACAGTATTAATCTATCAGAAGAAGCTAATCGTCATGTCAGAAGCGAAGTCACTACAACCAGTTATGAAATAGACACGGCAGAAGTCACTGAGGGTACGACGGAAAGAGACGAAAAACTCGACGAGCTTCTGAGGCAAACAGAAGAGTATGAAACCAGAACTAAAGCGCCTGCTCCAAGGTTTCTGTCCAAACTCAGTTATTTTCAGAAACCAGTTGTAAGTAGGTCGCCGTCCATAGCGACCAATTTGGTGGAGAGGTCTGGGAAGAGAGGTGACTTCAAGTCGAAATGTCGGTGCGAGAGGATCTGGAATTGTCCTAAGTTACAGATTACTGTGCCTAGATGTCCAACTGACTATTTTTTATGTTGTTTCTAAAAACACAATTCATGTTTACCTTCTATAAACTATATTTCATTCCAAATAAATAAAGTAAATATCTCAGACATTCACACCAATTATCCAGTCCCAAACTAGGCAGAACCTGTGCTATGGTTACTAGATAACGAATACACATACTTCTAATAAATAAAATCGTAAACTTCGCGTGTCTATACATTGAAAACATTTGCAAAAAAAAATTGGGGGGTCTAAGGACAAGTAATAGAACACATTTCGATCATTTTTGATATTTTTTCGTACGACTATTGGTTTGGAATGAAATATACATGGGCTGTTTAAGGCGCTACGCTAGACTTAGTGGTACGAGGGGGTTCAAAGTGGAAAGGGTTGAGGAGAGCGTTGAGGGGAGAGTTGAGGGTAGATGCGGAAGTGGGAGCGGGAGTGGGAGTGGTATTGAGAGTGAGATTGAGAGTCTGATTGGAAGCGGAAGTGGGAATGGGAGCGGATCCTGTAGTCCACGCGCCACAAGCCACGTAGATACAGGGCACCAGGACAATCGTAACAATGTGACACTTGTCTAATACAGATCCGTACAGTTCACCACGGCACGCCCCACTTTCATTGTACGCGTTATATCGTTGCTGTGTTAGTTCTATCGTTACGCACTAATCATCAATGTGCATACGTACACTAAGATACTGCGTGCCGTCGTAAATTGTGCGATTTACAGTACGTCTGACGTTCCCCCCACCTCAATCCCTCGAAGCCCCTTAATTCGGTCGCCCACTGTAGTTTATGGAAAGTTGTAGTGTAATATATGTTAATCTGTAATTTTGGTAAAAACTAGTCTATTTATTATTTTGTACAACGAACAATCAATAGTACCACTTCTATCGAATGAGTTCATGTCTCAGATCATGTCTGACATACCTTTCAACAATTTATTCTACTGAATCCCACCGAGAGCTGTAATAATACCCTATACCTGACTAGCTTTTCGCCCGGCGTCGACGACGGCTAGCAGACTGTTTCGTGGATGAAACACTCCAAGGAAACATAAGTTAGATATTATTTCGTTTCCAAGTTTAAGAATATAAAGGCACTTGGGGTCCTCTATCAGTCATCCTTGTTGTTTCGATATATTAATAACGCCACACGTTTTGCTATGTTACGCTGGCGAAGCCGCAGATAAGAGCTAGTTAAAAAAATATTCATAAACTAGCTGTTGCCCGCGACTTCGTCCGCGTGGATAAATTAACATCACACATTATTATGATTAAATTATAATTCCACATGAACATATTTTGCAGGAAGTTGAGGTATCTTTTCTCTGATTCTTAGAACAAATATTTTATCGGAAGGACATATGCCTTTACCCCTCCTCTTAGTCTCCTCTTCCCCCTCGCATTTCCCTCCCCGCGTCTTCCCCTCCCCCTTTCGCCCTCTCCTTTATCCCCACCTTTCCCCTACATCTCCTCCCAACCGCTCCCAACTGTCCTTCTCCCAAACCCCTACCTACACCCAGAGGGATGTGGGTAGAGGTTTGGGAGAAGAGAAGAGGAAGGGGAGGGGCTAGGAATGGGGAAGGTAAAGGGGAGAGAGGGTGAGATTGGGAGGGCTAGGACTTTTCCTAGCCCTCACTAACTTATCTGGCATTTTGTTATCCAGTTATTTGGATATGCAAAAACTTAGCACTTTGAGGGAAGGAAGGGAATAGGGAATGGGGAAAGAAACGGGTAGCGGGAAATGGGGGAAGGGAAAGAGAAGGGGAAGGGGAGGGGGTAGGAATGGGGAAGGTAAAGGGGAGATAGGGTGGGAGTGGGAGGGCTAGGAAGATTTTTTCCCGTTTCCTGCTACCCGTTCCTTTCCCTATTCCCTTTTCCCTTCCTTCCCTCAAATAAGTTTTTGCATATCCAAATAACTGGATAACAAAATGCCGGATAAGTTAGTGATCGGTTACCGAGCCATTATCGTATAAAGATTTTTTTATCGCGATGTGTGGTAATACCCAAAAATAAACTATGCAACAGCTAAATAAATAAACTATAAATAGGCTATAAAATATTTAAAGATCTGTCACATTCCGCAAAGTTTTTTTCCATGAACAGTAACGTACATACTTACAAATGAGAAGAAATGAGAGTTCATCTTCTGGATCAGTCTCTTGATATTTTATTAAGATACAAATATACCAGATTGTGTCCTGAACCCTAAACTATTAAACAGTGAAAACCCCGGCAAACACTGTTCCGTAGTTTCCAAGATTACAAACAATATACATCCTACAAAAAAATATGCAGATAAACACGAAATTTTTAAATTATATTTTTGGATTCCACTCTAAAGTAATGTCTGGGGACTGCTTTTTTTTACTTAAAGCAACGAAACGCCGTTTTAGTGTTATATTATATGAATAGATTATTTACGAATTACTACATTATTACCTATTTCAGGCTAATGATGATAATTACACAGTTAAGACTATCTAATAAATAAAATCGTAAACATCGCGTGTCTGTACATTAAAGGCATTTGAAAAAAAAATTGGAGGTCTAAGGATAAGTAATAGAACACATTTCAATCATTTTTGGAATTTTTGTCTGTTTATCTGTTTGTTTGTCTGTGAGTTTGTGCACGCATCTGAGTTGAGGAGCATGTCTGAAAACTCTTGAGCGTGAGATTGCCCCCAAGTTGGAGCCGCATATAGGTACTTATTGCGTGAGTCTCCATTTCAGTAGTCCCGATCATAAGTAGTACAGAGTGCTTGAGGCCGGCCTTCACCTCATCGGCAGTCACCACCGGCAACGACTGGCGAAATTCACCGCAAAAGTAAACCGTGATAGCACCCGTCCCACGATTCCCCCTCCTATTTACACTTGCTACAGATTTCTTGTGCGCCATAGTGCACTCATCCCTAACGATTATACAGAAGTCCTGGATCACGACGGTTTTGTCGCTGTTACTTTGCTGTGTAAATTGATGGGAAATAAGGCGGTATAAGCTGTTTTACCGCCAGGAAGCAGTGTGGCCGCGATCCCTGAGGACGCTACAGCGCGGGCGATTTTCCCTTGTCGTCTGATTTTTACCAGAATTTTGCCAGTGAGAAATGATTTTTCCGGTGCCTCACGGTGCATCAAGGGAAAACGTTCTATTTTCCCAACTGTGATTCTTGGAAAGATTACCAACTTAACACTTACCATCGCTGACATTTCAGCTGTACTGTAATCGGTTTCCGAAGCGTACACGCCGTTTATACCCGGTACAAATAATCCGCACGCAACGGTCCATGTAGCGTATCGCCGCCGAACCATCTTCGAGCATACATAGTAAGGCAGCGGTTTAGTACCCTCTCATCAGATATGTCCATGTCCACTGGGTTCGAGAGCCCACAGAACATAGCGACAAATGGCGCAGACGTCACTTACGAATGCATCACCGAGAGTTTCGTCCCAATTTCGGTCGTCATCCAGAAGGTGCCTTGCGCTGCGGGCCGCGTGGGGCGTAGAGTGTTCAACACTATCCACCGTTTGAGCAACGTAAATGAGGATGCGCCGTGGACAGTGTGCAGTAGCATAATTAATAGAATTCACTGTTACTGGGATGAACAGTGTACACGCGGCCTAAAGTGTGCTCTGTGTGACACCCGTGCCCCATCCTCCAATTGCCCCTATGTTTGTTTGTTAAATGTGTAGTACGACGGCACCTGGTTATATATAACATACTTTTGGCAAAATCATCTTCTTGACACAGTCTGAATAACGCTAGAAGTGTGTTTTGCCGAGGGTTTTCAAGACGTTCCCTGAATAAATACTTTTCCCCAATAGTCTCTTTTCAGTTTTCTCAATTATAATTTCCTTTTTACCTCAGTTTTGAAAAATGTATTGCAACAAAGATCTAAACCTGCTTTAGTAGACCTCTGAAATAGACCATATTTGTACAGTACTAAAGTTTTTGGTAGCTGGTTTACTATTTCTTAGACATATTTTTAGTTTTTTTTATATATTATGTTATTCCGGGACATACATTGTCACGGTACAAAGTTTCGTCAAAATCCGTTCAGTAGTTTTTGCGTGATGCCCTAACAAACAAACAAACAAATAAACAAACAAACAAACAAAAATTTTAAAAACTGTTCTATCATGTTTAGTTACTTATTTTAAGTCGCCCTGGTTGGTTTTTTTCAGAATATATTCAATGTACAGACATTTTTGCATTTACGATTTTATTATATGTATAGATATACATCAGAACATCATTGATTTTAACCGTTATTTTAATATATAATTTGCTTGTATTTTTTATGTGTAATTCCATATACCTACATAATGTAATTCCATCCAGCCTTGTTACGAATTTGTAATTCCATCCAACCTTGTTATTTGTAATTCCATCCAACCTTGTTACTTATAATTCCATCCATACTTGTTATTTATAATTCCATCCATACTTGTTACTTGTAATTCCATCCAACCTTGTTACTTATAATTCCATCCATACTTGTTACAAAGTAATTCCTTTCACCCTAGTTTGGAAATGTTGTATCCAAATGTAATTTATTTATAGGTTGTTTTAAGGAAAATAAAAATACATAATATAAACATATTTACTTGTGTTTTCTATAAAATAATAACAATTAGACACAGTAGAACATAAGGCGAAAATAATGCTAATATTGTCGTGTGGTTCCCGGCTTACAATAGTGCCTTGCCCCGATCTTCCCGTGAGGGTGCCGTCAAAGTGACTAAGGGATTGCACTAGGTACAGGCAGCAGCATTCTTCTATGTATATTAAGATCATTCCTGCGATCACCAATCCGCCTGCCGAGCGTGGTGATTATGTTATTTTCCCCCAATGGACAGCCCACCAAAAGTGTCATTCTATTGGGGAGGCTTATGTTCAGCAGTGGACGTATGATGATGTCTTTTTTGTCATGTCAGTTATTTAAAATATATAAAATTTGCAAATTTATACAGAATCTTAATCTACATTAATTAAAACTGATAAAATAATATAATAATAATGTCTTTATTTCGGGAAACATAGGTCCCATAAAATACAAAAAGATTAATACAATTATAATATACACGTATTAATTCTGACTGCTCTTGATTTGTGGTTGATGTATCCTACAATTTTTGGGGTTTTCCCAGCCAGTGGTCATACTGATGGTCAGAATTTATGTATTTTCCAGCCCTCAAATAAATCTAAACAACGGAAAAAAAACTGACCATCAATCTGACCACTGGCCATCAATCTGACCACTGGTTTTCCCAGTGGTCAAATTGGTGGTCAGAATTTATGTATTGGAAAACCAGTGGTCATATTGATGGTCAGAATTTTTCTTAACGTTGTTCAGATTTATTTGAGGGCTGGAAAATACATAGATAAAAGTACAAGCCAAGTAAAACCAGTTTTGCATATTATTATCTTACAAGTTTATCTTAAGAGTTCTAATAAATGGCCAGCATTCAATTCTCTATTAGATAACGTCAGGTACCTATGAATTCGTCACTCATATGCCCACATTTAACTCATTTCATGATCAGACCCGATTATCGCAGATTCTCGAATACCATTTTTGAAGGAATTCCATATTGTAGTTCATCGACGACAATAAGTTTATGATATTATTGTAGTAATCACCATTTCTTTTTAAATAATCAACAATTAAACAAACAATAAAACTGCAAATCATCATCATCATCAGGTTATTTTTGTCTCCACTGCAGGAGCACAACCCTCTCTCATCTGCCGAAGACAGACGGGGGATTTGGTCAGGGTTAGGGAGGCCTGATTAATGTTTTATAATGATGGAATAATTATCGAAAATTCAGGAAGAACTCTACTTTTTTAGGTTTAGCCCAACTTGTAGGAATAAATTCGTCACCATTGTCACAGACCACAACATACCTGGTGCTCAATGATCAGGTGAAAGGGGAGAGGCTCTGAGCAGAACTCGCACGGGATGTCGGGGGCGCTGTGCGGGCCGGGGGGCGCCAGGATGTCGCGGGGGGGCGCCAGGGTGTCGCTGGGGGGCGCCAGGGTATCGCAGGGGGGCGCCAGGGTGTCGCAGGAGGGCGCCAGGGTGTCGCAGGAGGGCGCCAGGGTGTCGCTGGGGGGCGGAAGGGGCGCATTGATATCCGGACGGCACCCCGCCTGCAAAATAAAATCATCGCCGTATAATAAGACAACAACAGCATTCGACCCGTTATAGCGAGCCGAGTCGACTGCCCCATATTGTGGCACTCGATTCGATTACGCATAAATAAATTAATATGTCGTAATTTTTTTTTGCAATTTAAAATTTTGAATGTCGTAAACATTTCTTAGTTTTTTTTGCAATCTATAATTTTAATTTTGAAAGGTGTGATATTTTAATGATAATAATTTTTTTAATTTTTACCTTTTACTTTTTTTTTAATGTTACTTTAAAATAGCCTAGTTAATTTTTACGTTAATAACATAATTTTATATTTTTAGATAAGATAGAATAGAATTTAGAATAGATAATAACATAGATTTTGTTTTAGATTCTACTGACAAAAATATGGACAAATTGTCTGAAATATATATTTTTTAATTTGAATTTGAATAATACGTCCCTGTAGCGTTATATATAAACATTGTTCTTACATTTCAGCTCAATCGATCACGTCGTTTTCAAGTTATCTGGAAGATAGACTTAGGGAAAAACTCTTCAATCCTCTTTAATGGAACCCTACTTTTTAGGTACGAACTCTTCACTTTTGTTACACAGTTATTACAGAGCACATACCTGGTGCTCAGTGATGAGGTCCACGGGCAGAGACTCCGAGCAGAACTCGCAGGGGATGACGGGGCCGGCGTGCGGGCGGGGGGGCGCCGGGGTGTCGCTGGGGGGCGGGGGGGCTGAAGGGCACCCCGCCTGCAAAATTAATAATACATCCCTGTAGCGTTCAAACATTGTTCTAAATTTCAGGGCAATCGATCAAGTCGTTTTCAAGTTATCTGCAAGACAGACAGATAGAATCTAAATCATTGCATGTGTTTAAAGATCGCCATAAAAAGCATTTTCTCTCACAATAGTTGTGCCTAATTTAATATAGTATATTACGTACGGTATATGTATTGTATTATAAACTATATATGTATGCATAGGTATGTATTGAAGTATATTTGTATGTAAATTCAATTGTGTAATATTGTTACTAAGTATTTACCATGTTCTAAAATTATAAATTTCTCTTTTTTCACCTGCAATACTCTGTCGCTATGTCTTTCTTATTTACCTTCAGAAAGGTTGCCTTGAAGAGATCGCTTTAAGCGATAAGGCCGCCTTTGTACACTTTCCAAAAATTTGTACCTATTTTATTGTTATCCTTAATTTGTGTGCAATAAAGAGTTTATCTATCTATAAAGGGAGTAAAAAGATTCGCTTTAAGTGTATCCATTTTGATGGATCCCACCACTTTTGAAGGAAAGAAAGTTTATATCATTTATTCACATACAACAATTACATAAACAAATACATTCATTATTATTATAGATATTATTAATTAAATTAGGTTATAACATCTATTAAAATTAGGGTCGGTCGATGCTGTGCAAGTGAGAGGTCCCCAACTCAGCGAAGTGCTGCACGTTACCCGGAAGATGCAGCGCTGGTTTTCTGCTGGGGCCGGGGCTGGGGTGTCTCAGAGTGTTGTGTAGGTGAGTGTGTGTGTGTGTGTGTGTGTGATATGTGTGTCAGAGAATGATAATGTGGAGATATATATAAATATAGTAGACAATGGGCCCGATTCTGAAGGCGTGTGCCTTTGACAGCGCATTTAAAATTTGACAGTGCTAAAATTGGTTTCGTCTTTATCTTCATAATACTTTGTGACAAGGATAGCAACAGTTTTAGTGATGTCAAATTTTAACGTTATGCTTCAGAATCGGGCCCAATATATGCATAACAGAATAGGTAATAAAAAATATATTTAATAATAAATAAATAAAAAGATATTTTTTTATACGAATTCGCCACCAAATTGTTACAGTACCTGGTGCTCAGTGATGAGGTGCATGGGCAGAGACTCTGAGCAGAACTCGCACGGAATGACAGGGGCGGCGTGCGGGCCGGGGGACGCCGGGGTGTCGCTGGGGGGCGGAAGATCAGGGCGGCACCTCGTCTGAAAAATCAAATCATCGCCATGTAGGTAGTTCGCTCCTGTAGCGTTTATACACAGACATTGTTTCGAATTTCAGTTACATCGATCCAGTCGTTCTCAAGTTATTATTTATTTATTTAACAATTTATTGCACATACAAAAGAAAAAAAACATATAAAACAATAAAAGTAAGGAAAAAAATGTATAAATGGTAATGCTTATCCATTTAAGAGATTTCTGCCAGCCTACCAGCTACAGAGAAAACTTCGTGAAAGGGCAGACATTAAAACAATTATGTGAAGACAGTCAGACTGAGGGAGAAAAAAACTTCGCTAAAAATCCGTGTAGGTATGAATTCAGTGGCGGGACAAGACCTAAATTTGAAGTGGCTAAGATACATTTTGCGAGGCCCTCTGGTGGCGCTAATAGGGAAACGTTTTTTGAACAAAAAAAATTTAATACTTTCCTGCTTTTAGTCTTACTGAACTGCTTGATAACTGTATCGTCAGATATCTGCTTCAATAGAGACAACTACCAGAGCTGAATGTCTCTGCTGACCATTTGTATTTCTTAAATATTTTTCACGAGTTAAAGAAAGCTGCGATGCATAAACCTTCGAGGCACGAGGCCCCTCGGACTTCGAAGTTGTATGAGGTTGCCCACGTCGCCTGAGCCTTACCCCGCTTCTGTATGAATTCCTCACATAATTACAGGTATACCTGATGCTCAGTGATGAGGTCCATGGGCAGAGACTCTGAGCAGAACTCGCACGGAATGACAGGGGCGGCGTGCGGGCCGGGGGACGCCAGGGTGTCGCTAGGGGGCGGAAGATCAGGGCGGCACCTCGTCTGAAAAATCAAATCATAGCCGTATTACCCCTGCAGAGTTTATACATAGACTGTTCTAAATTTCAGTTCGGTCGCTCCAGTCGTTTTCAAGTTATCTGGAAGACATATCCAGAGGGAGAAAAAGATTCGCTACAAGAATATCCGTTTTGATGAACCATATATGTTGTAGGTATGGATTCATCACTCAGTTATTACAGAGCACATACCTGGTGCTCAGTGATGAGGTCCACGGGCAGAGACTCCGAGCAGAACTCGCAGGGGATGACGGGGCCGGCGTGCGGGCGGGGGGGCGCCGGGGTGTCGCTGGGGGGCGACTGGTCGGGACGGCAGCACAACTGAAAAATCAAACCATTGTTACAGAGAAAGTAAATGGTGGTAGTCAAGGGCGTAGCCAGGATTCTAGGGGGGGGGGGGGGGGGGCACATGAGGAAAATCCTGACTACATTGATTTGTGATTTAAAAAAAATTAAAAACCCAAGAAATAGCGCACTTCTAGGGGGGGGGAGTGCGGGGAGGGGGGAGTTCGGGGGGGGGGGGGCAGCTGCCCCTTGCCCGTACCTCGCTACTCCCTTGGTGGTAGTACTTGTACTATTCCTTATTGTGTAGTGATAGTAATGAGATATGAATTCCTCACTCATTGACACACTATTATTGCAGAGAACATACCTAGTGATAGTGATGAGGTATGAATTTATGAATTATTCACTAATTGTGATACCATTGTTGTTACAAAATACATACTAACCTGGTGGGCAGCGACGAGGTTCACGGGCAGCGACTCTGTGCAGAACTCGCACGGGATGAGGGGCGGCGGGGGAGTAGGTGTGCGCGGTTGTGGCTGCACTCGGTTAGTGGGCGCGCTGCGGGGCGGCGGAGGCGCACTGAGGGGAGTCAGGGGCGCGCTGAGATGCAACAGGGGCGGCAGGGGCGCGCTGAGGGACGGCGGCTCGGGACGGCACTGCTTCTGACAAATGAAATCACCGCCGTATACGTCCCTGTAGCGTTTCATATTTATGTCACAAACAGCTCAGTTTGTCCAGTAATTTTCAAGGTGGAATGTGGAGGACATACAGAGGGACCAAAAAGCTATAGGTACTGAAAGGGTGATTTTAATAATAATAGGTAGGAATTCGTTACTGATTGTCACACAATTTTTACAGAGCGTATACCTGATGTCGTGACATGTGGTTTCTAACTTAGAATAGCCCCCCCCCCCCATATGTCATACTGAGCAGCAGAACTAATTGGACTTTTTTGTCCAATCGTAGCGTAGAACTAATAGTAGATATAACTAGTTTAACTCACCTATCTTCGCGTGTACATTAAAACCATTACTGCGATCACCAAACGTGGTGATTATGGCAAATCCCAAAATGGACAGTCAGGCAAACGTAGCATTGTATTGGGGAGGCTTATGTTTAGCAGTGGACGTATTTCGGCTGTAATGATACCTGGTGCTCAGTGATGAGATGCAAGGGCAGCGACTCCATGCAGAAGTGGCACGGCAGAAAGGGCGGCGGGGGAGGTGTGGACCGTAGCTGCGCCAGGTCGGTGGGTGGCAGGGGATCGCTGAGGGGGGACAGGGACGCGCTGGAGGGAGGCCGCATCTGCGCCATGTCGGGTCGGCACCCCGTCTGTCAAATCAAATCAAATCAATGCTTTATAACTCCCGGTATTAGGAAGAGCGGTATCCTCGTTCACAACGAGGGTGTGCCATATTATATTAATACGCTTCTATTAGCTAACTTTAACTTGTAAGCAAATCTAGAAGGAACGCACTTTTCACCTAGACAAGTAGCCCATGCATATCACGGATTTTGAAATCTCTCGACGAAACGAGATTTGTTTCGTTTTTTTCGCAGTTGGACATAATGCGAGTTGGACTAATTTTTCTGTCTTAGGCCTGCCCGTTGATCATTTTGTAAGTTGAGACAAGCCACATTTGTCGCAGAGGAGCAGACGAGTTCTGGAGTGGAGACCGCAGGCCGGAAGCGGCTAGAGGCGAGGGCGGAGGACCGGATTGGGGAAGGCCTATATCTAGCAGTGGACGTCTAAAGGCTAATATGACATAACATGTTGAGACAGACAAGTTCTGAAGTAGACTGCCCTCCGCCAAATGAACCGATGACCTAGTCCGTCTGGCGGCGCTGGTGACCGATAGCGGCTGGATGGGAAGCCCTACGTCCCTTCAATGGACGGCGATAGGTTGATGATAGTGTAATTTTCCTAAAAGTGAGTGGGTTCTCCTAAAACCCGCTGGATGCGGAGGGCGAAGGACAGGGTGTGTTGGCATTCTCAGAACGCCTATGTCTAGCCTCGTCGAAGAGTGATAAGATGATTAGTGCCTACCTGATGCATTACCAAATCTCCGGCCGGCACCAGGCCTGCACAGATCTCGCACGACACGCGCACATCTAGCAGGTCGGCAGGAGTCGGAGACACTCGCTCGTAGTGGACCGCTGTAGCCGCCGGCGAGCTCGCTCTGTCAGGAAGGTAACTGGAACCAGGAGAATGATATTCTTTTCACAAACTAGTCAGAAACTTTGTCATTTTCGTTCTAAAGTTAGATGTTAAGTGTCACTTAAGCTAGTGACAGAGATTACTAAATATTACTATTATTCTTTACTTAAGATGGTAAATATATATAATAACTAGCAGTTGCCCGCGACTTCGTCGGCGTGAACTACTTAACATCACAAATTATTATATATTTCCCGAAGGAATGGGACGTTTTTTCGGGATAAAAACTATCCTATGTCTTATTCCAGGACCTAACCTATATGTGTGCCAAGTTTCATTACGATCCGTCCAGTTGTTGAAGCGTGATTGAGTAACAAACATCCAAATATCCAAACTTTCGCATTTATAATATTTATTAGTAGGATGTATACAACCTACTTACCTGTGGTCATAGTAATTGGAATTTGAATCACACGGTGCCTCGTTCAATACGCTCCAAAATTCGCTAGACGACGGCTGAATCTCGCTGAATCTATCTCCTGCCACTTCAGCCCTCTCTGGCCGCATCTCCTCCCCTCCCTGGATCCCCCTCCTCAACTTCAGCCCCTGGAACCTCTTCATAAACTCCTGGGGACTCATCGGAGGCACATCCATTAGTGTTTGTCTTGGGGTTTCATGTGAGTTTCTCTCTTGGCTTCTGGTGTCGTTAATGCTGTTTGTAGATTCAGTTTGAGGAAGGCTCATTCTCCGTTGCTCCGTTGCGAGGTTCTGTATGATCTGGTTGGAGTTTGAGTCGCCCACGCTCTCGGAGCCGAGAGTTTGACCTGTATTTTCAGATACTATGGGATCTAAACAGAAATGCAAAATAAATGAAGTATATCGCAGAGAGTTGTTTTCTTTACGTATTGCTTACTATAGATCGTTCAATTCACGAGGGCACGCCCTGCTACTTTTCGCAAGGACTGAGCCTTATAGTGCTATTCTCTAAAATAAAAACTCACGTGCGAGCCTCACTCACTTCGAAACCTTAGTCATTGGCATTCTGTAAACATTCTAGAGCACTGTCGACGTGAAGTGAGTTTTTGTTCACTTCTATCCATAGTACTCTAGAATGTTTACAGAATTACCAATGGATTAGGTAGCGGAGTGAGTTAAGTCACTTGAGTGAGGCTCGCACGTGAGTTTGTATTTTAGAGAATCAAGCTGCAGGACGCGAGGAGTTATTCCGAACCTATCCGAACGTCAGTATTTAGTGTATATGTATGCACACATCGATGATAAGTTCGTAACGATAGAACTAACACACTAGCAGCAACGCATACAATGACATGTAAACGATTTGAGAGGAGTGGGGCGTGTCGTCGTGAGCTGACCGATCTTATACCTGGTATACACTGGTCCATCCAATCATACTGGTCCATCGAATCGCCACCGCCCTGAATAGGTTCCCTGTAGTCTGGTTCCTCGACCTCGCGGTTCCAGTGGTTCATATTGGTCAGTTGCTCCCTCAGGACCCCGGGAGTTATGACTAGACGAAATGGATTCGTATTCTCCATTGCTATAGTGCTAAAAAAATATATTTCTCAACTATTTGTCCTAAACTCAATACATTAAAAAATCAAATCAAATATTTGTAGCATCATAAGCCGAGAGCCGTGGTAGCCGGTTGGTTGTGCACTCGCCTCACGTTCATGAGGTCGTGGGTTCAAACCCCGCCCGTGCCAATGAGTTTTACGAAACTCAAGTACGGTTTATTTATAATACCATAGGCTTTTCGGTGAAGGAAAACATCGTAAGGAAACCTGCATATGCCGAAGAAGAAATTCTGAGGCGTATGTGAAGTCCACCAAATCGGCTTGGGGCACCGTTGGTGGTCAGGGGTTTGGCACAAAAGATCCTGAAGAGTCGAAGTGTCGCCAGGTCTTACTGGCCCCCTAAGAAGATAAGATAAGATCATAAGCCGAAATACGTCCACTGCTGAACATAAGCCTCCCCAATAGAAGAACAGACAATTTCTTAAAAGAAAATAATCAAGGCGACTATATGGAAGCATCGGCTATAAGCTGACTTTCCGTTTAAAATAAATAAAATAGAATGCCACTTATGGTGGGATGTCCATTGTTAGCATTTAGCGCGGGGAGTGTAGGCCACTACACTCCCCGCGCTGGCCAGACGGGTTGGGGAGGCCTGATTGATGTTTTATAATGTATTCCCTCAGTCGCCTTGTACGACATCCACGGGAAGAGTTGGAGTGGTCCTATTCTACTCTACCGGAAACCACACGGCAAAGATTTGACTTCATCACCACGATTGGCAGGCGGATTGGTGATCACGGTAATAATCTTAATATACACCAGGAACGCTGTTGCCCGTCCCTGGTGCAGTTCCTTAGTCGCCTTGACTACACCCACGGAAAGATTGGGGATGGCCATATTCTAAGCCGGGAACCACACGGCATACAGTGATATTTATACGTCATTTTTAAAGACAGTACCGCCCCGCTTCCCTTAGTACCCCTGACACCCCCGAGGCACACGCTAAGTACTTACCTACATTAAAGTATTTATATTATAACTAGCTGTTGCCCGCGACTTCGTCCGCGTGGACAACTGAACATCAGAAATTATTATGTATACTCAATACAGTCAACAGATATCGCCATCTGTTGGAATCGTTTGGAACTAACAGATAATTGTGACTGTCAAATAATAGACAAATAATCTTATAAACAAAATCGTAAACATCGCGTGTCTGTACATTGAAGATGTTTGCAAAAAAAAAATTGGGGGTCTAAGGATAAGCAACAGAACACATTTCAATAATTTTTGGAATTTTTGTCTGTTTGTTTATCTATTTGTCTGTGAGTTTGTGCACGCATCACTTAAAAACTACTGAAAGGATTTTGATGGACTTTTCAAAGAAACATGGGGCTTAACTTAACTTAACATTTAGTCTTTATTTTATCGCAATCGGCTAACTCAATCAAAAGTTATAGACATTTTTAGTTTTCAAATACATTAATAGGTGAGGTTAGTATGCATACCTATATTGCACATAATAGTATTTCTGTACTATTCAGATCGCGATGAGTTTGGATTACATTTGGAGCTGCGAGTGGGAATTAGAGTGGGAGTGGGCATGGGCGTGCGTGCGGGAGCGGGAGCGGAAGCGGGTGCGGGAGCGTGAGGGGAGCGGGAGAGGGAGCGGGAGCGGGAGAGGGAGAGGGAGCGGGAGAGGGAGCAGGAGCGGGAGCGGGAGCGGGAGAGGGAGCAGAAGCGGAAGCGAGAGCGGGAGTGGGAATGGGAGCGGATTCTGTAGTTCACGCGAGCGGAGCCGCGGGCACAGTTACAGAATCCGCTTCCGTTCCCACTTCCGCTCCCGTTCCCACTTCCACTCCAACACTCAATCCCAAACCCAAAACAGAAAAAAATTCAAAAATGACGGAAATCTTTTCTGTTACTTAAGACCACCAATTTTAAAGTTAACGTTTTTATTTATTAGAATCTGACGATTTGATATGATATAGGTACCTACATTTTGTTCTCCAAGTCCAGATCGAACCTCAATTGGTACAACCAACGAAACTGTACACTTTAGTACCAGACACTTTTTCCAGTCTCACGGGATATAGGTCTGCGAATACCGTACTTAATGACTAGGTACTATCTTGGGAGTGATAGACTTCAACTGGCGATTAAATTTTTTAATGACTTTTATCAAAGATAAATAATTGGGGTTGTTATCAAAGATATTTGGCGAATCGTTTTCTAAACGTTATTAATCTATACATATAATAAAAGAGTAGAAAAAACAAAAGAAAAGCGAATCTGTATTCTGTACATTGAAGTTAAAAAAAAATACTTTCCGGACATTACTTAAGACCAGTGGAGTCCAAAAATAAAATTAAAAAATTTCGTGTCTGTTTGTATGTATGTACGGGGGAATCTTGGAAACTACTGAACAGAATTTGACGGCGTTTTCACTGTTTAATAGCTTCGAGTTCGGACCACAATCTGGTATAAAATACATCTCAATAAAATGTCAGGTGGCTGATTTACAAGTTGACCTCTCATTTCATATCATTTGTATGAATGTGTAGTTCAACATTACTGGTAATATAAAAACTTGACAGAGAGTGGCAGAAATGTTTTAAAGCTTATTTATAGTTTTATTTATTTATTTTGGTTTCAGGGTATTTCCACAAGTCTCGATAAAAAAAAGTTCGTTATTCGATAATAATTAGTGGCCCTGTATTAGATCGGTCATCATCGACAATGTCAATATCGAAGTTGTTCAGGAGTAGGTCTACATGAAACAAACAATACAGTTGGGTAGGATGAATTTCGATAGGGAAGCTGACAGAAGAATCCAGTTAGGCAGGGCAGTATATCACGTGACGCCCATTCCAAAATGTTTAAAGACAAGTCTTTAATTAGTGCGTCCTGCCTGTCATGATTACGGCGCGGAGACGTGGACACTGATGGTGGGCCTGATCCACAAGTTTCAAGTCCCTCAGCGAGCTATGGAATGGGCTATGCTCGGGGTCTCTATGAGGGATTTGATTCATAATGAGGGAGAATCCGACGAATAACGAAGGTGAACGAAATAGCAGATATAATTAGTAATCTGAAGTTGCAGTGGGCGGGCAACATCTGTCGCAGTACCGACGGCCGCTGGAGCAGACGAGTTCTGGAGTGGAGACTAACAGTCCAATCCTTTGTAGAGGATTTTGGCAGGGTATTGGGCTCGATTCTGAAGACATAATGTTAAAATTTGACAGCACTAAAGCTGTTGCTATCCTTGTCACACAGTATCATGAAGATAAAGACGAAGCCAATTTTAGCGCTGTCAAATTTTAAATGTTTGCCTTCAGAACTGGGCCCACTATTGGAATAAGCCAGATAAAACGTACAAAATAAAAGATAATTTATTTATTTAATTGGCACATAGTAACATCGACTTAAATTAACAAAAAATATAACATGGACATACAGGCAGTCATTTCGTGATAATATTTATAAATTGTATAAGAGTAGATTATATTTTTAATTATTTATCGTACAAGTAACCTTATTTCTAATTAAATACATTTCCTATAACAAGGAGCTGGATTCTGAAGGCATATGTTTTAAATTTGGCACGTCCACTCTTTGAAGATTCTATTTTTTTTTAGAGGCTTGGGAGTCGAGCCTGTCAATGCCAGCCTCGTAACTGAAATTGACTCTTAACTTGACAAGTTTCATCTAACTTTTCTGACTATACAAATTAAGTTTATTATTTATTTAGTTCATCACGTCCTGCTCACCCCTCGCGAAATGTAGCGGGGAATGCCATCATGAATTGTACGATATATATAAACAGCTTGTTTCTCTGACAGGAAATGTAATAGAAGGAACTCCATTTTTCCTAGTAGGGCCAGTTTTTTGGGAAAGTCTATAGTGGACGTTGTCTATTAAAAAAAAATTGTATTGTCGATTAAAAAAAACAGAGCTGTCAAAATTAAAACATACGCCTTAATAATCAAACTTGCAATAATGTCATGACATATTATATTTTGTAAATTAAATAAAACTTTTTACATTCATAATGTTGATAAAAACGATAAATATTTATTTAAAAACTGTTAAACACAACATTTTATTTACTTAAAACAAATATTAAATTGCAAATGCTGTTAAAATTTAACTTTTTTCTAATGAGCTTCCATTATTGAGCGGCAAACCGGTTAGTATAATATGGAGCGGCAAATTCGTGGATATTTCTGTTATATTAGTGTGATCTTATGTCCCTCTCAGGCTACAATATTAACTATTCAAAAATAAATTACCGAACCAAAGGATAGTGGGAGTTTTGGTATCCACTTCATACATTTGACACTTCATATACCCACCTATATTTCATTCCAGATTAATAGTCCTATGAAAACCAACGCTATTTACGTCTCGGTAACATATACATGAAAGGGTCACCAGCAGCAAAAACAGGTTTGTATTACCATGTAAACTTTGCAGTCCACTTAGGAACACCATCTATTGTGTATTTTGTTTTCGAGACGCAAATGCGTTTGTTTTCATAGGACTATTAATCTGGAATGAAATATACTAAACCTCATACCATGAAGCAAAATAATTTTTCGCAGCCCATAATTTCACCTCAAAGATTTTTTTCTTCAGGATTGACACTAATTGGTTATTAAATTAGATAACAGATGATTTTAATGTTCATCTGTTATCTAATTTAATAACCAATTAGTGTCAATCATAAAGGTAAAAACGTTGAGGTGAAACTATGAGCTACGAAGAATTATTTTGCTTCATGGTATGAGGTGTAATTGCAACCAATTACAGTACTAAAAGACCCATAATGCTGAAATCACCGCTGAGATTAGCAGCCATAGCGATTATTGTTCTACCTAATAAGACCTTTTCATTGGCCACTTGTTCCTGGTGGCTGGTCCCAAAACTTCCATCATCCTTTAATAAAAAAAAGCAATAAATTACCCTGACAATATTCTTAAATGTATTATTTGTCAGTGAAGCCAAATATAGCATTTTAAATGCTTTTCATTCATCTTGACATGTTCAGACTTCAATATCTATAATATATTTTATTTTAAGCAGCAAATTATCAAGTAATAACTTGAGGAGATGAGGAGGCTGCTATAAGATTGCTCAAATTATCTTGCCATCTCGCTTTGGTCTCAGTAGTTTGGTTGTTTTGTGCCGTGTGGTTTCCGGTAGAGTAGAATAGGACCACTCCAACTCTTCCCGTGGATGTCGTACAAGGCGACTGAGGGAATACATTATAAAACATCAATCAGACCTCCCCAACCCGTCTGGCCAGCGCGGGGAGTGTAGGCCAAGTCCTCCGTCTGTCTCCGGCAGATGAGAGAGGGTTGTGCTCCTGCAGTGGAGACCAAAATAACCTGGTGATGAGTCCAGTAACAAACTACTGGGGCATCTTTAGTCTCAGTGGTAAGGTTGTATTGTTCGGTACCAAACACTGAGCCTTCTTTATCTTTCTGTATAGAGCGCGATATATCTATTGATCTTAATATGAGTTGCAACTAACAATTACTTACAAAGTTACAGTCATCATCAGGTTATTTTGGTCTCCACTGCAGGAGCACAACCCTCTCTCATCTGCCGGAGACAGACGGAGCATTTGGCCTACACTCCCCGCGCTGGCCAGACGGGTTGGGGAGGCCTGGTTGATGTTTTATAATGTATTCCCTCAGTCGCCTTGTACGACATCCACGGGAAGAGTTAGAGTGGTCCTATTCTACTCTACCGCAAACCACACGGCATATAGTTACAGTGTTAGTCCTCAACAATGCCTTTGCTTAAATATTTTGGCAAAGTTGTCTGTAAGAAATCTATTGGTAAAAGAATTTTCAAAGTCGGTTCAGTAGATCCGGAGATTACCCGCTACAACCTCACAAACTTTACCTCTTTATAATATTAGTATAGATGAAAGGCTGTAACTCCTAAGTCTTGAGTGTAGTGAGCGAGGGGAGGGAAGCGCGGGTGAGGGGCGGGAATTCCCCTAAAGCGGCTTGGCACTGAGTCGTGATTTGGAGTTAAATACATTATCGCTGATATATCGATAAAAGGCACCGATAAGCCGATTATATCCATATCGTATCGGTGTCAGTCGCACCCATAATTAAAACATTTATAACTAACGATATCTATGTACTACTAGATGGAGCGTTCCAAACAATCGCTCTGTTCCACGCAAGGAGCCGCAACGGAGAACAATTATTTTTAATAATTTATAATTATTTACTAAATATTGACGCTATTTACCCGTAACGTAAATATTTAGCAATAATTAAACGTTCTGCGTAGTAACTGCTGAGTCATAAATGTCAATGATTTTGGAAAAAGGAAAAGGCTTCAACATAGATAATGGGTAGTAGTAATATGGGAAATAATACTACGACGACCTCCGTGGCGGAACGGGGTAACTCTCGGACGCCACGCCGGAGGTTGCGGGTTCGAATCCCGCTAGGGGCAAATGTTCGTATGATGAATATGAATGTTTGTACTCAAGTCTTGGATGTTTATATATTTATTTAAGTATGTCTATCCGTTATCTAGTAACCATAGCAAAGGCTCTGCCTAGTTTGGGACTGGATAATTGGTGTGAATGTCTGAGATATTTATTTATATTAATTAATAAGTAACGAAGGTGCTCAAGTGTCAAAGTGAATGTGAACGAGTTGCGGCTCCTTGCGTGGAACAGAGCGATTGTTTGGAAGGCTCCATCTAGCAGTACATAAAGATCGTTGTTTATATCTACTGTATTGCGACGTTCTGTGAGAGATGGAGCAAGCCCCTTGGGGCCGTCCATTAATCACGTGATCTTTTTTTAAGCATTTTTAAACACTGGACTTTAAGACTTTAAGACACTGGACGGCAGTGTCGGTGGGCTAGCTAACACCATGCAGGCATTTATATTGTTATTTTATGTGTTGGCATTTTATTATATTATTATTTTTACATGTGACATGATTAATTATTAATTTTGGTGTATGGATCTTTGTTATCTGAAATAAATTGATTTTAATTTTAATTTTTTTTTTAATAAAAATTGGAACGGGACACCATTTTGACCGCGGCATCTGATGTCAGCCGACCCCTGACGGCCCGCTAAAGGCTTTCCCTCACCGGGAGTTACCTCGTCTCGTCACAGAAAGTCGCATTAAACTATAACAAGGAGACGTACAGTAGGAAGGCACCTCTCAGTCTGCGTACAGCATCTGTTGGTTGTGTTGGCATTGTTCCTGCAACCATAAAAATGCCCGTCTGTTACATCATCAGGTTATTTTTGTCTCCACTGCAGGAGCACAACCCTCTCTCATATGCCGGAGACAGACGGAGGATTTGGGCTACACTCCCCGCGCTGGCCAGACGGGTTGGGGAGGCCTGACTGATGTTTTATAATGTATTCCCTTAGTCGCCTTGTACGACATCCACGGGAAGAGTTGGAGTGGTCCTATTCTACTCTACCGGAAACCACACGGCAAATTTGCTCTGTCTGTTACATATTGCTTTTTAATTTAAGCTTTAACACACTAGCTGTCGCCCGCTTTCAGTTGTAATTATAATGTCCGCGTGTCCGCAGCAGCACTAACGGCATCCTACGCGTTATAGCGAGCCGAGTCGACTGCCCCATATTGTGTCACTCGATTCGATTATACATTAATTAATGAATGTATGTCGTAGATAGATAGATAGATAAACTCTTTATTGCACACAAATTAAGGATAACAATAAAATAGGTACAGATTTTTGGAAAGTGTACAAAGGCGGCCTTATCGCTTATTTGTAATTATTAGATTTTTTTTTATATACGTGTAATTTATAATTTTAAATTTTGTGATATTTTAATGTTTGAATTTTTTTTTATATATTTTTAAAATCAACTAACATAGTTTAATAAGACTGTACTAACAAAAATATGGACTAATGTCTGAAATAAAAAATTTGAATTTGAGTTTTGACTTGAATAATTAAATGTCAAAGTTCAAGCAGCAGGTCATGTTACACAATAAATAATATAAAATGTCACAGAATCCTACTAATATTATAAATGCGAAAGTGGATGTTTGGATGGATGGATGTTTGTTACTCAATCACGCTTCAACCGCTGGACGTATCGTGATGAAACTTGGCACACATATAGGTTAGCTCCTGGAATAGGACATAGCATAGTTTTTATCCCGAAAAACATTCTCTTACTACGGGACATACATAATATGTTGTATAGTTGTCCACGCGGACGAAGTCGCGGGCGACAGCAAGTTAACTGATTGTTATTAAAGAATAGTGGAATTGAAAGACAGGCTACAAAGGCCTCGCTCCCTAGGCCGTAAAATATATAATAAAAAAGAGCACATACTTGGTGGTCAGTGATGAGGTAGACGGGCAGAGACTCCGTGCAGAACTCGCAGGGGATGACGGGGGCGGGGGCGGCAGGCGGGGCGCGGGGCGCGCGGGGCGGCGGGCCGGGCGCCGCGGAGGGCGACGGGCTGCGCGGGCGGAGCTGCGCGAGGTCGGGCCGGCACCCCGTCTGACAGAGCACATATATCAATATAACACTTTTGTACTAGGAATATACAGGGTTACAGGAAAAGTCGTGCTAGATCCCTTAAGGGTGTGGAGCACCCATCATTTCTGACTTATTTCACTATGAAACACCCTACCCTAAACTTAACCCTTTACGAGATATTCGACTTTTAATTTTTTTATTGAAAATTGCTGATCTTTAGGCTACTACATTTATTTTTGTTTATTTTGTGTATCTTATTATTATTACTAGCTGTGCCCGCGGCTCCGCTCGCGTGGACTACAGGATCCGCTCCCATTCCCACTTCCGCTCACTATCCCACTTCCACTCAGACTCTCAATCACACTCTCAATCCCACTCCCGCTCCCACTCCAGGTCCAGGTCCAGGTCCAGGTCCAGGTCCAGGTCCAGGTCCAGGTCCAGGTCCAGGTCCAGGTCCAGGTCCAGGTCCAGGTCCAGGTCCAGGTAAAGGTCCAGGTCCAGGTCCAGGTCCAGGTCCAGGTCCAGGTCCAGGTCCAGGTCCAGGTCCAGGTCCAGGTCCAGGTCCAGGTCCAGGTCCAGGTCCAGGTCCTGTCCAGGTCCAGGTCCAGGTCCAGGTCCAGGTCCAGGTCCAGGTCCAGGTCCAGGTCCAGGTCCAGGTCCAGGTCCAGGTCCAGGTCCAGGTCCAGGTCCAGGTCCAGGTCCAGGTCCAGGTCCATGTCCAGGTCCAGGTCCAGGTCCAGATCCAGGTATAGCTAAAGGTCCGGCTCCAGATCCAGCTCCAGATCCAGCTCCAGCTCCAGATCTAGCTCTAGATCCAGCTCCAGCTCCAGATCCAGCTCCAGATTTTTCATCGTAATCGACTAACTCAATCAAAAGTTATGCGAATTTATAGTTTTCAAAATCTCACATTACATTGGTACGATATCCGCTCCCGCTACCGCTCACGAATTCAATCGAGCATTTGCACCCTACACTTCTCGCAGCGTATGTGAGTTTTCGGAAACTATAAATTCCCATAACTTTTGATTGACTGCACCGATTGCAATGAAATAAAGCCTATATGTTACACCAAATCAAGCCCCATATTTCTGTGAAAAGTCCATCAAAGTCCGATCAGTAGTTTTTAAGTGATGCGTGCACAAACTCACAGACAAACAGACAAACAGACAAACAGACAAACAGATAAACAGACAAACAGACAAAAATTTCAAAAATGATAGAAATGTGTTCTGTTGCTTATCCTTAGACCCCCCAATTTTTTTTTTGCAAATATCTTCAATGTACAGACACGCGAAGTTTACGATTTTATTTATTAGATTATTGCATTTTTACATGTGTAGTAAGATGCTTTAGGACGTCAATCATTAAAATAGTGCACAAGTTATTTGAATAGACCGTAGTAGACAAGTGAAAGAAAAGAAATAAAAAACATATTAGAAAGTTTATTTTTCTCTAAGGGATATCTAAAAAAAATATTATGGTAATTGTTCGGCAGATGTTTTTTAAAATATCTACGGTTCATCAGCTATCTAACGAGGTATAATAATGTAGGGTTTTATTCAAATGCATTCAAAAAAATTTAGTTTCATAGGCGACAGTGGAGAAGAAAATGTATACTTAGCCCTAAAAAGTAAAATAAAACAATAGGTAAGCATGAAATGCCATTTATTACAGGTTTTCTCACAACTTTTTCTTTTTCTACAGTTCATGTTCAACATGGCCGCATGGTTCTTTTAGGGCCCAGTAATGGGCGTTGTGATAGTTAGTTATGCCATCTTTATCAAATTTGGACTCATCCGTCCACAAGATATTTCTTAAAAAATCTGGGTCTTCTACATCAGCATTTAGCATAAATCTGCAAAAGTCCAATCTTCTCGCGGGGTCCCCTTCTTCAATAACGTGTACTGGCGTGTAATGGTACGGGTATAGGCCAGCAGTATGCACTGTAAACCACACTCTCCATTGCGAAAGCCCCAGATCACGGGCAACAATATTAGTGGAAGTAGTCGGATCCGCTCGAAAGCGTTGCACTATCTCATTGTCCTGTTCTTCGTCGTCAATTCGTGGTCTTCCCATGTCTGTACTTCGTCTCAAAACAGAGCCAGTTTCTCGAAGTCTTCGATAAACTCTGTCAATGTCTAAGTGTAAGCGTCTTAACTTGAAGGACAATAGGCGTGGGACCGTTAGAACTGCTACCTGGAGCGTCCCAACTACTTTTTTTCCACGAAATGTAATACAAACCCTAGATTGTTACACCTCGTTAGATAGCTGATGAAACGTAAATATTTTAAAAAACATCTGCCGAACAATTACCATAACATTTTTTTTAGATATCCCTTAGAGAAAAATAAACTTTCTAATATGTTTTTTATTTCTTTTCTTTCACTTGTCTACTACAGTCTATTCAATTAACTTGTGCACTATTTTAATGATTGACGTCCTAAAGCATCTTACTACACATGTAAAAATGCAATAATAATAATAATAAGATACACAAAATAAACAAAAATAAATGTAGTAGCCTAAAAATCAGCAATTTTCAATAAAAAAATTAAAAGTCGAATATCTCGAAAAGGGTTAAGTTTAGGGTAGGGTGTTTCATAGTGAAATAAGTCAGAAATGATGGGTGCTCCACACCCTTAAGGTATCTAGCACGACTTTTCCTGTAACCCTGTATAAACGAACAACACCTCACTCTGAGACACCCTACTCCAGGCCCCAGCAGAAAACCAGCGCTGCACCTTGCTGAGTTGGGGACCTCTCACTTGCACAGCATCGTCCACCCCATAATTAATATTATTATTTTATTATAACCTACATACATACATACATAATGCTCACGCCTTGGTCCCAGAAGGGTAGGCAGAGACGATGTATATAGATGGTGTTCCAAAGTGGACCGCAAAGTTTACATGGTAATTACAAACCTGTGTTTGCTGCTGGTGAGCCTTTCTTGTTCATATTACCGAGACGCAAATAGTGTTGGTTTTCGTATGACTATAGGTTAGGAATCAAAACATATATGTAACATTGATATTATGAGAGTCCAACAAACCTGCCACCTTTTTTTTCGCGAGGAAACGCGTGGCTCACCCACGAGCAGATTATGCGGGGCTCTATACTGACTAAAACCCCGCGGTGGCCCCCGGACTCCGTGTTCGGTATTCCCTCAAATATTATATTATATAGCCATGCTCTTTGGTGGAGACAAACTAATTGGATCTCACTTGTCGCATCTCCAATGACATGTCAGTTACGAAGAATAATTCGTTCAAAAATAATTGGTTCGAATCCCGCTAGGGGCAAATGTTCGTATGATGAATATGAATGTTTGTACCCAAGTCTTGTATGTTTATATATTTAAGTATGTGTATCCGTTATCTAGTAACCATAGCACAGGCTCCGCCTAATTTGGGACTGGATAATTGGTGTGAATGTCTGAGATATTTATTTATTTAATATTCGTTGAACGAACAAGCTATTTTGTACTCTATAATAACCTGTCTTATGACATATTGTTATAACTACGATAGCTAGACGCCAATCGCTATCAGAAATGCTCCGGAGTAGGCCCCTAAGACCAAGTCTGTCCGTAGTGCGACCTCTAGCGGTCGAGTCTGGCGACCAAGCTACTAGACCAACGAGGTGTTCAAGTAACTATTTCTATATAATCGAAATATCCCTCTGTATCTCAACTGACCAGAAACTAAGGGGCCGTCCATTAATCACGTGAGGCTTGAAAAGGGGGGGCGGAGGGATTTGACAAAAATCACGAAATGTCACAAGGGGGGAGGGGGGTGTAGTAAGATATCACGTGTATTTATTTTTTTATTATTACATAAGCGCAGAAGTAAAAAGCTGTGTCGCGAGTTATATTAGAAGTGCTTCTAATCAAAGGAGTTCGAGTTAAAGGTGAGTGCGAGACCATTTGTTATAATTTTTGTGGTGATTCCGGCTACCCCTTTAGCAAAGAATATATCCCATATATATATCCAAAATCCTAATACAGTCCACTTATGTCGAAATGCTACACTCCGGGACCACCAGAGGCAAACGCTCCCGGCGCCCCCCTCACTCGCCCCCCGCCCGCGCTCGGCGGCTCACCTCGGGGGAACTCGAGTCCCCCTGACACCTCTCGGTGCCTGCAGCAGCGACGAGGCCACCCCCTTGCCGCCGCCATCCCCGGGGACGCATGCGTGAGTACACAGAGCCCCCGCTCCATGCACTCGCGTCCCCGATGACCCCTTTTAGTCGCCTTGTACGACAGGCAGGGGATTCCTCGCCCCGGCCCCACAGAGCCGCCGCCTACCTGATGCTGCACCAAGTCTCCGGCCGGCACCAGGTCTGCGCAGAACTCGCACGGCAGGTGCACATCTAGCAGGTCGGCAGGAGTCGGAGACACTCGTTCATGATGGACCGCAGCTGCTGCCGGCGAGCGCGCCCGGCCAGGGCGGTCACTGGAACAACATACATTATATCATCATCATCATCAGGTTAATTTTGTCTCCACTGCAGGAGCACAACCTATTCTAGACAGAAGGATGATTTGGCCTACACTCCCCGCGCTGGCCAGACGGGTCGGGGAGGCCTGATTGATGTTTTATAATGTATTCCCTTAGTCGCCTTGTACGACATCCACGGGAAGAGTTGGAGTGGTCCTATTCTACTCTACCGGAAACCACACGGCAATACTTTATATACTCCGTTACTAAAATAAGCTAATTATTATCAAAAACAGCTAAAATCGTTCGTATCATGGCTAGGGTACCCCGCGACACACCAGCGCGCCAATTGATCTTTGCATCCTGACTGTGCCCTCCCTATACGTTCTGGAGGTCGCCAAATATGTAACCTAGGAGAGTTTCCTAACAACAAGGGAGTTGGTCAAAGGCACTCGCTAACACCTAGGAAGCGGTAGTCGGTAAAAAATAATGACGTGTATAAATATACCAAGTGTACTCATATGCAATAAATGATTTTGACTTTGACTCCGCTAGAATACCACAGAACCTTCAAATGATTATTCATCGGCTGCAAAAAAGAGGCCACTCCCTGCATAAGGTTATAAAGTTTATAATAAGTTGCCCCTTGCAATAAAATATGCAAAAATTTACAGAAGGAATTTCGCTGCTAAACTGAGGGTGGAACTGACTCAGAAGGCCTATTATTCTGTTAATGAATTCCGAACGATTGTCTCATACACCGTCCTAAATCTAATTTTAGATTAAGTCGCTATTGGGCTCGATTCTGAAGGCACAACGTTAAAATTTGACAGCACTAAAACTGTTGCTATCCTTGTCACACAGTATTATGAAGATAAAGACGAAACCAATTTTAGTGCTGTCAAATTTTAAATGTGTGCCTTCAGAATCGGGCCCATTTTTGTCTAGCTTATTATTAGTTATTAACTCGACTTTATGATGATGACACTGACTTTGACATTTGACTCTGACATAATATTACATCTTATAGCTTGCGTCATTCTGGCAGAGCCACAGCCTCTGAGTTGAAATCTGATTACGCAGAAAATATGTCCTGAAAATGTACTATTTTTATAGTAAAAAAAAACCAGAGGCCATGGGTTCGATTCCCACTGATGAAAGTACAATTTGGTCCGGATCTGGATATATTTGTGAATTGTCCTATCATTGTTTAATTCCCATAGCACAGGAGAAAATCCTAGTTTGGGATTAGACAAGTGTACATACATGTATATATGTATGTATAGTGGGCCCTCTGTCGTTTAATTTAATATGTGATAATTTAATACCAAGTGTATTTTTAAAATTTTATTTTAATATTATATACTGACATAGATAGTATGTTATATACTATGACATTATTTGAATTGTTGACATTGTAATTTATACATTATTTTATTTTATGACGATCCCTTTTACCATATTAGAATGACATGTAAAATTGAATTTTTAAGATGTAAAAGTAAAATAAATAAATCTAATCTAATCTATGTACTCGTATATATGTAAAACACTACTTACCTTTGGCTATGGGCAGAGTTGGAATTTGAATTATACGGCGCCGTGACCTAGAACAAAAGGCACAGTTCATTTATGTTTTACATAGAGGGGTAGGCAGAGACGATGTATCGCCTCTTTGCGCGATCCTGACACACCTCACTAGCCTCACTCATATTCATCAAGCTTTCCATGCACCTCCTTTTATTCTTCACACTGCGGACCCCAGCCTTTTTGAGGACGTCACCTTTCGGTTACTCTAAGGTTGACTGGAAGAGACTTCTAATTGGGATAAGTCCGCCTTTTAAGCTATTTTCTACCCAAAGGTTGTCTGGAATAAAATTGCTTAAAGCGATAAGACCACCTAGACATGACAGTTGTACTATTTTGTAACTTTTATAACTTGTAACTGTATTTGTTTGTGCAATTTTGTATTTCATCATCATCATCAGGTTATTTTTGTCTCCACTGCAGGAGCACAACCCTCTCTCATCTGCCGGAGACAGACGGAGCATTTGGTCTACACTCCCCGCGCTGGCCAGACGGGTTGGGGAGGCCTGATTGATGTTTTATAATGTATTCCCTCAGTCGCCTTGTACGACATCCACGGGAAGAGTTGGAGTGGTCCTATTCTACTCTACCGGAAACCACACGGCATGCATAGTTCGCTGCATAAAATCTATTAAGCCTGTAGTCCTCGGGTTCAGGGTAAGCCACACCCAGGACACTCATCCGCCTTATCTTCTTAGGGGGCCAGGAAGACCTGGCGACACTTCGACCCTTCAGGATCTTTTGTGTCAAACCCCTGACCACCAACGGTGCCCCGAGCCGATTTGGTGGACTTCACATATGCCTCAGAAATTCTTCTCCGGCCTATGCAGGTTTCCTCACAATGTTTTCCTTCACCGAAAAGCCTGTGGTATTATAAATAAACCGTACTTAAGTTTCGTAAAACTCATCGGTACGGGCGGGGTTTGTACCAGGACCTCATGAACGTGAGGCGAGTGCACAACCAACCGGCTACCACGGCTCTCTCATTCGCCTTGCAGCCAGTGCATTGCATTCACACAGCAAGTGCTTCATCGTCTCGCTGTCCTCTCCACAGGCTCTGCAGTTGACGGTCTCCAACAGACCTACATGTCGGCCCCGTAGCCTAGTCGGTAGTACTAGCCTGCGAATCTCGGGGACGCGGGTTCGAATCCCGCCCAGGGCAGACATTCGTGTGATGAGCACTTGTGTTTGCCTTCCCAAGTGGCATTCGGGGTTCTATATAAGATGTATAGTGATTCACATGTACTCCACAAGCTGTGTAAGTCAGCTGTATAAGAGCTGTATAGCTTGCTATACAGCTCTTATAGAACCAGTTTGGGCACAAATTAGACAGCCTTAAGTTCACTATGGCTGTACATTAGCGTTATATTAGCAGTTTAAGTAGTAACATCGGGCTTAAAGGCTGACTTACGGCGCTATATGAGACACATGTGAACCATACAACGTCCATGAGCGTAATAAAGAGTAACAAGTGGCTAAATACACAGCCTTCACAGTTATAAAATCCCACAAAAGTACTCCAGTGCTACCTAAAGTTCACGTGTGTTCTAAATTATTTCTTTAATTTATTAATTTTCCTCATTTAGTTTGGTTTTGTGTGTACGCCCGGCCATCAGAAACATTAACTCCGGCGGATATCAATTGGATTAAAATTTATGATAACACGCGGTAAGTATACCTGTTTTAAATACTTAATAATGTTAAATGCCATGGGAATGCAACTTTATCGTGAAATGTATACATATTTACAGCTAAAATATTCACGCGCCTCTGTAAAAACGCGATATTCATTTTAAAATATTTAAAACTGGCTGAGAGGAAATCTACAATTTTAAGTTTTTGATATTATATTGGCATTATAATTATACTACGGTAATTAATTAAAACATGAAACCAAAACTCAATCGCTCTATCTGCGTATTTTGTGATAAATCTGCATGATAATTTTGGAGATTTATGTGGTAAATATTTTAGGTTACGTGAACAAAATGGTGGAAATGAAATACGGCTAGAGCGTATATAGGTTCACATGTGTTCTGTTAGAATGCTGTTGGCTATATGAAGTCCCACATTTGTACCACTACAGAACCAATGTCTATAAATGTATTCTAATGTGAACTTATGTACAGCTTTAAGATGTAATTCAGGTCAATTGTGATCATCGTTTTATTCTTTCATATACTGAAATTTTAGAGATCCGCAATAATAATTATTGTCCGTTAAATCGCCTAGCCCAGGTACTAAGTCAAGTATGAATACCTAAAGTACAAATTTTGTAACAAACTAACAAAAAACACTTTTTGTTTTCGTGTGAGCCACACAGTTTGGTGTCAGAGTATTTACACTTACAAAGACACTACGCTGTTCAAGGAGGTATTTAAAAGAATGTAAACAAACTAGATAAAGAGGGACGAATTTGCGAATATTCTTTTGCAATTTTTCTTCTTATTCCACAGGTTCTCGCTCTTATTTTCCAAGATTTTTTATTCATTTTCACAAATTTTTGCACGCGACGTAATAAACACAATACACGTCAGCTTGTGGGATAAGTGTAATAGAATATCACATTCACATTCATGTTCAGCTTACAGCAAATAAGAGTAGTACTTGTGGACAAATAAACTGCTATTGAAGTTAATGGACAACACATGTAGTCCTTTTAACAGCCTACAGTGCACATGTGAACCATTTAAACACTTCTATACAGATAGTAAAAAAGGTTATTTTAATGACCACAAACAACTCCTAGTACAGCTACTAGCTGTATAACAGTCTAAAACAAGTAAAAATAACAGCCTTTGGCTGTATAAATGACCACGTGTGTTCTATTAATATGCTAGCTGTATAACATCGTACAAGTAGACCGTTAAACAGCGATTGCCGTATCTCTACCCTCCTATAATGCTCTTAGTCAGACGGCTGACTAAAGGACAGTTGTTAGAGTATTATAACACCAACAACCGTATAAAAGTATAACTCTACACTCCTATAAGTCCCTTAGACCGGTATAGGTGGTGTTAATCGCAATAATGCAGCTTATACATCACGAGTGAACTGTAATAATGCTTTAAGTTCACATGGGAACTAAATGTGTACTCTTAAATGGAGTAAAATGCTACTTGGGTTGTGACTGGATGTTATTTATATATTATATTATGTATTTATGTATGTATATCAGCTGTCTGATACCCATATTACAGGCTCTGCCTAGTTTGGGATCAGGTGGCCGTGTGTGAAATGTCCCCACATATTTTATTTTTTATATATTTTTTATGCCAAAAGTGCCTTACACCGAGGCAGCCGGCAGAAACTCCTACAATAAGACGGATTTATTTTCCTTAGTAAGGCAGGGTTAAAAAAAATACTATAGTCAACTGGGAGGACAGCGTACATTGGGGGGCTGAGGTAAAGGACCGTCACAGGAATGTACCCGTTATCTAGTAGTGGTGAGCGATAAGTACGTTTGACGGCCCCTTAAAAATCCTATCAGATAGAATGGTGAAGTAGGCTCGACACGCGTGCCAACACTTTGCAATATATTGCAGAAACTATCAAACGCTTACTCATTTCGTAAGTTTTAAGGTAGGGAATCAACATCAACAATCAAGGAAATCAACAAAAAGTCTGCAAAAGTCCCATTTTGCGCGATTTCTAATGTATCTCTTCACTAGAAACGTGACCGCGAGGCATAAATGGTGCGCGGGAAGGGTTGTGTCCGAAATTCAGCACGCGCGAGACTAAAGTAAACAAGTGACTATAACCGCTCTAGCTTGATAGGATTTCTGTGGTCAGCCCCTCCTACCGCACCTAATTCCTTTTAACTCAGTCCCCCTCTTCATAGCTTACCTCATTCAGTCCCCTCCTGAGTTCCCTAAGCGACGACTTAATCTCGCTGAATCTATCTCCCGCCACTTCAGGCCTCTCTGGCCGTCTCTCCTCCCCTCCCTGCACCTCCCTCCTCAGCTTCAGCTCCTGGAACCTCTTCATAAACTCCTGGGGACTCATCGGAGTCAAGTTCCCCAAGTCATTTCTCACTGCGATTGGGGTATGTCTTGGGGTTTCCTGTGAGGTGCTGGTTCGGTTTCCGGTATCTGTAGATTCAGTTTGAGGAAGGTTCATTCTCCGTCGCTCCGCTGCGAGGTTCTGTCTGATCTGGCTGGAGTTTGAGTCGCCCACGCTCTCGGAGCCGAGGGTTTGACCTGTATTTGCAGATATTATATTTTTTATATATTCTTTATTGCACAAATTTTAGAAGTTACACATTTTGTGTACAAAGGCGAGCTTATCTCTAAAAGAGATATCTTCCAGCCAACCTTACCGGGTGTGGGCACTAATAGCGAGGGGGCAAAAAGTGCATAATATACTACATAATAACTAAATATATGAGAATATATATAAAAATATGCGATCTAAAGAGAAATGTACGGTTTTTAGAAGTCAGTTTTGTCTGACGTTTGTTTTTATAACTGTCCACCGTCGGCCATTAGCAGGACCACAGAATAAGTACAGAGGTACATACAGTTTCTCAAAAACGTACTTACAAAATGCAATGTAAGGTAAATTGAATCCAAAAGGCATGGAAGAAAGTCAATGTTACGCTGAACCGCTAAATCACGCAACTTTGACAGTCGTACGCAATAGGCCTAAGTGCCCCGGCAATCGGAAGACCTGGCGACACTTCGACCCTTCATGATCTTTTGTGCCAAACCCCTGACCACCAACGGTGCCCCAAGCCGATTTGGTGGACTTCACATACGCCTCAGAATTTCTTCTTCGGCATATGCAGGTTTCCTCACGATGTTTTCCTTCACCGAAAAGCTTGTGGTATTATAAATAAACCGTACTTAAGTTTCGTAAAACTCATCGGTACGGGCGGGGTTTGTACCAGGACCTCATGAACGTGAGGCGAGTGCACAACCAACCAGGCTACAACGACTCTTAATATAAATGCGGAAAGTTGTGATTTATCAACATTTCAAAGTTATCGAGATCATTAAATATTTTTTGCTTTCGTTAAATACAAAGTAGTAAAAGACATTTATACACATTTAAATAAAATGTAAGCGAATGAATATTGCGACACTACTTTCATCATCATCATGTCAGCCCTTAGAAGTCCACTGCTGGACATAGGTCTTCCTCAATGAACGCCACCACACCCGCTCCTCCGCCCTCCGCATCCAGCCGCTACCGGCCACCTTCTTCAGGTCGTACCGCACTTTATGAAAGCGAAATATAGTATTAGTAATTCACTTTTGTTCTTTTTATTTTAATATAGTTACATCCTTTTAGTATTAGCCATATCAGTTTGAATTATTCGGATATATTTATTAGTTAAAGAATAATCAGCTGGTAACACTTTTCTGTTCCACACTGTATAAGAAAATATCCAAACGTCATAAACATTCTATGTTAAGTTGTCGAGAAAATATAATCTTCAATTATACTTTCTCCATACATTACGCTATGCTTCCGGCACATCCCCGATACAGATTGAATTACCTACTACAATTACAGGCGCACCAGCCTGCCCGTACAGTGCGTGTGTGCGTGCGTAAACCATCGAGAGAGGGACAACGTTATACGTCAACACATAAGTGCTTCTCTTTCTAACCGACTGCGTACTGCGGGCGACGTTATACTGTCGGGGGGAGGCGAAGTCAACGTCAAAGTCAAAATCATTTATTGCATATGAGTACACTTGGTACATTTATACACGTCATTTTTTTTATCGACTACCGCTTCCTAGGTGTTAGCGCTGTGAAGAAGAAACGGCGCAACAAACTTCACGCAACACATCTTTTAAAAATCAAGTTTGCATACAATTAATAAAGATTTTGCGAAGCTGAATTAACATTAGTACCAGGCATCTTTGTCATTCAAATAATCGTTTATTTTATAATTGGCTTTCTTACAAAGTTGTTTTTTAATGTGAATCTTAAACTTTCTGAAGCGAGTGTCGCTTCTTTACGTAGTGTGTTCCCATCATCATAATGTCAGCCCTTAGCCGTCCACTGCTGGACACAGGCCTTCCCCAACGCATCCGGCCACCTTCTTCAGGTCGTCGGTCCACCGGCATGCATCTGTGTGTTCCCACCGATGCCCAGTGACAGTCCAATCAGATACCAGTGCTCATCACAATCTCAATTACCTGTCGGTATATTCTGGTCCATCCACACGCGGCCCTGGAGCCGTTCCCTGAAGTCCGGTGCCTCGACCTCTCGGTTGTGGAGGGCGTCCATCTTGCGCAGTTTCTCCAGTTTGGCGGCCGGGGTCAGGACTGGAGGCAACCCTATTAAGATATTATCGATCAGCAGGGGTCGGAATTAGGTAGTGTCGTGTACTTGCAACGAAAATATGGCACGATAGATTAATAAGGGCATTGAATAAAATATTTACATCAGTGTGGGTTACACCGTTTATGCTTTTTGGTGTCACAAGCAATAAAAAAAAATTTAAACTTCGAGTATCTAGTACATTAAATATATTTAAAAAAGAGAAAGTGAGGATGTAAAATAGGTAATAGAATACATTGAGATGATTTTTGGAATTTTTGTCTGATTATCTGTTTGTGTACATATCACATAAAAACTATTAAACCAATTGTGATGGAGTAGTCAGAAATACATAGGGCTAAACTCGGAGTAACATTAAGTCTTTATTTCATCGCAATCGGTTTCAGTCAAAAATTATGCGATTTTATAGTTTTCAAAAACTAGCGTTAGTATAACACTTAACGAGCATTACACTTCTTTGTTGTATATATTATATACAACAAAGAAGTGTAATGCTCGACGAAATTCAGATTGCGAGGTGTTAGGACTATGATTGGTGCGAGGGTAAGAGGTGGCGGTTGGAGCAGAACACAAAAACATTAGTTAGCAGACGGCCTCCGTGGCGAAACGGGTAGCTCTCGGACTGCCACGCCGGAGGTTGCGGGTTCGAATCCCGCTAGGGGCAAATGTTCGTATGATGAATATGAATGTTTGTACCCAAGTCTTGGATGTTTATATATTTATTTAAGTATGTGAATCCGTTATCTAGTAACCATACCACAGGCTCCGCCTAATTTGGGACTGGATAATTGGTGTGAATGTCAGACATATTTATTATTAATTCTTTAGTAAATTAATGTATTTAAAAAAAAAATTGAAACATACACACCCATTGATCCACACACACACGCTGCTAAATTAAATGCAAACAGTGTAGCCGCACAACACGGGGTACCCTAGTGTGAGGTCTAGATGTATCTGTGTTAGTTTCTGAGATACTTTATGTACTAATTGTATTATGAAATGAAAGTTTTTAATTCGGAAAACAATGACCCAAAAATTGTTAGTAAGCATATAAGAAAAATAAAATAAAACCATGTTAGTATCAATACAATTAAGATAATAAAACTTAAACTAATACTATTACACAACGATCTCTATATACTACTAGATGGAGCGTTCCAAACAATCGCTCTGTTCCACGCAAGTAGCCACAACTCTATCACATTCACTTTGAAACTTGTGCAGTTACTACGCAGAACATTTAATTATTACTAAATATTGACGCTACGGTTAAATAATGTCAATATTTAGTAAATAAATGTTCTGCGTAGTAACTGCACAAGTTTCAAAGTGAATGTGAAAGAGTTGTGGCTACTTGCGTGGAACAGAGCGATTGTTTGGAACGCTCCATCTAGAAGTACATAGAGATCGTTGCTATTATATTATTATTTTTGACAAGCACTTCCACCCAGTGCCGTGAGAAGGGGCTGTCGAATCTTTCGGCTATACATTTCAGGATGCCGTTAGAGCTCCTGCGCATTCGGTACATTAAGGAGGCCGCTTCTTTGCGCATGATTGCATAAAAGTATTATGAGTTGTAAGAATTGTTATGAAAAACTAAATAAATTATTATTATTTATTGCCTTTGACAGAAGTATTTACATGTCACTCACCCACAGATAAATTATAAGCATTTTGCTCCAGTCGTTTCCTCTCCTCCTGCTGGTGTCGCTGCAGCGCGCTGTGGTAGGGCAGGTCTCGGCGGGGATCCGCGGCGGGGGGCTCCCGGGCAGGGGGCTTCGGTGCCGGCCGCTTCTTTACAGCCCCTTTGGATATATGCCTGCGAATACCGTCCTTGATATAAATAACAGAAACACACTGAATAATTTAGCGAGTGTTTTAATTAAGTACAGCAGAGTGCGAACAAGGAATCAGGTCGGCTGAGAGTTACGTTGACAGCAAAGTGTGTTTGAATTCTACATCGCCACAAGATGAGCTGTATGGCTCTCGTGACCGTTGTCCTCGTCAAAGAGTGACACTTCTCTTTGCCTACGACTTTTTTTTATCTATGTATGCTTTTCCTCTTCATATTCGGCTAATCATTCTATCTACACTATTAAAATTTTACAATATACTTAAAATCAGAAAAGTTGACTTGTTTCATTAAAAGGCTCGACGCTGTAATGTCCACAAAAGACAAAGTGACAGTTTTTTTTTGTTTGTTTTAAGACATTGGCAACAATGCCATCAGTCTAATCAGATATCTTTTTATTTTCTGTTTACTATCAGTATCAGAGTGCCTCAGACCAACGCTGGTCCTGATATAGTCACAGACTTCCCTTACTAACGTTGATAGGCTTTAGTAAGGTTTGAGATTTATCACGTTACGTCAGCTTAATCACGTTGATTTATGTTTCCTTCACAGTGTACAGACGCACAGACATTTGTTGCATAATATACTATCACTACTAAACACCAAAGCCCCAAAGAATACATTATTTAAAAAACATTTATATACAAACTGTTTCCAAAAAACGCGGGAACAACCGCAAAATGACAGTTGTCAGTTGCGTTCAGAAACACGACGATGTTTACGTTTATATTCACCAGTCAGCCTTTTACAAAATCCAGTCGCATTGGTATAAATAAAAAATTGACACCATACTTTTTAGGGTTCAGTACCAAAAAGCCCCTTATGGTGCGACTTCGTCCGCCCGGCTGTCTGTCACAGTTTTACATTAGGGCTCCATTGCTCCTTTATCATTTCTTATTTGTTGTCATTTGCAGGAAACGTACAATGCATAATAAATCTAATGAATGAATAAATGAAATATGAATTAAAGGAATGGATGAATGAAATATTTATCGAATAATTAAAAACGTCAACTTCGCGTGTCTGTACATTGAAGATATTTCCAAAAAAAAATTGGGGGTCTAAGGATAAGTAATAGAACACATTTCCATCGTTTTTGAATTTTTGTCTGTTTACCTGTTTGTTTGTGCACGCAACACTTAAAAACTGATCCGGTTTTGTGGACTTTCAGATTTTTTTTATTCGGTGTAACATATAGGCTTTATTTCATTGCAATTGGCCCAGTCGGTCAAAAGTTAAGCGAATTTATAGTTTTCAAAAACTCTGGCGATGGTTTGTTTAGTTAGGAACATTTGGAGCGACGAAGGTAAGAGAGAAAGAGGTTTGAGGGGAGGGTTGAGAGCAGAGTTGAGGGGGGTAGATGCGGGAGCTGGATCTGGAGCTAGACCCGGACCTGGATGAACCTGCACCTGGACCTGGATTTGGACCTCGACATGGACCTGGAGCGGGAGAGGGAAGGGGCGGCGGAAGGGGCGGCGGAAGGGGAGACGGTAGGGAATTAACACTTAATAATTAGCCGTGTGGTTTCCGGCAGAGTAGAACAGGACCACTCCAACTCTTCCCGTGGATGTCGTACAAGGCGACTAAGGGAATACATTATAAAACATCAATCAGGCCTGCCCAACCCGTCTGGCCAGCGCGGGGAGTGTAGGCCAAATCCTCCGTCTGTCTCCGGCAGATGAGAGAGGGTTGTGCTCCTGCAGTGGAGACAAAAACAACCTGATGATGATAATTTTCAACTTTAATTCTGTAGTCCATGCCAGCGGAGCCGCGGGCACAGCTAGTTTATATAATAATAATCATACTCACATATCCTTATTAACTTTATTGGTCGGTGCAACCGCCGTATTTATCTGAGGCTGGTCGTTGGTCCTTTTCAGCGGTACCTTAGCCACGTCACCGTTCAAAACACCGTACATCGGAGCTCTCGTCGCTCTGGTTATGTTCTGCGCGCCAGAGTTAGAGGTACTCGGCCCACCAGCATCGTCTGACCCGTTCAGGTATCTGGTCTCAGTGCGCACGGGGTGCTGATCTATATTGGTGTTTTTTATGACGCTAGTGCTCGGCAGTGGGAAGACATGGCTGCTGGCAGAGGGTAGGTTAATAGGTTTGACTTTGTTGATGTCTTTGAGTAGGTTGATGTTGGGTCTTGGTGGTTCCTTCTTGGGTTGGGGCACTGGATCTGTCAACAATGATTAGTTCAGACGCTTAAGTTCAGAGGCTTGTGTCATAGTAAGTGGGTAATGGGCCCTATTCCGAAGGCACAACGTTAAAATTTAATAGCACTAAAATTGTTGCTATCCCTGTCACACAGTATTATGAAGAGATGTATGTTTATTATATTTATTATTATTTATTATAAATATTTATTTACTATATGTAATATATATATATATATATATGTATGTGTAAAGTAGTTTCAGTATTTAGTTATTATGTAGTATATTATGCACTTTTTGCCCCCTCGCTCTTAGTGCCTTGTCTCACACCCTGTAAGGTTGGCTGGAAGAGATCTCTTTTAGAGATAAGCTCGCCTTTGTATACAAAATTTGTAAATGTATTTACTTTTAAAATGTGTGCAATAAAGAATATATAATAAAGATAAAGACAAAACTAATTTTAGTGCTGTCAAATTTTAAATGTGTGCCTTCAGAATCAGGCCCAATATCTATCGAGGTATGTCTGAAGACAAGTCTTAAACCAGTGCGTCCTACCCGTAATGACCTAGGGCTCCAAAACGTTGACACTTGTCCACTGTCCTGGAACTAATCCGAAAACTCTTAAGTCACTCAGTGGGCTGTCGAACGAGCTGTGCTCAGAGTTTCTCTAAGGGACAAAAGTTAGTACATTGAAATGGCAGTGGGTTGGTCACATCTGTCGGAGAACCGATTACCGTTGGGGTAAATGAGTTCTCTAGTGGAGACCGCGACTGGGCCCCCTGGCTAGATGGAGAGACGATCTGCGTATCTTAGGGGGCCCAGGACGACCTGGCGACATTTCGACCCTTCAGGATCTTTTGTGCCAAACCCCTGACCACCAACGGTGCCCCAAGAAGATTTGGTGGACTTCACATACGCCTTAGATATTCTTCTTCAGCATATGCAGGTTTCCTTACGATGTTTTCCTTCACCGAAAAGCCTGTGGTATTAGAAATAAACCGTACTTAAGTTTTTTGAAAAACCCATTGGTACGGGCGGGGCTTGTACCAGGACCTCATGAACGTGAGGCGAGTGCACAACCAACCACGGCTACCACGGCTGACGATCTGCGTAAGATGGCTGACAGTGACTAGAAGAGAAGAACGGGGGATCAGGTTCAGTGGCGCGCCTTGGGAGAGGCCTAGCAATCGATTCTTGCAGGATGATCATGATCATCTTGCATTTCTTTCTTTGCTGTCTTATATCCAATACCAAATAGTAAAATAAAGATTACGCGTATCTGTGACGCTGACAAAACTAATCTCTGCTGGAGCTAAATTAAACGTAATTCTGTAGATATTAAAGTTATGTTCAAAACAGATAGTTGAACATATTGGAGTAGAGGATTACGATTCCTTAATTTGTGTGCAATAAAGAGTTTATCTATCTATCTATTACGTAACAGTATATTTTCAACTTATTTCAGTGCCGTGTGGTTTCCGGTAGAGTAGAATAGGACCACTCCAACTCTTCCCGTGGATGTCGTACAAGGCGACTAAGGGAATACATTATAAAACGTCAATCAGGCCTCCCCAACCCGTCTGGCCAGCGCGGGGAGTGTAGGCCAAATCCTCCGTCTGTCTCCGGCAGATGAGAGAGGGTTGGAGCCAAAAATAACCTGATGATGATATTTTCAACTTCAAACCAAATTTTTTTAGGGAAAAATATTACATACTTTGATAATACTACTGTGGGTGTAGTCACCTTGACGGCACCCACGGGAAGATTGGGGGTGGTCATATTCTAAGCCGGGAACCACAAGAATAACAAGTCAATTTTTGGTTGTTCCATGTATGATAGCAGCACTCACCATCGTCGAGCCGCAGGAAGCCGTGGTTGGAGTCGAGGTGCAGCTGGCGGTACTTGAGCATGACCCACTCGCCGCACGCGGCGCACTGCTCGGTGCGCGCGCCGCAGTAGCCCTCGTGCGGGGGGACCTCCCGCCGGGGGAGCTCCAGCTCGCAGAACCTTCCCAAGAGGAAAAACCCACGGTAAAGTAGCATTGTATATGTTTATAACATATCTTTTTTGTTAAGGTCTACAAAAGGGGGTGCTGAGATGTTTTTTTTTTAAATTTCTCAAAAATGGTTTTTACGCTTCGCGCTGGTAGAGATAAAGGAAGGGGGGCACTGAGGAAAAAAAAAATTTTTTGGCCTTTGTAAAAACGATACAACGATCTCTATGTACTACTAGATGGAGCGTTCCAAACAATCGCTCTGTTCCACGCAAGTAGCCACAACTCGTTCGCATTCACAATGAAACTTGAGCAGTTACTACGCAGAACATTTAATTATTACTAAATATTGACGCTACGGTTAAATAATGTCAATATTTAGTAAATAATTAAATGTACTTTTTTAACCGGTTAATTGAACGAAATCGAAAAGTTTCTTTGAACGAAACCGATTTCTTAGCCCCAGTCACAGCTCTAACGGCAGTATTGTGAGCAGGCATACCCGACGATACCGCGACCCATCCGATATTTTATCACAGCCACTGTGTTTAGATGTTTCTCCGATCCCCACGAGTCTTGCTGCAAATATGATGACTGTTAAGATAGAAATGATAAGACATACCTGCATGTCTTGATGGTGTGTCCACATGAGTCTCGAATGTGGTCCTCCAGGTCAGTTCCACACACACTCTCCCCACACTGCTTACAGGGCACTGTGTACAGACAATATTGATACAATTAATACCCAGCTAGCCTATGTGATAACTACCTACGAACGAATAAGAGAAACTAAGAGAAATCAAGATATAAAACAGCCCTCTTAGTGTAGTTAGCCCACAGGTTGCAGTGATTGATTAGATTAGATCTAATATTATATTATATCTTGAAAAAAAAAAGTCAATGAAATGTCACTTTCAGTTTTAAAAAATTGATTTGTAAGGTAAAACCATAGCTTATAGATACAAAAGCTTTTCGTCTGTATGCTCAACAGATAACTCTGAAACTACTGGACTGGTTGAGTGAAATTTGGTATAAATTGCAAAGTTGTATTTACCGAGATAATATACATTGATCATCATCATTAGGTTATTTTTGTCTCCACTGCAGAAGCACAACCCTATCTCATCTGACGGAGACAGACGGAGGATTTGGCCTACACTCCCCGCGCTGGCCAGACGGATTGGGGATGCCTGATGGATGTTTTATAAAATATTCCCTCAGTCGCCTTGTATGACATCCACGGGAAGAGTTGGAGTGGTCCTATTCTACTCTACCGGAAACCACACGGCATATAGTTACAGTGTTAGTCCTCAACAATGCCTTTGCTTAAATATTTTGGCAAAGTTGTCTGTAAGAAATCTATTGGTAAAAGAATTTTCAAAGTCGGTTCAGTAGATCCAGAGATTACCCGCTACAACCTCACAAACTTTACCTCTTTATAATATTAGTATAGATGAAAGGCTGTAACTCCTAAGTCTTGAGTGTAGTGAGCGAGGGGAGGGAAGCGCGGGTGAAGGGCGGGAATTCCCCTAAAGCGGCTTGGCACTGAGTCGTGATTTGGAGTTAAATACATTATCGCTGATATATCGATAAAAGGCCCCGATAAGCCGATTATATCCATATCGTATCGGTGTCAGTCGCACCCATAATTAAAACATTTATAACTAACGATATCTATGTACTACTAGATGGAGCGTAACGACAGAACTAACATCGCATATAATGTCAGGGATTTAGGGGCGTGCCGTCGTAAACTGCATGATCTACACAATGTGTACTTACGCAGCTTGTGAAGCTTCTCATGGTGTTCCTGCAGCTCGGAGTTGGGCACGGGCTCCTTGCAGACCGGGCACACGCGGATGTTGCGCGCGCAGTGCACAGTGTGAATGGTGAAGTTCACTGACGGGATCTCGCGTTTACTGATAAATGTAACAATTTATTGGAAATTATGGTGTGTTGTTTCCCGGCTTAGAATAGAGCCACCCCCAATCTTCCCGTGGGTATCGTCAAGGTGAATAAGGGATTGCACCAGGGACGAGAGTTTTCTCCTGTGTATATTCAGATCATTACTGCGACCAACATTTCGCCTGCCAAGTGTGGTGATTACGGCAAATCCCCCGATGGACAGCCCGCTACAAGTGGCACTCTATTGAGGAGGCTTGTGTTCAGCAGTGGATTCATATAGGCTGATGATGAAACTTTTTTGTTATTTTCTTTTAAGAAGTTGTCTAGTCTGTTCTTAAATATTTTTTAGGTGTGGCAGATACAACGGATTCCAGATAATATTAAATTAGATAACAGATGCACATTTTGAAGTCATCTGTTATATAATTTAATAACCAATTAGTGTCAATCATGAAGAAAAACACTTTGAGGTGAATTATGAGGAGCGAAAAATTATTTTGATTCATGTTTATGAGGTGTAGTTGCAAAGAATAATGCGAAACTTTACCTATTTATTATTGTACTACATATTTCGATAACTACTGGGATTCTAACACATAAATAACCTTTTATGTTAATGCAAAATATAGCTTTCGATTGGGGTTAAAAAAAATACCCCTTATGGGGAAAAAACTTTTGCTTGGGTCTTTTTTATGATTTTTTTTTATTTACTTCCTTTTTAGTATAAAGCCACCTAGTAGTGATGTCATTTTGAATTTTACAGATATCTATGAAATATTTATTACAAGGAGATTTGAAGGTATTTTTATATCATTAGATCATACATGTTTACAGAATAAACACTTGAATGACCTGTTCCTGATGTTGTCTTTGCGGGGTCCAGGCATACAGAATATGGCTCAAATAAATACATATATAAGTTAAAAAGAATTAATATTGATAGTGTTAAACCATTAAAGCACCATTTTGTAAACTTTTATGTTTTCTTTTACTTTTGTTTGGGATTAGACAAGTGTATACGATATAATGTGTAATATTTTAAAGTTTCCTTTTGACAAAAAATTTTTTTTTTTAAAGTAAGAATATATAATATTCTAATCATCTATTAATACATTCATGGACACAGCCTATGTGACATGACATGATTAGATTAGATTTATTTCACTTTTACATCTTAAAAATTCAATTTTACATGTCATTCTATATGGTAAAAGGGATCATCATAAAATAAAATAATATACAAAATACAATTGGAGTTTGTGATATGTCACTAGACGACGAAAAAAAATAAGACGTCCATAGACGTACTGTCGCGTTAGGAGCCATGGGTATGACGTCTATTGACTGTACTTCTATTTTGCGAGTTAACAATTTGTCAGCTTTTTTCAAATAGCAAGTAACTGTTCGGCATAACCATAGCAGTTAGTGATTTCTTTCTAATAACCTTAACATCCTAATTCTATTGTTATATATTCCCGAGCAGTTAGTTGCTTCTTGCAGTAAGCCGACGAATCACACATGTCTCTAAATCTAAATCTGAGCCTTAGGCTAGAGTTCTCAATGTCCCAAAAGTTTGAAATAAGTATGAGAGTTGAAAGAATTTCTTTTTCACAATACCTTCAAGTTTCACATCCATTCTTTAATTTCAATAAATTGTTTACCAAGTACCATGTCTTACCAACTTTATTTAGATTTTTAAGAATGTAAACAGTGAAAGTAATGTGTTTACGTTAAGATAATCCTTTAGTTGAAAGGTAAACAACCGCCGAACGAGGTACAATACAACAGCTGTAGATTTGCGATGCTCCATATAATATCTATAAATAAACCGCGAACGTACGTCGATATAAATAGGATTATTGTCACAACACTATAAAGTAATTGCGATGTATGTAAACTTACCAATTCTCACATACTCTAGTTTCTCCTTCGTCCATTTTCAAGAACTTTGTTTAGGAAATACGAGAGAATCTTCATAAGATTCAATTCCAAGTAACACTTTGTAACCTATTTGCACAATTTATATTGAATTTCTCTGTAGTAACTTATGCGATATAAAACAGAATATTATTTCACTGAATTTATTCAATTTATTCCAAACCACAATTACGAGAAATATTATACGAAGTGAAATTAAAATCCCGCAATAACCGTTCAACAAATAGTGAAGCAAATAAAGCTGTCAAAGCACAGCGAATAACATATTCCGAAGCAGGTTGGTAAGAAGTATATAACGATATCTGATATTAGCATGATATGATATCGTTATTTCTGAGTTCTACCAAAGATTATATTATCTTATCTATATATATTCTAGTATATATATAGATAAGATAATATATGCTAGAGTTTCTATCGACTCTTACTACATTACTTATTATAGGTATTGTATGTATGGTGAATTATATTTTATAGTAAAATCAACGATATTGATAATATTAGTCACCGGTATCGACAAATATATTTAAATATATTTAGTATTGTCTGGAAATGTGTGAATGTGTTGGGCAACGCGAAATATAGGAGTTATGATGTATAAATATGAAAAGAAAAAAGATATACCGCGATACCGCAATATATCGAAGCGTTGAGATGCCTGTATAACGCTGCCACAATGACCGTTCAACTCCAGAATCAGCAGACAGGGCCAATCCAGTTGCAAAGGGGTGTTAGACAGGGGGACGTTATATCCCTGAAACTGTTTACCAGCGCACTTTAAAACACTGAACTGGAGGGCACGGGGCATAAGTATAAACGGCGAGCACATCTCACACCTTCGATTCGCAGACGACATAGTTATGATGGCAGAGTCGCTGGATGGAGAGAGAGAGGATGAGGAAATGCTGAACAGCCTCAACTGCTCTTCCTGACGAGTAGGTCTTAGGATGAAGGTAGACAAGACGAAAGTCATGTCCAACTCACACGTTGACCTAAGACCGGTGATCGTCGAAAATGTGAATATCGAAGTTGTTTAGGAGTACGTCTACCTAGGACAGGTAATACAGTTGGATAGGAACAATTTCGATAGGGAAGCTGAAAGAAGAATCCAGTTGGGCTGGGCAGCATTTGGAAACGTATTCACGTCGCCTATTCCACAATGTTTAGAGACAAAAGTCTTTAATCAGTGCGTCCTGCCTGTCATGACCTACGGTGCAGAAACGTGGACACTGACGGTGGGCCTGATCCATAAGTTCTAAGTCGCTCAGCGAGCTATAGAGAGGGTTATGCTCGGGGTTTCTTTGAAGGATATGATTCGTAATGAGGAGATCCGACGAAGAACGAACTCACCGACATAGCCGAAAGGATTAGTAAGCTGAAGTGGCAGTGAGCGGGACACGCATGCCGCACAACCGACGGCCGTTGGGGCAGAAGAGTTCTGGAGTGGAGACCGCGGATCGGCACTCGCAGGGTGGAACGCCCCGCCGCCAGGTGGCCCGACGACCTGAAGAAGGTGGCCGGTAGCGGCTGGATGCGGAGGGCGGAGGACAGGGTGTGGTGGCGTTCATTGGGGAAGGCCTATGTCCAGCAGTGGATTTCTAGATGCTGACATGATGAGTAGAAGTTCATCAGAGAAAGGTTCACTTCTCCGAATATCTTCAACTATATGTTAAGATTTGATGGCGAAGTTGAAAGAATACCCGTCAACCAGTTTGACATACCTAGATGGCGTATATGTAAACAAAAGTTATGCTGATGATATGCTGCTATTCAGCACCTCGATCGAAGGTCTTAGAAAGTTATTTTCCGTTTGTGAGCATTATGTCTATGCTCATGAACAGAAATATAATGTATCTTAATATCTAAGACGGAAATGGTGACAGGGAGTAAGATGAAACGGGTCCACGGATCGAGTTTTGCAGCCATTTAACAACATGGACGATGGCATGGAGCGAGATTGACGACAAGGATATGGAACGGGAGAGACGGGCGCTCTTCATCCGGTGTAACATGCTCGCGCGCTAGTTTGTATCGTTCCTATCGTTGAGCCAAGAGTAACGTTACCGTCTACTAGGTCCGAGATAGTATGTACCCGCACAGTCTCACCTCACTGAATATATCATTCATTTAGCATTATCTCATTCTTTCAATGAGAATCAAAGAGGATATAAATATCAGAATAAGAACTATCTATCATCCTTATCAAAATTCGATAATAAGTAATGTAGTGAATCCCTGAAATAGACAAATGAAGTACTCAATCATAAATAATATTCTAGAAAGGTTTGTTAGGCCGATTTTAATAAAACTTGGTACATATACTGATATAACATATGATACTTTACAACGCGGACGTAGTCGCGAGTATAAGCAAGTACGTAATAATGGTACCTACCTACATGAAATAAAAATTTTATTGCCATCCTTCACCAACATACCAGTAGCTGTAGAGACGACAACTGAATATTCACATTAAAAGTTAAAACCATAAACCTAAAACTAGAAGGTCGCGTCCGTCACTAGAGCCAAAGAGTACTATGAATATATATGGAATAGAGATATCAGTCGAAGAATTGCGTTTGGAGCGCCATCTATTGGGCTGTGGCCTTAACTCGTCAGCCATATATATAACAACACCTTCCTACATATATCAATATACCTCCCTAGTAGGTACTACGTTTTCAGTGATTTTTTTAAATTCGTTATAGGTAGACATTCATTACACAATGTTTTAAGAAGGAAATATTAAATGTTTTGACCACGAGTTTTAACTCAACACTTTCCAAATATCGAACTCAAGACATTGTGTAATGAAATAGTTTGAAATGAAACAAAACAATGTATGTAATACTTTAAAATGTATCTTCTTTAAACAATTTAGATAAGGCATTCGTTGCATCTCGTCAAAAATATTTTTGAGCACTGTTTAATAATTAATTCACTGCACCAATTGTTAAAGAAAAAAATTTGCCACCTACTCGTAAGCTTTGCGTTTCTTCTATCAAATTATTTTTATGGACACTGAATATTATAAAGGTTTATCAGTAAAGGCACAATAATCGGGGTCCAAACAAAACACAATCGTCGTAATGAGATCAATATTAACAAGACAAGTACCCAAAGAGTACTATGAATATACGGAAAAGTGCAAGTACCTACACTTTAACTTCACGTTCACGAAATCAGTAATTTTTTTTTGAACTGTGCTTTTTACGGCTCTGGAACACGAAATCAGTGATTGCTAGTGTTGCCAATAGTTCAACAAGCTATCCACCAGATTTAACTTCTAAAACTATCAGAAAAAACTATCAAAATAAGCAGCCTTTCCCTCAAACCCTTTATTTTTTCTCTAAACAATTTTTTTAATTACGAAAGAAACAATGTGTGTAGAACCTTTATTATTTCATTTTATGTAACAAAATATGTATTGAACTTTTATCAGTAAATCAACATTCAACTAGTAAATCGTCGTCTTATTCCATATTAAAACTCTTCAGATGAATTATTTTTATCGGCATCGCCATCATCGGTTTCAAATTGATATACGATTCTTTGGCATACATTTCTTTTATAACTATCGGAATTAAAAAAAAAATTCACCATTATGCTGTAGCGTTGCTATTTGTTGCCTACAGAGTAAAAGTGAATACTTACTCTTGAAATGAAGTAAAACTACATATATTTCGGAACGTTTAAGTGGCTTAGTTGTTGAGTGACTGCCTTTTTACTAACACTAAATTTGATTAAACCACTATAAAAAAACCACCAGCCACTAAATGCAATATTTCTACTCTATAAAGGGGGATCGAAACCACGAGTTTTAGTGGAAAATCCACTAAGTTAGCAACACTGGTGTTTACTGTTTGACACATTTGACATTTCTTTTTTTGACAGTCAAAATGGTGTTGCGAGCGAAAAGAGATGTGACCAGTATTAATATTTGTTTTTGTGCGCCATCTGCTGGTCTGTGGCCACAACTCTGCCAAAAACCTCGTTTGTCTTGTTTCTATGGACTGCAAACACCGTGACTAGAGCCACCAATATACCTCTATAACTTTTTAACGGTTGAAGTACAAATTCAAATTTTCGACTACAAAATAGTACATTTCCAGGACAAATTTTCTGCATGGTCAGATTTCAAAACAGGGACTGTGGCTCTGCCAAAATGACGCAAGCCGAAATGTGTTCTGTTACTTTAATGTACAGACACGCGATGTTTACGATTTTATTTATTAGACTAGCTGTGCCCGCGGCTCCGCTCGCGTGAACTACAGAATCCGCTCCCATTCGCACTCCCGCTTCCGCTCCCGCTCCCACACCCCTTTTCCCACGCCCACGCCCACTCCCACTCCAATTCCCACTCGCAGCTCCAAATGTAATCCAAACTCATCGCAAGCTGAATAGTACGGAAATACTATTATGTGCAATAACTTACCTACTAATGTATTTGAAAACTAAAAATGTCTAACTTTTGATTGAGTTAGCCGATTGCGATGAAATAAAGACTAAATGTTAAGCTAAGTTAAGCCCCATGTTTTTGTGAAAAGTCCAATAAAATCCGTTCAGTAGTTTTTAAGTGATGCGTGCACAAACCCACAGACAAACAGATAGATAGACAAACAGACAAAAGTTCCAAAAATGATTGAAATGTGTTCTATTACTTATCCTTAGGCCCCTCAATCTTTTTTTTGCAAATATCTTCAATGTACAGACACGCGAAGTCTACGATTTTATTAGATTATTATTATGGGATGCAATAGTAGGCCTTATTCTGGCATGGGCCACCAACGCGGATTGCAATTCTGCCTGGCCTAAATCCACCCAATGCAAATTTGAAACATTAATGAGAACAATCTTATGTCTAGGCAAAAATCTACCTGCATCTGGTCTGTACGATTTGTTTGTTATCCCTACAGCCCTACGATAAGTTTCAGTGGGTATGTGTCTTTTTAGCAATGTAATTTCTTTTACAATTTTTAATTATTTATGGAGGGCCTTACAAAATCTTGGAATGAGGTTTACAGTACTACGTAGTGCTTACACTTTGGCAGAGATAACGATCACCGCTCCTCTTTCTCAAGCTTCGATTTTAGCGATGTATAACCATAAAGCAGCGTTTCGCTGAGGCATCGACCAATTCATCTACGAGGGGCGTTCAAAATATTCTCGGTATTGATATCTTACAACCTCTTTTTGAATTTGTTTTGTTACTGGCTGCTAAGGTTCATTCGTTGACTAAAAAAAAAGTATAATTCAAACCGAGATGTTCTTTTGTTTTTCTGCAATTTCTGAACAAACATGAACACTATGAGTGAATTAACAATGTTAACGAAATTAGAACATCGTTCCGTCATAAAATTCTTGACAAAACAGGGTAAAAATCAAAAAACCATAAAAGAGGAAATGGATTGTGTTTACCGTGAGTCTGCTCCTTCTTTATCTACCATTCAAAAGTGGTCAAGCGAATTCAAACGTGGCAGGGAGAGTATTAAAGATGACCCTAGACCTGGCCGGCCTGTAGTAGCTACTTCACAAGAAAATATTGATCAGGTGGAAAACCTTATATTGGAAGATGGTCGAGTGAAGATAAAATCAATAGCTCAAGTAACCAATCTTTCTATTGGTACCGTACATGATATTATCCATGACCATCTTAATATGTCAAAAGTGAGTGCAAGATGGGTTCCGCGAATGCTGACTCGGCTTCAAAAAGATATGCGTGCAGCTTGTTGTTCCGATTTTATTGACCTGTGTGGCGAAAATCCTGATGAGGTGCTACAAAAGATAGTTACTGGAGATGAAACCTGGGTTCATCATTATGACCCAGAGAGTAAACAGGAGTCCATGCAGTGGCACATTAAGGGTTCAGCTCATCCCAAGAAGTTCAAGGTCGTCCCTTCCGCTGGCAAGGTTATGGCAACAATATTTTGGGATTGTGAAGGAGTATTGTTAATCGATTATAAAGAAAAAGGTGTAAATATCACAGGACAGTACTACGCAAACATTCTACGTCAATTAAGGGATGCAATCAAAGAAAAGAGGCGAGGAAAGTTAACCAAAGGTGTTCTGCTTCTGCATGACAACGCCCCTGTCCATACTGCTCATATTGCCAAGGCAGCTATTGCTGAATGTGGGTTTGGAACTATAACTAATCCACCGTATAGTCCGCACTTAGCCCCCAGCGACTTCTTTTTGTTCCCCAATCTCAAAAAGGATCTGCGTGGAAATCGATTTTCTGACGATGAAGCGTTGAAGGCGGCAGTGGACGAGCATTTTTACACCAAGGATAAAAAATATTATTATGAGGGATTAAAAAAAAAAATTGGTCGATCTTTTAAGTGTATTAACATAGGGGGGGAGTATATTGAAAAATAAAAATATCAAACTTTTCGTACTTGTTTGTCTTCATTCGAATACCGAGAATATTTTGAACGCCCCTCGTAACTATGTACTACTTATAAATACTTAATTGTTGAACTGAATTATGTCGTTGAATAAATTCTCTTTTATTTATTTATTTATTATTATATTTATTCTTCTATCGTAGTCTGTTTCTGAAATGTAGTACGGGCGTAACCTTTTCTCCAAATACACAACCTTAAAATGAAGTGACACACTGGAGAACTAAATAAATACAACATAGATAATTTATAATAATATTTATTAACTTATCTAATTAAAAGTATAACAAATATAATAATCACTGCATGACTTACATCATTTGAAACTACACGAGTGAACTTACGGCTATAGGTAGGATAGGAACAAAATAGGAAGATCGCTATTGGCTTGACGATGTACTGCCATGCAGTGATTGAGTTCCAAGACGGTCAAACTGCTTGAGACAAGCACAAGTCTGCTTGTGTAGTCTCCCTTACTAAAGCTTACTATCAACGTTAGTAAGGGAAGACTGCGACTATATCAAGACCAGCGTTGGTCTGAGACACCCTGATACTGATAGTAAACATAAAATAAAAAGATATCGTGATTAGACTGATGGCATTGTTGCCAAAGTCTTAAAACAAAAAAAATTGAGTGGAGTCGTAGAGCTTGTTTCGTCGCTATTTGACCACAATGTCAAGCAAGCTTAATCGAAACAATGTCGGGCAAAGGTAAATAAAAATATTCATATGTCAGACCAGTTTATAACATTACACACTAATCTTACATGTGAATATTTTTAATTACTACGTTACTACCTTTGCCCGAAACTATCTCTATGTACTACCAGATGGAGCGTTCCAAACAATCGCTCTGTTCCACGCAAGGAGCGGCAACTCGGTTACATTCACTTTGAAATTTGTGCAGTTACTACGCAGAATATTTAATTACTTAAAAATAGTGACAAATGCTTGATTCAAGCTGCTTGGCCGTCTCAAAAGCTGCTTGAATTACATTTGTGGTTTTTACACATAACGTTAAATTTTATACGTACTAAAGTATTAATTAGAGCCAAATTAACAAGAATAGAAAGTAGGAAACAAGGCATACATAGAATTGTAGTTCTTTAAATGTTGCATACGCATTTTTAAAATTGACTTTTCTTCAATGCTTCATACTTTTTAAATTATTTATTTTATTATATTACATATGTATTTTTTTCTAAGCCATCCCACTGGCTTTTTTTTCTCTCTCTTGTGCTTTCTTCCAGGCCATAAAAGAAAAAAAATACTAAATGTATAGAGAATCCTCTTCTACTAATGTTAATTTGGCTTGATATCACACAATTATGAGTCTATCTCCGCATAAAATATATTCTATACACAAACCTTTCAAGACTCGAGACCATTATTAAAAAAAATATATTAGACTAGTTTTACGCCCCGCGGCGTTACCCACGGTTAGTCGACATTCCCGTGGGAAATAAGTGTTTCCCGATGTAAATTGCAACCGATTTATATGTAGAACAAATCGATATTATAATAGTTCAGATAATTACAGCGAATCCGGCTTTTTTCCCACATTATTTTCAAAATCTACAAGATTTAGACATTTCGAGGTAAGCCAAGATAAAAATTGACATTTTAGTGTAATATAAAATACACTACTCCAGTGATATTCGAATCTAAGTTAGTTTTGCCATGTGCCTGCTAAATATGCAAAAGAATGGTCGTAGTAGATTTTTTACATTCCAAGTCCATTTATACCAGTGCTGCCAACTCTTAAGTTAAAACGCGCTGTCATAATACCGAAAAAGCGCTATATATAGTTAAAATAAATAATCGACAGTCAAAACAACGTTTGATGCAAACAATTTTGTCAAATATTATTTTTGACTTGATTATTAAAGATGTTCTCGCCATCTCTGCCATTTATTATTACTTTTCTGAGTTGGCAACACTGATCAGTTCTCTGCCAGATAACGAATAAGGTCAGATCTGGTGGTATCCTAAATCTGTATTCGGCACGGAATATATACTACCTCGTTTGTCTGTGGCCGTCTTATTAAGACGATTAAAGGGTTCCACGTCATTACGATCACCCCATGATCGTTGGCTATAGCATCGTCTGTGCATGACACTTCAAACAGAGATAGTGGTGGTAACTTCCCGAGAACATTCTCCTGGCCGAGAACGTATGAGAACTTACAAAGTGAAGCCACTTTTCCATACGATTACCAATGCAACTATGATCATCAGCCTATATACGTCCACTGCTGAACATAAGCCTCCCCAATAGAATGCCACTTTTGGTGGGCTTTCCATTAGGAGTTGTGCCATAATCGCCACGCTTGGCAGACGGATTGGTGATCGCAGTAATAATCTTAATATACACAGGAGAATGCTGCTGCTCATCCCTAGTGCAATCCTTACTAATTAATTACGTACAATCGTTCATTAGATAATCGTAATATGCAGACTGCTGAGATTCTCATTACATACATAAACACCTATTTAGCTGCATTGGTAATCGTAGAGAAAAGTGGTTTCACTTTTTAAGTTTTCATAAATTCTTCGTTAGGTAAATGTTCTAGGGATTTTACCAACACTATCTTATCTTATCTTCTTAGGGGGCCAGGAAGACCTGGCGACACTTCAGGATCTTTTATGCCAAACTCCTGACTACCAACGGTGCCCCGAGCCCATTTGGTGGACTTCACATACGCCTCAAAATTTCTTCTTCGGCATATGCAGGTTTCGTTACGATGTTTTCCTGTAGCACTTACCAACACTATACGGAGATCACTTGGGGCTTACTTACTTACTGTAAGCATATACGGCTACCCACAGCTTGAACAAAGGAGGACAATAAGTACTTAGAATGTACAAAAAAGGACCACTATATTTTACACATTTCATTTTACCCATCTCAATATCGCCTTTTGCATACTAAACCAATAAGAGCACAGTGTTCACAGTCTTCCAGCACGTATGCTAGTACTGTCCACATTAGAAACCCAGCAAGGATCGCTTGGAACAGCTCCTTATTCACAGATGTGGGTGGCACTCCCTCCACGAAGTTTTGTGGAGAAACAGTTCCTCTTGCATATGATTATACGCTAATATCAAGGGTGCAAAGCACTATGTTGACACAACTGTCTTCCAGTGAGCGTGCTAGTACTGTCCCCGTTGGAAGCCGAGTCCTACGCCGCGCATGGTGTGAGTCGTAGCTCGGGCCACCTCGTACTGCGCCTGCATTGCTTGGAAAAGCTCCTCTTGTTTCTTGATGGGGTCTGCTGTCCTGTCCGTTGGCTCGGGCTTCACCGCAGCTGTAAAATTAAACAAAGTTAAGTTCGCCGTGTGGTTTCCGGTAGAGTAGAATAGGACCACTCCAACTCTTCCCGTGGATGTCGTACAAGGCGACTGAGGGAATATATTATAAAACATCCATCAGGCCTCCCCAACCCGTCTGGCCAGCGCGAGGAGTGTAGGCCAAATCCTCCGTCTGTCTCCGGCAGATGAGAGAGGGTTGTGCTCCTACAGTGGAGACAAGAATAACCTGATGATGAAATTTGAGCAGCCCTGTCTGACTCCGCACTTTAGGTATAACAAATATACCTACGCGGCGCGGCCCCGTTTGCCGGGGAACCTAGGCCAATCGCGTTCGACCGGCAATGTATGCGTGATTTCGCAGTTCAGCGTAACATTAAGCAAAGAATACTAAATAATACAAAGAATACCAGGCGTGGAGAGCGACTTACGAGCGAAAGTACTAACGGTTCGCCAACTCTTTATTCTAAACACAGCCCTTCAACAGCACTCACTCCTTACCTTTGATCCCCATCCATTAATAAATAAACGCCGCAATGACATTGTCTGCTCCTCTAAACTCTTCAGAACAGAATTTTCCCACCGATTTCATTGCTTCCTTGGCGGTTTTCTTTACAATAAACTAAATAAAGCGTTATCTATCTATCCTCTCTCCAAGACTTCTTGCAAGAATAGCATTACTGATTGGCTCCTCAGACAGGATTATAATGAAACAGAAAAGCTACTTTCTACTCTTTCCTAAACAATGCTTAAAATATTTTACACAATATTCTAATTAACTACTTATGTATTTTTTTGAACTTTATTGATGGTAAATATAAATTACTCTTTCCACATTCACCCATATCACATGATATACACAAACATACCCACACACACACACACTCACACACACTCACACTCACTCACACTCACAATCACACACATAAATTTTTCATAATGCATGTTATAAAAATTATACTCTCACATCTAAATTAATAATTATGTTCTAAATTAATAATTTGCGCAGTACTTTGTTTTTATCAGGTAATTAATTATTAATCTAATTGCTATCTAATTGCTTGATATGGCAGGGTGATGCGCAAAAATTCCATGGGGTGGGAGCCTGGTGACCTGATCTCACAGGTTCATCCTATTTTTGGCACCAGTCTCTCACAAAAGATAAATTGTACTCATTTTAATTTTATACATTATAATTGTACTAATCTTTGTGTAGAGATAATAAATAAATTTTGTATTGTATTGTATTGTATTGTATTACCACTATCTAGTAGACATACCACGCTCTCGCACGAAGCGTTTTGCTTCCTCGTTCATAATGCGAACTGCTAAGGGATGGAACTTCCTGCCAGCTTGGATATTTCCGGACAAGTACAATTTGGATAATTTTAAAGGAACAGTGAATAGGCATCTTCTGGGTAAGCGCGCTCCACCTTAGGCATAATCATCACTTACCATCAGGTGAGATTGAGGTCAAGCTCAAACCCATCAACAAGAAGTCCTACTAATATTATAAACGCGAAAGTTTGTAAGTATGGATGGATGTTTGTTACTCTTTCACGTAAAAACTACTGAATGGATTTTAATGAAACTTTACAATAATATAGCTTATACATCAGAATAACACATAGGCTACAATTTATAAAGTTATTGTGTGAACTGTCCAAAATACATTCCATCCTACGTGAAATACATAATAATTTGTGATGTTAAGTTGTCCACGCGGACGAAGTCGCGGGCAACAGCTAGTTACTACATAAAGAAGCTACACTAACCTCCCTCCGGCAGTTTAAAGTCGCCCGCAATATAAAGCACTGCTTGTAGTACGAAAGAGAAGCACTTATGTGTTGACGTATAACGTTGTCCCTCTCTCGACAGTGTACGCGCACACATTAAATCTGCTCGCATGTATGGAGTGTGTCGGGGTGTGTCGGGGTGTGTCGGGGTGTGTCGAGGGTGTGTGTGTTTAGTAGGTAGCATATGTCACCTTGGTCCTTGATGCCCATGAGCCGCATGAACTTGGAGGCCTGCCTGCCGTCGTTGTCCTGCGCGAACCGCGTGCCGCTCCACTTGGCCGCCTCCTCGGCCTCCGACTTGTTTTTGTTACACCACAGCAGCTTCCGTTTCTGTACCTACCAGCAATATTTGTCAATACCAGAATCCCAAAGTAATTATCACTAGTAATTTAGAGAATATGGAAAAAGAGCGGAATGAAATCATCATCATCATCATCATGTCAGCCTTTAGACGTCCACTGCTGGACATAGGCCTTCCCCAATGAACGCCACCACACCTGGTCCTCCGCCCTCCGCATCCAGCCGCTTCCGGCCACCTTCTTTAGGTCGTCGGTCCATCTGGCGGCGGGGCGTCCCACCCTGCGCGTGCCAATCCGTGGTCACCACTCCAGAACTCGTCATGAAATGACCTCGGAAAGAAATGACTGAAGAAAATTCCAAACGTACTTAGTGCCTATTGCAATAGAGTATTGCGTCGGCATATTGCAAGAACTGCAGGGTTTGCAGTTAGTGACTTTGCAATAAGCCAAATATCAAACTGCTATGGTTATTCCCCAGCAATTAATGACTTTGCAATAAGCTAAGTATCAATGCTATGGTTATTCCCCAGCAGTTAGTGACTTTGAAATAAGCTAAGTCTCAAACTGCTATGGTTATTCCCCAGCAGTTAGTGACTGCAATAAGCTAAGTATCAAATAGCTATGGTTATTCCCCAGCAGTTAGTGACTGCAATAAGCTAAGTATCAAATAGTTATGGTTATTCCCCAGCAGTTAGTGACTTTGAAATAAGCTAAGTCTCAAACTGCTATGGTTATTCCCCAGCAGTTAGTGACTGCAATAAGCTAAGTATCAAATAGCTATGGTTATTCCCCAGAAATTAATGACTTTGCAATAAGCTAAATATCAAAGTGCTTTGGTTATTCCCCAGCAGTTAATGACTTTACAATAAGCTAGATATCAAACTGCTATGGTTATTCCCCAGCAATTAATGACTTTGCAATAAGCTAAGTATCAATGCTATGGTTATTCCCCAGCAGTTAGTGACTTTGAAATATGCTAAGTCTCAAACTGCTATGGTTATTCCCCAGCAGTTAGTGACTGCAATAAGCTAAGTATCAAATAGCTATGGTTATTCCCCAGAAATTAATGACTTTGCAATAAGCTAAATATCAAAGTGCTTTGGTTATTCCCCAGCAGTTAATGACTTTGCAATAAGCTAAATATCAAACTGCTATGGTTATTCCCCAGCAATTAATGACTTTGCAATAAGCTAAATATCAAAGTGCTTTGGTTATTCCCCAGCAGTTAATGACTTTGCAATAAGCTAAATATCAAACTGCTATGGTTATTCCCCAGAAATTAATGACTTTGCAATAAGCTAAATATCAAAGTGCTTTGGTTATTCCCCAGCAGTTAATGACTTTGCAATAAGCTAAATATCAAACTGCTATGGTTATTCCCCAGCAATTAATGACTTTGCAATAAGCTAAGTATCAATGCTATGGTTATTCCCCAGCAGTTAGTGACTTTGAAATAAGCTAAGTCTCAAACTGCTATGGTTATTCCCCAGCAGTTAGTAACTTTGCAATAAAAGAAGTATCAAATTGCTAAGGTTTATTCCTCAGCAGTTAATGACAAGCTCATGATTAACGAACTTCCTTTTAGTATTTGTGAGTCTTACAAGATAATAGACTTGGGTAAATAGTTTGTGGAGTGTTTCACGTTTATGTACGTGCACTGTTTATTGTATGTTTAGTTTGGAATAAACTCTTACTCGGATCGGTTGCGTTTTATTATAATTTCGCACCCTTAGTAAAATACTGACCTAACACAAAATTTTGGTTTATTTAATTCTAGTAGTAGAGTTACCTACGAGTATAAGAAAACTCTCTACAACCTAGTCACGGAAAAAAGCCTTTTCCTTAAATAAAAATAGTCCGTTCAAAAATATGCCTAACAATTCATACATTTTGATTATAAATTTGGACATACACATCATCATCAGGTTATTTTTGTCTCCACTGCAGGAGCACAACCCTCTCTCAGCTGCCGGAGACAGACGGAGGATTTGGCCTACACTTCCCGCGCTGGCCAGACGGGTGTGGGAGGCCTGATTGATGTTTTATAATGTATTCCCTTAGTCGCCTTGTACGACATCCACGGGAAGAGTTGGAGTGGTCCTATTCTACTCTACCGGAAACCACACGGCGTATAAACACATCATTTTTCATATATTAGCAAATGTTTGTGATTTTGGATTAGGTCAGCATTTTATTAAGAGTGAATTACGAGTCTATTAAATTGAAAAATAGACTCTAATTGAGGCACTTAGAAAGTTCAAAACTCCTAAGGACCATGTCTCATACCCAACAACTCTACCTTTACTTATGTAGCGTACTGTACCTGGTCCAGTATCTTGTTGGTGTTGACGGCAGTGGGGTTGTAGTAGGAGGGGAGGCCCGAGGAGTGGGAGGGGGGCGCCTCCCCCGCCGCTGCGCGGAGCTGCTGCGCAGTCGCCATGGACCCGTCCGGCGTCTTGATCTGGAGACCTGTTAAAGATATATACGTAATGATCACCCCTTGATCCAAGATGTGTAGGCAGAGACGATGTGTCGCCTCTTTGCGCGATCCTGACAAACTTCGCAAAGCGACATTTCGACCCGTGATACAAAGTAACGTGATGTTAAAGGATACAAGTACTAATATAATTATTTAGGCAAAAAAAATCAAGATAATTATTTTCTTTGATATGCTAATCTTTAACTTGGACTCTTTATTTTTTTTTGTATACAATCACTCTTTGGTACTAGTCTAGTGTGAAAACGTTTAATACAAATTGTGCTGAAATAGTTTTTTAATAAACACGATGTTTGACTTTGCTTTATGTTTTCAGCTCACTTAATAAGAATGAATGAATGAATGTACTTTATTGCACACAAATTACAGATATATACATATATAGGAGGAATATATAGTAAATGTACAGGTGGCAACCTTATCGCTTTTAGCTATTTCTTCCAGGCAACCTTATGCTAGTGAGAATAGAAATATTAAATATAAATATGTCAGACATTCACACCAATTATCCAGTCCCAAACTAGGCAGAGCCTGTGGTATGGTTACTAGATAACGGATAGACATACTTAAATAAATATATAAACATCCAAGACTTGGGTACAAACATTCATATTCATCATACGAACATTTGCCCCTAGCGGGATTCGAACCCGCAACCTCCGGCGTGGCAGTCCGAGAGTTACCCGTTCCGCCACGGAGGTCGTCAAATTAAGATTATTAAGCATCGTTTCATCACCAAACTGCACTGGGTGTGGAGTAAGGGTGCAAGTATATTTCTCGATTACCATGCTGGTCAGTCAGTAGAGTTGGGTATCCTTTAATATAGCGCACATGAAAACTATAGATAGACCGTCATAACTGAAAAAATGCAGTGTTGAGTTATTAATACCAAAAAAACTTACTCGATTTCCTCTATATTTGTTTTTCATTATGTAAACAGATAACCATAGTCTTAGTAAACAAGTCAAAATTGCGTACTTTTCTTAAGCCGTTTTGTTCATGTAATTTTTTAAACTTTTAAATCGTGTTTTCTTAAAACATGCTGTTTTGAGTTATGACGGTTTATGATTTCATGGGAGATATGTAAAAGATTATTATTACCCTGTAAGATTGGCTGGAAGAGATCTCTTTTAGAGATAAGCTCGCCTTTGTACACAAAATTTGTAACTGTATTTACTTTAAAAATTTGTGCAATAAAGAATATCTATTATACGACTTACCCATTTTCTCCATAACCTCCAGTTTCTTATTAACCTTGTACGACGGTCTGTAGTCGCCCGACGGCGGTGAACCGCGCCTGTCGCTTGAACTGAAACAAATAAATAATTTGTTACATTTCAAACGATGATTGTTTGAAATCATCAGCATCATGTCAGACTTTAGACGTCCACTGCTGGACATAGGCCTTCCCCAATGAACGCCACCACACCCGGTCCTCCGCCCTCCGCATCCAGCCTCTTCCGGCCACCTTTAGGTCGTCGGTCTATCTGGCGGCGGGGCGCCCCACCCTGCGCGTGCCAATCCGTGGTCTCCACTCCAGAACTCGTCTGCCCCAACGGTCGTCGGTTCTGCGACAGATGTGGCCCGCCCACTGCCACGTCAGCTTGATAATCCTTTCGGCTATGTCGGTCACCTTCGTTCTTCGTCGGATCTCTTCACTACGAATCGTATCCTTCAAGCAAACACCGAGCATATCCCTCTCCATAGCTGAGCTTGTGGATCAGACTCACCGTCAGTTTCAAATCATACATATAACAAAATCAGTTAGGTTTACGTCGTACACAATTCCGTAATTACTATTTTTTTAGTTTCCTGGAATATTATGAAAAAGAAAAAAATTCCAGGAATTTTGCTAATTCTCCCATCAGTGACGGGTTTTTGAATTTACATAATAGATGTTCCAAATTTCAGCTCAATCGGTCGAGTAGTTTTTGAGTAATCCGGGTAACAGACAGACAAAAAAATCTTCGCTAACAGGAGACTAGATGAGACTTCATCTCGGATAAGATATATTTGATTACCCTTACCCCAAAGCCTCCTAAGCCCCAAACCTGACTCCGACCACATCCCCTTACTTACCCCTAGCTGCCTAGCTGCTTACTTTAAGAAACGTTTGATTTCAATACGCAATCGATATTCTGGCAACACTGGTTAGCATATAATAGGTATTCTAACCTAGAAGTGTGAGGTCCGGGCGGGGGGTGCGCAGCGCCGCGAGATCTAGACCTGCGCTCTTCATATCGACCGCTCCCAGACCTGTCAACAAACACAAGGTTTTCTTTAAGGGGATGCCACATAAGCTTACATGAGATTTTCTGTTTTTTTTTTTATAAGACATGAAGCCTTTTGCTAAATGCCTTGAAACACATAGAAGTGCAAGCGAAAAGGTATAAGTTATATAGAGAGCCGTGGTAGCCGGTTGGTTGTGCACTCGCCTCACGTTCATGAGGTCGTGGGTTCAAACCCCGCCCGTACCAATGAGTTTTACGAAACTTAAGTACGGTTTATTTATAATACCACAGGCTTTTCGGTGAAGGAAAACATCGTAAGGAAACCTGCATATGCTGAAGAAGAAATAATAAGGCGTATGTGAAGTCCACCAAATCGGCTTGGTTCACCGTCGGTGGATAGGGGTTTGGCACAAGAGATCCTGAAGGGTCGAAGTATCGCCAGGTCTTTCTGGCCCCCTGAGAAGATAAGATATATAGGTATAAGTAGCGACCAACCATCCTACAAATAAACCCAGTGGTTTCAGTAGGATGGCTTAGAAATACATAAGATTAAGAATAATATAAATAAATAAATTAAAAAAAAACAGAATAGGCCTGTGTCCCACCAGTGGAGACATATCATCATCAACCTGAAAGAGTCCACTGCTGGACATAGGCCTCTCCCAAGGCGCGCCACTGAACCCTTACCTGTACTAGCCAGCACGCCTGCCCACTCGCGGTCTCCACTTGACAACTCGTTTACCACAACGGTAGTCGATTCTCCGACAGATGTGACCAGCCACTTCAACGTACTAACTGTATGAGCTATGTCGAAGACTTTAGTTCTCTGGCGGATCACTACATTTCGGATCCCGTCCCTTAGAGAAACTCCGAGCATAGAGCTTTTTCCATAGCCCGCTGAGCGACCTTGAGTCTTCGGACTAGTTCCACTGTCAGTGTCAGGGAACAAACTCGTATACTAGGCTGTCGATATGATTGTTACCTTCTCTCCTCAGATCGTCGGCTATGCCCTTCTCTGTCTCGCTCGCGCTCCCTGTTGCGGTCGCGCTCTCTGTCCCGCTCGCGCTCCTTGTCCCGCTCGCGCTCCTTGTCCCGCTCGCGCTCCTTGTCCCGCTCGCGATCCTTGTCCCGCTCTCGCCGGTCGCCTCGTTCGATAAATCTATAGAAATACATCAAAATCTTTAACACTACCCCATTCGGCATCAGAACCGATTTAATTAACAAAAACACTTTTAAAATTAAATCAAACTGTTTTATTTTTAATTAGCATTTTTCCAATTTTTTTAAACCATCCCGGTCTTAATGCGAACAAAACAAAACCAAAATTATTCAAATCGGTTGATCCATTTTCGAGTTTATGCGAGACTAATGCACGGCAATTGATTTTAATATAGAGATATATTATACCTGGGCGATACAGCGTCGCGCGTGTCGTGAGATCTGCTGAGATTTGTCGGAGGCTCACCGCCGAATGGCTTCAGGTCCATCAGAGCTGGGACCTGGAGGGAGTACAACAATATTTAAAAAAGAATTGCCGTCAATGTAGCTATCGATCAGGACATCTGACAAATATTTGTTGTACGGCCACTCACAGACATTTCCGGATAAATATTCGAGCAGTTTTTCTTATAACAAATATTGCACGTACATAATAAATAAAATAAAATTAGCCTGATTTCGGGGGTCGACGACGTCTAAAAAGCGACCCCTTTTAATTAAAATGATAAAAGTCCATGGAGTGCTTGATGGCTCAGCATAGGTAGACTTAATGATTGTAAATAATAAGATAAATCAAAGGTAGGGCCCTGTGCCGTTGGGTTTGTTGCCACTTCTTCCCCTCGGTTATACAGGTGGAAGTGGAGTAGTTTTAGGCAGAATTTGACGTCAAAAAGAGAATAATGTATTCCAATTTTGAAAATAAATATTTTGATTTTGATTAACACAAGTTCTTATTTGAAACTTTCAAGATACTGTATAAGTTGAGTTACGTGTACCAACTTGTTATAAGATTGACTAATATTTTAGTAGGAAGTATCATTGTTGTACTTTAAAAAACTCAACAACCAAAGTTTTTAAATTGGTAATTATTTTGTATCAATAGGAAGAAAACTTGAGATAGGATTTTTTAAGTAATTTGGGTATGGGGGTCTGAGGTATCAGTTCATTTTGGAAATGGGGTCTCTTGCCCAAAAGAGTTTGGGAATAGGGATTCCCGTGACATGTGATAGGGAGACATGATCTAAGACAGGGGTCTTAGATCATAGACCAGTCTAACGATTCCCTTGTGTAATGACGTAGTAGGGAAGATCGTCCTCCTAGGGTCGATCTTCTAGCTGTAGTTTGCTACAGCTAGAAGATCGAATCTAGGAATAAGCGAATCTTGACAGATTTTTGATTACAGAAAAATTTATAGGCATTTTAGTCCTAAATATACTCCCTTCCCATACCACCGATTTTTACAGCTTTTCATTTTCTGTGCAAGCGGCTCGATTGTGGAACTCGCTACCACCAGACATCCGTAATAGTAAATCTTTTTTTATTTTCAAAAACCGTGTTAAAGAACACTATCTATCACTAAGTTAGGATTGGAATCCATATCTTATATGTATTTTATGAATGTTTGTATATTATTATTATTATTTAATAATATATATTATATTTATATATTATTGGCAAATATTTATTTATATACTTATATATATACAGGGTTACAGGAAAAGTCGTGCTAGATCCCTTAAGGGTGTGGAGCACCCATCATTTCTGACTTATTTCACTATGAAACACCCTACCCTAAACTTAACCCTTTTCGAGATATTCGACTTTTAATTTTTTTATTGAAAATTGCTGATTTTTAGGCTACTACATTTATTTTTGTTTATTTTGTGTATCTTATTATTATTATTATTGCATTTTTACATGTGTAGTAAGATTCTTTAGGACGTCAATCATTAAAATAGTGCACAAGTTATTTGAATAGACCGTAGTAGACAAGTGAAAGAAAAGAAATAAAAAACATATTAGAAAGTTTATTTTTCTCTAAGGGATTACTAAAAAAAATATTATGGTAATTGTTCGGCAGATGTTTTTTAAAATATCTACGGTTCATCAGCTATCTAACGAGGTGTAACAATCTAGGGTTTGTATTACATTTCGTGGAAAAAAAGTAGTTGGGACGCTCCAGGTAGCAGTTCTAACGGTCTCACGCCTATTGTCCTTCAAGTTAAGACGCACCGTGCGAGCGAGACAAGTGACGATTTATGTAGGTACGAATGAAAGAAAAAATGTGTAGACACCGGCTAGGACTGGGAATACAACCGGAAACATTGTTTTGGTTGTCAGTCTGCTTTTGAGCGGATCCGACTACTTCCACTAATATTGTTGCCCGTGATCTGGGGCTTTCGCAATGGAGAGTGTGGTTTACAGTGCATACTGCTGGCCTATACCCGTACCATTACACGCCAGTACACGTTATTGAAGAAGGGGACCCCGCGAGAAGATTGGACTTTTGCAGATTTATGCTAAATGCTGATGTAGAAGACCCAGATTTTTTAAGAAATATCTTGTGGACGGATGAGTCCAAATTTGATAAAGATGGCATAACTAACTATCACAACGCCCATTACTGGGCCCTAAAAGAACTAAGGAATCCCAATAAGAAAAGAGTGAAGGGGTCCCAACGAAGATTCAGCGTGAATGTGTGGATGGGCATTATCTCCAATCATTTGATTGGACCTTACTTTCTCCCGGATAATCTAAACGGGGAAAACTACGAAAATTTCCTGAGAGCAGACTTGAGTGATTTGCTGGATGATCTGCCACTCAACCTGATCAGGGACATGTGGTTCCAACACGATGGCTGCCCTGCCCATTTCAGGAGAAGTGTCAGAGACTGGCTGGACACAAATTATCCAAACAAATGGATTGGACGAGGTGGGCCATTGCCATGGCCAGCAAGAAGTCCGGACCTAACCCCCATGGATTTTCATGTGTGGGGCTGCATGAAAAGTCTCGTGTACAGCGAGCCGAATCCAGTTTCGTCTGTGGAAGACTTAAGAGAAAGGATTGTGAATGCAGCAAATAAAATGAGGACCACATTGACCACTGGCGTAGTGAAGACCGGTCTCCGTAGAAGGATGCGACAATGTATTAGAAATAGAGGCGGCCATGTTGAACATGAACTGTAGAAAAAGAAAAAGTTGTGAGAAAACCTTTAATAAATGGCATTTCATGCTTACCTATTGTTTTATTTTACTTTTTAGGGCTAAGTATACATTTTCTTCTCCACTGTCGCCTATGAAACTAAATTTTTTTGAATGCATTTGAATAAAACCCTACATTATTATACCTCGTTAAATAGCTGATGAACCGTAGATATTTTAAAAAACATCTGCCGAACAATTACCATAATATTTTTTTTAGATATCCCTTAGAGAAAAATAAACTTTCTAATATGTTTTTTATTTCTTTTCTTTCACTTGTCTACTACGGTCTATTCAAATAACTTGTGCACTATTTTAATGATTGACGTCCTAAAGCATCTTACTACACATGTAAAAATGCAATAATAATAATAATAAGATACACAAAATAAACAAAAATAAATGTAGTAGCCTAAAAATCAGCAATTTTCAATAAAAAAATTAAAAGTCGAATATCTCGAAAAGGGTTAAGTTTAGGGTAGGGTGTTTCATAGTGAAATAAGTCAGAAATGATGGGTGCTCCACACCCTTAAGGGATCTAGCACGACTTTTCCTGTAACCCTGTATATATATATATATATATATATATATATATATATATATTTACCGTGTAGTTTATAATCTATTTAAGTGGGTATATAGTTTATATTAGTGTATGTATGTAAGTGTTTTTTTATTTACGTACACACTATGTCTACCTTTATTATTTCAAACATCTCTCTCGCGGGTCTGCTGGAAGAAATCTCTCTCAGAGATAAGTTCGCCCTTTGTACTTGTGTTTCTTTTAATGTATTATTTTTTATTTTATCTGTGTGTGTGCAATAAAGAGTTAAATAAATAAATATTTCAAGTGTTATATATACCTTGGAATCAGCAGATCTATCGTCAGGCCGGTCTCCAAGCAAGCCTCGCTTGGACGAGCTGCTGTCGTAGCTGCCGCGACTGCGGTCCGATCTGTCAGATCTGGCGTCCGATCTGGCATCCGATCTATCAGATCTGGCGTCTGATCTGTGTGAAAATTAATAAGGAAATATGAAAACATATTTTGTACTAGCTGTGCCCGCGGCTCCGGTCGCTACAGTTTTTTTAAACGTTTAAGTTTACTTTGTTTCATTCATCCACTTCATTCTTCCACTTGTATTACATATAAATTACATAATATCATACACTTGTATGTATTCAAACCTAGGATTTCCTTCTGTGCTATGGGATAGGATAGGACGGGCAGCAGTGTTCTCCTGTGTATACTAATATCATCACTGCGATCACCAATCGGTCTGCCGAGCGTGGTGAATATGGCAAATACCCCAATGGACAGCCCCCCAAAAGTGGCATTCTATTGGAAAGGCTTATGTTCAGCAGTGGACGTATATAGGCTGATTCAATTCACAAATATAACATCCAGACCGGGAGCAACATGCACAAAGTTGTCTGTCCCCAGTGACAAGACCAAGTAGCTTGCTACTAGGCCAACAAGGTGGTCAAAGGTGAACATGTGGATTGCCCGCAACTGGTCGAACGAGTGGGTCTAATCGCGGGAAGCGTGCGCTCGCGAAACACGCGGTAATTTCACGAGTCAATGGCGCGGACCAATTACGCTCAGAACTCAGTAATTTATCGCTGCACTCATACATATAACGTCATGTTCCAGGACCTCGATATTTTTAACCTGAAACTAGGAACATTTAAAAGGCAGGATCACGTCTGAATAGGCACGCACACACACCCGTACACACACCCACACCCAAACCACACACAAACACACACATACACACCTACAGACACAAGCACTAAGTGATGGGCAGGATCACGTCTGAATAGGCACGCACACACACCCGTACACACACCCACACCCAAACCACACACAAACACACACATACACACCTACAGACACAAGCACTAAGTGATGGGCAGGATCACGTCTGAATAGGCACGCACACACACACCCGTACACACACCCACACCCAAACCACACACAAACACACACACACACACCTACAGACACAAGCACTAAGTGATGGGCAGGATCACGTCTGAATAGGCACGCACACACACACCCGTACACACACCCACACCCAAACCACACACAAACACACACACACACACCTACAGACACAAGCACTCCCCCCCTACTATCCTATATGTGTTCTATTGTTATTGTTATTCGTTTGTTTTTATTTTGTACATCTTTATGTTCAGCTGTTAGAAGTTTTTTTTGTTAAAATGTGAAATCTTATAATTGGCGTCCAATTATTTTAAGCAAATTATTTAATTCATATTTAATGCTGTAAGATTTTCTTATATATTAAATAAAATAAATAAATGACCTTACCTGTTGTACTTGTCATCTCTGCGAGGGGAGTGCTTGTCGGAGCGGTCGCGGTCGCGGTCTCGGTCGCGGTCTCGGTCTCGGTCGCGGTCGCGGGCGGAGCGCGCGGCCGGCGGCGACTCGCGGCGGCGCCCCCGTCGCTCGCTGTCGCGCTCACGATCACCACTGTCATCTGTTATATGACAACATATTAGAAAAATCTCCTCAATTAGGATGAAGGAAGACCTGGAGACCCTTCGATCCTTCAGGATCTTTTGTGCCAAACCCCTGTCCACCGACGGTGCCCCAAGCCGAGTTGGTGCACTTCACATACACCTTAGAATTCCTTCTTTGTCATACACAGGTTTTCATACATTGTTTTCCTTCAGCAAAGACTGTCCTTCATCATCATCATCAGATTATTTTATCTCCACTGCAGAACACAACCCTCTCTCATCTGCCGGAGACAGACGGAGGATTTGGCCTACACTCCCCTCGCTGGCCAGACTGTACTTAAGTTTTGAAAATATCTTTGGTACCCTGCCCGTAGTTGAACGTAAGGCAAGTGAACAACCAACTGTGCTACCACGTATTTCTTTACTGCACAGCTAGTATACTCATCATCATCATCATATCAGCCCCTAGAAGTCCACTGTTGGACATAGGCCTTCCCCAATGAACGCCACCACACCCGGTCCTCTGCCCTCCGCATCCAGCCCCTACCGGCCACCTTCTTCAGGGCGTCGGTCCACCTGGCGGCGGGGCGTCCCACCCTGCGAGTGCCGATACGCGGTCTCCACTCCAGAACTCGTCTGCCCCAACGGCCGTCAGTTCTGCTAGTATACAGCATTTGCAAAATTTCCCAAAAATTATAGCCGATAGAATGGACAGTCCTCTGATGTAGATACTCACCCAGAGGACTAAATCACTTTTAGTTATTAAGTACTAACCTAGTTTAAGTCTTTACCAACACTAATGGACCGGTGTTGTCTATAAAATAAATAAATTAAATTCAAGATTGTTTGGGCTTGTTCTATCTTCCTCGAGTTTGCAGGAGTGTTACATTATTACCACTTTGTTTTGCTTTTCTTGTTGTTGCGTTGGTTTGGACATTTAGAGTGTATGAGTGAAAGAAGAGTGACAAAAGTAATATACAGTGCGAATGTGGAAGGAACTACAGCTAGAGGTCGTCCTAGGAGGACGTTCAAGGATCAAATTAGTAACGTCCTCAAAAAGGCTGGGGTCTGCAGTGAGGAGAATAAAAGGAGGTGCATGAAAAGGTTGATGAATGTAAGTGAGGCTAGTGAGGTGTGTCAGGATCGCGCAGTGGCGATCCATCGTCTCTGCCTACCCCTCTGGGACCAAGGCGTGAGCATTATGTTTGTTTTGCTTATTAAATTATTGATTTTGTCTTACAGAGTGAGAAAGCATTGATATAATTCAAACTCTTTTTAAATCCCGAAAAATATTGAAATTGGGCTTATCCACGTTAAAATTTCGTACTGATTGAGGCATCATAAAATCAAGCAATTCTCTCTGCTTCCGACTGTGGCGAAATACCATCAACAGAGTTGTTTGCCCGTTTGCAACATTATTGTGTAATAAAAAAGGAACTCACCCGAGCCGCGGCGGTCTTCACGGGTCACGGTGTGCTTGCTGGTGGCGGGGTGGGGCTCCGCCGGCGGCAGCTCGGGCTCCGACTCAGACTCCTGCGACAAACATCATGCATGCTACGTACTGCGCACTACTAGTTCTTTAACTTAAGAACTGGGAGATTTAAATTCCGGTTCGGAATTTACCTCAACTAAGTTTCATATTTTATGTTTTTTGTCATGACCTTATTCTATACCCAAATATAACGAAAAGCGTAAGTCATCTGTCCGCGACATAGAAATATCCACCACATATTTAAAATGCTCTCTTAGCCTTTGCTCAAGACTTTTGTAGAATCGTTAAAAAGCAAACCTTACCTGGAGGAAAGTATCTTTAATATTAAAGATCGCCAATTTTACTTAATAAGCCCTCGTTTTGTTTAAAATAAAAAAAGAATATAATAGATTTTTTAAATGTCGCTTGCCTCAGCAGAGTCCATACTCAGCACAAATGGATAAAAAAATTACCCAATACTTATATGGTACCAATGGGGCTAAAAATAAGGATCAAATTTCTTTAATAAACATTGTGTCTTAAATTACAGAAGGAATACAAAATGTAATTTAAACTTACAGAAAATTTTACTTAAGACATTTTATTTTTAAAAATAAATAACTGCATTAAAAGTTGGAGTCTAGATAGCTTAACGAACTGATCTGATTAAGTTGAGAGACACCAAAATGGTCCACTTAACAAAAATACCATGAATATAACACTTTCGTCCACTCTTTAGTCAATAATGTGGAATCTTACAAATTTAAAAAAAAAAAAAATTTAACAAAGAACGGGTCGACACAAAGAGAGAGAAAGATATTAAATTAGTTGCTTTGGAAAAACACAAATTCTTTGCCCTCAGAATAATAAATTCTAATTTTAACCTTTAAGTATTAATTACCGATGATCCAAATCCCGAGATACAGTGAGATGACCAACATTATAAACTAAAGCTGTTAGTCAGTATCCTAAGATGTTTAAGAATGGAAATCTCATCAAAATTAGTTAATTAATCCTTGCAGACAAAAATTTGTTTTATAATTACTTCGTTCAGATATGTATATTGAAATTAACTTGCATACCTAAAACATAAATTAGAATTTTGTAACGGTTTAAGTTACATTTTAAAACACTACAATACAAACTGGTATTTCAACTACAATAACGATAACGAGATATGCCATTGAAAAAAAAACATAGATAAATGATCATTTGGAGAACAGACATAATCACAACTACTCTGATCGATCGGGGTTGCCATAACATCTACAATTTAATCAATATTGACATATACAATTAGGGCATCTGCAAGTAAACTTTTATAATTAGATGGCAAATCCAGCCAACGGAGTATCCGTTGTGTGCCGCACAACGATTAAGAGATTGTAACCTTGTGGGTGTGGATCCACGCTTAGGAACATTATGGGGTTAGCGTGGAACCGCATTCCATATATAATGTAACAATCAAAGCATCATACAAATAAACCCATTGGTTTCATTCGGATAGCTTATGAAAAAAAATTATATGTAAAACAGTTTAAATATACAGAGGGAGTCTTTTCTGCCTTAAAGCTATTTACTCACTTGATATCGTCGTTAGGGAGGAGTGGCGGTGCGACGGTCGGTGTTCTTGGGGCCTCAGCTCGTACTCGAGGGGTATTTGACTTTTGTTTTGTGTCAATTTACAAATGGGTAACCATATAAAATAATAAAAGTGTTAATATCATCGTCGAAAACAATACTTTTTTTTTAGAATTTTGTATATTGCGACAGCGATACATTTATAGAAAACAGTATGAGTACACTTAGAATAATGCAAAAGTACGTCGCAACCTTTATTTACCTAAGTTTGAAGTACTACGGTTCTAGGGTACCTAATATAGAAGGTATTGGAAATTACCTCGCTCAAATCCATGTTCACGTATTCGTAGTTGTCATCGTCGCGGCGGCGGGAGCCCCCGGCGGCACCACTGGAGCCCTAGAATATCATTCTATTGTCAAGCAGAGAACGTTTATTAGTATCCATTGATATTGTAAAATATAATTACTTATGTTACTAGTTACTTTATATTCATGGAATATATGTCAAAGAATTTGAGTAGATTAGATATGCATAAAGAAATTATTACGATGGGGACTAAGGCAAAATTATAAGAGTAACCTTATGGCTTGTTCAAGGACGCATTACGAACTTACCGAGTAATGGAGTTGGCGACTGTGATAGCGTTCGTTTTCATTTTCATCGTCGCTTCCGTACCCAACAAGAGAATTCATCTTAACTCTTTTCTACAATAAAACAATGTAAATATTGAACAATGCAAAAATTACAATCGTCAAATCGGAGAAGAAACAATATGGCGCTGATCAGTGTTGCCAATGCAAAATTTTCGACAGCCTTGTAAGTTTTTGTAAAAATAACAACAATTAATTAAATTAATACTTATTTATTAAATACTTACTTATTTAATTACTTAAGTGAATATAGTAAGTAACAAATTAACTAAATGTAATAAGATTCAATGACTCACGGTATGTATTTCAAAAGATGTCTAAGAACTCTTCTTCATTGTTACATAAAACATTTTTTTTTTAATTTTAACCTAATTTCGACATAAATTCTATGAACGTCTTACGGTAGACTTTTTAAAGTAAGGTCATGTAAGACAAGTTATGTTACGAATAATATTGTAAATATCGATTTAGCTACTATAAAAAATATATGCTTGATGGCGCTCTCCTCGATGACGTCATAGGCTGCGCTAGCGAGCACTGAAAATGAACACGTAGTTCCACATCCTCTTTGGTAGTATCTTCTGTTAGCTGTGTAAGGAACTGGTAATGAACCACTCAGGGCTACGGCCGTGGGCCGTGGATTTTGTATTTTTTGGCCTGAAAGCCTATGGACACGGTAATTGCCGTAGCATTAGAAATACTGGTACTAATTGTGAGCCGTAAAACTCATAAAATAAATCTTTTTAAAAGTGTTTTCGGACGTGGGTGCTAGCTCGGCTATCCGTTCGTCGCGTTTCTTGCGAATGTGGAATGACAGGTGGTGAATTTCGTGTATCCGAACGTCAACATATTTTTCCTTCTTTCAAATTTTTTCAATATGGCGGACGCATTGACCGCCATCGGGTTGTCTGCGTTTTTTCGTTACGAAATAAGGTTTTTCACAGCAATATTTCGTATTTATGTGATAAAAAAGTGGATATAAACATCTGTGCATTATTTGTGATAAATCAGTAAACGAAGAAAGTGCTTCTGAGATCTCAATTGAGCTGTAAAAATGGTAATGATAGTTTTTTGTTTTGATACTTTTTTACAAACTTTACTTCGTGAAAAAAATTGTTTTTCATGTTATCCGCCTATATTTCAGAGAATTAAAATGACTACTATGTAGTTAACACTGTATCTATGTAAAATGGTTCGTAAAAATCTTTTTTTTTTACTATTTTCTTTGTTTTCAAGTTTTCTAACCAATAAAAGTGTCACCAGCTGAAAGCATTCTCCCATGTGACAATTATCGTATGTTTTAGCCAAAATTCGGAGATTCTTTGTGTGTCTCAAGATTTAATTATGCAAGCTGGGTGTGGCAGTATTGATTTTCTTGGAAAGTTCTAGGTATAGAGCTAGGATACGTCTTATAATTGCACTCTAGCTTTGCAAGACGTATGGGTATACACACGATGCGGTAGCACGCTGGATCAATGTTTACGACGGAACGGGGACTTCTCACTTCCACTGGGAACATAGTTTATGGTTGCCATACTACTACATCTAAGAAAATCACTGTTCAAGAAGCAGGTCTAGAAATATAATTGAATGACATGCATTTTTTGGAAACTATTTTTGTTTTCACTTTATCACCTAGGGTAGTGCAATACCAATAAAATAGCACAGTAAAACCTTGTTATCAGTTATGTAAGCTAACTGTGGTATGATGTGGTTGCCAATACCAGAACTTGTAATAAAAGACTGTGCCAAACAATTCATGTTTTTGCTACCAATAGCTGTGTTTGTTTTTGTAGATTTTTGACATCTATGTTGGTTTGCACTGTCAAAACTCTGTGTATGTACATACAGTGTTACTGTAATTCTTCATCCTTTGTTAGGAAATGTCTTGATTACAATGTCAACAAGAGATATAATCAAAAGTGTTGTTACACACATTTGTAAAGCACAGCAAAGCCCCAGCCCCCTTACCATAATGGAATAGTGGCATTTAGTCGTTATATAGATTACCCCACACCAACACAGGCAAGGTGCAGTTTGCTGCCATACAATTTTGTACAGTACACAGACAACACTTGGTGTATTAAGGAATTGTAGAGCTAAGGATATAAAGCATACTTTTTATGACTATCAAGTAAAACATCATGAGATAACCATATTATAAAGATATTGATACTGAGTTACCCCAGCTTGTTGACACATGGCCAATATATGGTGATAAATTGCAAAAACTGCAGCCTACCTTAACTGTCCATGCCTTTCATATTTATCTATGATGATCTAGAGATCAGACTATAAAAAAATTGTTTTCATTTAACATTACCTGTACTTCAAATTCAATGTATGCTATTAGTATTATTGCTATAAATTGAGCAACCATAGATTTCAATGGGTCACTTTAATAAGGGAACAACTCGAAAAACACTGTCCGGAGAAAGTCCTTTTAAGTTTTTGACACCAATACAAATGAGTGTAGTTATCTTATGGTTTTAGTATGTATGTATGGTAATAGATATTTAAGTTGATATCTTACTGAACTGGTAAAGGCTGGCTAAAGCGAAGCAATGGTGTAACTTACAAAAACACAGTTTTTTTAGATGTTCCCCTATAGAACTGAAAATAATAATAATTTCAAAATACGTTTATTGCATAACTATAGGTACAAAATGATATTAAGTTCTATGTATAACCTCTATAGCTTACCGTAATGGTGTACAATATTTTACAATAATCTAAATAAAAAAAAATTAATTAATAAAATTGTTAATAAAATTATAGCAATGTCAAGTTATGGGACGAATACAAACACAATTAATAACATCAAATATGTCAACAATATCCCAATAACTTACACATGTAAAAAAAAAAAAGAAAAATCTACTCTAAACTATATACAAACATCCCTACCATTAGGTGATGCTCTTATCGTCTAGAAGCTCTTGCACACTATAGTATAATTTCGAGATCAGCCACTCATTCAAGGCTTTTTTAAACTTTCCTACTTCTAAGTCTTTAAATCTATCTGGGATGCTGTTGTATACCCTTATGCACATGAAATATAGACTTTTGTGGTACAATGCGGATACATGGCCACCCTTGTAAAGAAGCTTATGGTTCCTTCTCAGATTCCTGTTGTAAATACTGACTGTATGAAAGAGATGTAAATGTTTTTTTACATACATGCTAACTTCCTTTATGTACAAACTAGGGAGTGGCAGTACATTGTATTTTGAAAATAATGGTTTACATGAGTGTCTTTGTGATAGGCCACCAAGCGCTCTTATGCAACTTTTTGGATTCTAAACGCTTCTACAAAGTTTACTGAATTACCCCAGAATATTAGACCATAGCTTAAAGTGGACTGCACGTAACCAAAGTAGGCCATTAGCCCCGCTTTCTCAGATGAACAGTGCACTATCCGTCTCAAGGGGTATGCAAATCGTGATAATTTGTCACATGAACTCTGAATGTGTGCCTTCCAGTCACAATTACTATCGATAATGAGACCTAAGAACTTTGTTTGATTAACTTGCTCTATCTGTTCAGAATGGTATGCAATATTTAAGTTTAAGGGTTCTCTTTTGTAGGAGTGAAATTGCATAATATGTGTTTTTGTTACATTTAAGTGAAGCTCGTTGCTGTCCATCCATTGTATGATATCCATTAACGTATTATTTATGTCCTGTTCGTATTGATTCCTACAGTCACACTTAACTACAGCCGTGCTGTCGTCAGCAAATAAAATCATTTGACTTTTAGTAGCTTTTGGGAGGTCATTTATATAAAACAGGAATAGGAGTGGTCCCAGGATGTTCCCTGTGGTACGCCTCTATTATTTGTCCTATAGTTTGACCTAATTTTAGTTAGTCTTATTTTTTTCATTAAAATAATTTATTTCTGTGCACTGTTGCCTATCACCCAAGTAGGAACTCAGCCAGTCCAAAGATTTCCCTCTTACACCATATTTCTCTAATTTATCCAAGAGTATTCTATGATGGACACAGTCAAATGTCTTTGACATATCAGTAAATATAGATGATACATGGACTCATCAATGTATAGTTTTACTAGCTGTTGCCCGCGACTTCGTCTGCGTGGAAAACTTAACATCACAAATTATTATGTATTTCCTGCTTACTTGATATTTTGGACAATTCACACAATATCTTTATAAATTGTAGCCTATGTGTTATTCTGATGTATAAGCTATATTATTGTAAAGTTTCATTAAAATTCATTCAGTAGTTTTTACGTGAAAGAGTAACAAACATCCATCCATACTTATAAACTTTCACGTTTATAATATTAGTAGGATTATTATTAGGGTTCATTCGAAGCTATTAGTGCAGTCACAGTATCGGATTCATTCAGGCTCGTGTTTTCTAGATGTGCCAAAGGAATATATGATTTTTTTTTTTTTTTCAATTCCGGTTTTTTTACGATCTGTCCCCCTTTGAGGACATTCAGTAAAATGTTTGGTATTAAGTTGAGTCTTGCTCGGAATACGTCCATTGACGCATCCCACTAGCTAACTAGAGTTCTACGTTAAATCTCTAGTAGCGTTGTCTTGTGGTATCTTTTTTTTAGCCGGCGAGGTTCCTTCTTTTCAGCCATTAGATTAAGTGCTAGGGTATTGGGGTGATCCATTAGTCTCTTCTTGTATCTGTCAGTACTTTGGACAAATTCATCCTTTACAGTGATAATGTTGAGGTCATTATGAAGTATCTCATTGGGTTTTAGGATAGCCTTATAAAGAAGAACTTTGTTATGGAGTGTCAGTTGTGACTTTTTATTAAGCATCCAGTACATGTTGCGAAGCTGGAGGCCAAGCTGTTTCCTCTTGGTGAATATATGTTTGCACCATGTGAGTCGTCTATCAAGGTATAAGCCCAAGTACTTAACGTGGTTATCTTGTGGAATATGTTGACCATTAAGAGTGACAGGGGGACAGGTTTCACGTCTCATTGTGAATGTTACTTGGACTGACTTGGTTTCATTAGCTTTAATTCTCCAGTTTTTCAGCCATATAGAGATATCCTTCAGGCTATTATTTAATATAGTCGATGCTGTAGTGGGATCATAATGACTGGCCAGTATTGCTGTGTCATAGGCAAATGTACCTGTGGTAGATTTGTCATTGGTAGGAAGGTCAGCAGTGTGAAGAAGGTACAAAATAGGGCCTAATACACTTCCTTGTTGGACTCCCGCGTGAATTGGATATAGGCATGTAACATCCTCGCCACATTTGACAAGAAAGTGGCGTTCGTTTAGGTACGATTGTAAGAGATAGTAAAATTTTGCAGGCAGGTTTTGCTTCAGTTTGCATAAGAGGCCATCATGCCATACACAGTCAAAAGCCTGAGAAATATCCAAAAAGGCAGCAGAGCAGTATTCTTTTCTTTCGAATGATTGGTGGATTTTGTCAACCAGCCTATGCACTTGGTCAATAGTTCCATGCTTGTGCCTAAAACCAAATTGGTGATCAGGGATCAAGCGTTTTTCTTTGATTATCGGCATTAATCTAGCCAAGAGCAGGGTCTCAAACAATTTGGAAGCTATTGGGAGTAAGCTGATTGTCCTGTACGATTTAGGATCTTGTGGAGTCTTCCCGGGTTTTAAGATCATTTTCACTTGAGCCACTTTCCATTGTGGGGGAACATAGGCTAACCTGAGCATTGCATTATACAACTGTATAAGGTATGAGATGCCCTGTTCTGGAATCTCTTTTAAGATACGACCTGAGATCATATCGTAGCCCGGAGCCTTTTTACAGTTGATATTGTTTATCGCTGCTTTGATTTCGCATTTTGTAACTTTCTTTATTTCGGCGTAGTTCTGGGGCTCTGAACAGGGAGTAAGTAGGATATTCTGAACTTCGTTTGCATGATCTTGGGTACCTTCATATGGATGCAGCTTGAAAACTTTCGCTAGGTGTTCAGCAAAGGTAGTGGCTTTCTCCCTATCGCTTCTAGCCCAGTTACCATTTATTTTTCGCAGGGGCGGGACCATTTCTGTTGGGCGCTTCAGCTTTTTTGTTTTTTCCACAGGGAATAGTTTGAGGTGGCAGTTGAGTCAAGATGCTGCAGATAATGCTGAACATTAGAGTTTCGTTCAAAAGCTAAGAGACTTTTGAGTTCTTTATATGAAAAATGAATAAATGCTAATTTAGTGCCCCATGCAATGGCATAAGGTGTAGTTTAAGAATATTCTTAAATTTCACGGAACCAAACTAACATTGCACTGAAGAACCACTGATGCATAACTGTTGGATCGATAGCCTTTAGCACATTTGAAATAGGACACATTATTCCTTAGCCTAACTAAGACTGACTTAGGACTGAGGTGGCACTGATAGGTCCAAATCAACCTTTGTAAATTCTTTATTCATAATTTTCATTATATGTCAAATTAAAATATGTAATATTCACCTCATAATATAATGTAAGTTATGGGGTAATGACAAGGCAAGCAGCAATTTGTCTATGTACCAATATCTGGGCTGGTATTGGCTTGGTGGTTTTTGAAAAATAATCTAATCTGTTATTTTATATATTGTTTATTGCACATCTTAAAACTAAATACAGTAATAAATGGTATGTACAAAGGTGAGCTTATTTCTGAAAGATATCTCTACCAGCCAACCTTATATACTACATAATAACTAAATACCTGAACTATATATAATAACTATCATAAACATACATACATATCATATTATACTGAGTGAGACAGATAGTGCTCATTTAGTTTAGTTTTAAAGGATGTCACCGACGAACTATCTCGAATGACCGTCGGAAGTTTATTCCACATCTGTGCAGCTCAGACAGTGAAGGAATAGTGGGCGGAAGAAGGGAGGTGGGGGAGTCACGTATATCATATGATAAGAATTTTTGTTATAAAAAGGATAGTGTCCTCTTGTTTAAATCGTTGGGACATGTTTGATGCCCTTGTAATGTGTCATTTCATATTTCCCATATTGTATATTATTTCATCATCTATTATTTTTTTTTAAACTATTGTATATATTTTTAGTCAAAAAGAACATTTGACGATGAAGACAATCCTCCTACACCATCGGATGACTCGGAGTTCGATGATGATGAAGACCCAGACAACTTGGAAGTGCCAGGTAAGGTCAAAGTAGTTCTCATAACATCTTAAGGCATCTCGTATCTTCTAAATATCAGAGCTAGACCAGTTTTTTCTGATGTATATATATATATATATAATTTTTAGACTTGGTCTGAACTACTGAACCAATTCTGATGCAATTTTCAGAAAAACAGGGAGAAACATTTAGTCTTTATTTCGTAGAAATCGGCTAATTTATTCAAAAGTTATGCTACTTTCTAGTTTTCGAAAACTTGCATACACTGCATTAGTATACCACAAAGTGTAGGAATTTGTACTGCAATGAGTGAGAACTAGATTTTAAAGATAGGTAAATGGACATCTGGAAGAGGCCTATGTCGAAAGACAAGTCGAAGTGGTCGATGTTTTAATAAATACATAAATTATAATATACTATCTAATTAGATGTAAGATACAGCTTCGATAAATAATGGCTATTTTTTTTTATTTTTTATAAATGGAAGTGTAGGGGTAAGGTAAGGGTGGTAATAGAGATGGGGAGGGGAGAGGGAGGTGAAAGGTGAGGGGTGAGAACAGGGGTGGTGTGGGGAGAAGGGAGGGGCAAAGGACTAGGGGTTCAGGGGAAGGAAGGGAGAAGTAAGAAAACGGAAGGAGAATAGTGGGCGGGAGGGCGAAAGAAAGGAGGGGGGAGAGAAATGGAAGTGGGGGTCTGGAATGGAAGTCACGTATTTCAGTGGTCTGCATTCGACGACGGGCACATCTGGTTGCCCATAAAACTATTGCTTGACAATATTTTCCCGTTATACAGGTGGGGGCAAGACTCTGGCGGCTGCCGCGCGGATTGGCGACAAGAAAGCCCCACCAGCTCCTGTAGCCATCTCGGTCAAACCCACCACAAACCCATTCGCGGGTAAGACCAACATCATTTCATACAATATAATATAGTTGAGGATACAATAGTTTCGCTACAAGGAGCGACTTGCAGCTCGTCCAAACCAGCTGACTGCTGGACTCAACCAGCCTATGTCCAGCCGTGGACGTATATGGGCTGATATGATGGTGATGACCTTTTAATATGATCTTTTTTCTTTCTTCTGAGGAACTTACCACAATGTTCTACACGCGGTAGTGGCGCCATCTAAGCTGAGCTGAGGAGTCTTACCTCCCTTTGAAAGATGAATTATAAAAAAGTGGTCTGAATGTCTCATTTTCTGTACAACTCTTGTCCTCTATCAACGTCGGTCACTGTATCGTCGGGCCTCCGTCACTGGAATGTACCTACCGCGATAAGTGCCTACGCTTTCAGTCCTCTCATCTGCCGGAGACAGACGGAGGATTTGGCCTACACTCCCCGCGCTGGCCAGACGGGTTGGGGAGGCAGGGTTGGCATGTTTTAAACAGTGTTTGAAACGTGTTTTATATTTAAAAAAAAAAACTGTTTTTTATCCATCCCTGATGTTGTCTGACAGTAGTTTTTTAAAAACGTAGGTATTTTCGTTTTACTAGGGAGTCATCATCATCATCAGGTTATTTTTGTCTCCACTGCTTGAGCACAACCCTCTCTCATCTGCCGGAGACAGACGGAGGACTTAGCCTACACTCCCCGCGCTGGCCAGACGGGTTGGGGAGGCCTGATTGATGTTTTACTAGGGAGTGATTATGTATAAATTAATGTGTGGTTTCGTTTTCTTACAGCTGCCTCTGGACATGCGTTTGGTCAGGCGTCCAATGTAAAACCCATCAAGATATCAGCTAGTGCGTTGACGAAACCTCTCAATATAGGTCTGGGACGGGGAGGAGGTGAGACGATATTCATTTCATTACACAAATTTGTTAAGTTATACTCCGACCTTTAATCTACTTACTGTGCGCCATGATGCGTCACCCAATCCTCGCTAGTTACCAGATATCGGAATTAGCTAGCGTCATTTATGTACTAACAATAAAGTCCCGTGAATAGGAATATCCATACCAATTTTTAGTTACATATTTCCGCCGCAAGTACATTTTGACCTACAAATAACCATCCTATGAATAAACCCAGTGGTTTCGGAAGGATGGCTTAGGAAAAAATACATATCGCACATGAAATAGCGAACCGTCGTAACTCAAAGAAGCATGTTTTGAGAAAACACGATTAGAAAGTCCAAAAAAATTATATAAACAAAACGGCTAAAGAAAAATACGCAATTTTGTCTTGTTTACTAAGACTATAATTATCTGTTTACTTAATGAAAAACAAAGATAGGAGGCAATTGAGTACGATTTTTTGGCCTATTCCACATATCCCTACTGGTCTGTCCCTACCAGTAGGTTAGAACGGAATTTGTTCCACTCTTTTCTACTAGGGGGGATACATAGAAATTTTACTTCCACGTATTCCTAATATTTAATATTATTATGTACACCAATACATTGACAGCCCTCTACGCACAATTTAAAAAAACTTAATCTGTGAAGTCACTTGACCTGGTGCTGACAGAATACCAGCGCTGGAGTGCGCGTAGCGTGCTGCAGCATTATGCTGAGTCAGCGCCATTTTATTGCTGCGACACATAGGTACCTTGATTATTTTTAAATTGTAATTTATTAATTTCTGTTCTGTTTATTTCTCATGTATGTGTGTGTCGTAGCTATGAATAAATGACCTATTCTATTCTATTCTGTTTCTATTCCTACTAAGATAAAGTACAGGTAGAAAGAAAAATCTTTTTCAACACTGCGTTTCTTTGAGTTATGACGGTCTATAGCTTTATGTGTGATAAAATATCATAAAAAATAATAAACCTAATTCCGATTCCTGCTAACTAACTAAGCTGATAAAAATGTTAACTGACAGATTAACCAAGTTGCGATCGTTGACGATCGTCAACGTAGTTCTGTCCTTGTCTGACACTTGTCTTGCATTACAGTTTCTTAAATTTAAAATGCAATGTTTATTAGGGAGATTTGACAAACAAACACAAATTACAAAACACAAATTTAAATCTTCTATAAAAGTTAATCTGTGCAAGAAAGCCTACTATAAGTTAGATGACTACTTAAATGATAAAAGTCCATGGAGTGCTTGATGGCTCAGCATAGGTAGACTTAATGATTGTAATGAAGAAGATAGATCAAAGGTAGGGCCCTGTGCCGTTGGGTTTGTTGCCACTTCTTCCCCTCGGTTATACAGGTGGAAGTGGAGTAATTTTAGGCAGAATTTGACGTCAAAATGAGAATAATGTATTCCAATTTTGAAAATAAATATTTTGATTTGATTTTGATCCTTATAGATCATAGAGTCAACCATGAGGATCAAATCTCGGTTGGTGTCATAAAAATACTTACTGAGATTTAATCTCTCGCCTCGTTGTTCCCGGAGCAGCAGGCCTAACTCTGTAAGAATTTCTGCTAATATTTATCAAACTAAAAAGCCATGTTGTACTTGTTAATGTCATGTGATATTAAACGTTTATCGTGTAATTACGATTTGGAGTCCAAACGCATGTCACATGATCTTATAGAAAGTACAACACGGCGATACCTCCAAGGTACAACTCGCCAACTAAAGTTTTTGTAAATTTCTATTTTTATCAAAATCGAGTCAGCAGATCACAAAACTAAAAAAAAAAAATTTTTTTCACCACCTCGTTCGCCTAGCGGCTGTGTTTAGATAGACTCAAGCGCCAGATGTCATGGGTTCGATTCCCACCCGGGGACAGACAGACATGCACACAATGTACAGACACGCGAAGTTAACGATTTTATTTATTAGCTTTCTTTTAAGAAAGAAAGAAAAAACATTTATTTACTACCATAATTGGCACACACAAAGAAAAAACCAACAAAGCAAGAAAAAGGAAAAAAATATATAAGAACTAGAGAAAACAATTTAAAATTTTTGACATAGTTAAAATAGTATGCGTGTGCCGTGGCAGCAAAAGGGCAAACGACTAGGAGCATAACGATGACTCGAGTTTGATAAAAACAGAAATTGACAAAAAATTTAGTTGGCGTAGTCTGCCTTGGAGGTATGGGTCTTTAGTTCGATAGATATCATCCGTTTAGCTATGCGCCCAAGTCGAATAGGTAAGTCCTGAGGTGTTGGTAAAGCGCGTGTTGTTGTAGCGGCGGCGCTGGCGGGCATGACCGCGCCCTCGCCCTTCGCGGCCGGGTCCTCCGCCGCCTACAGCGCCGCCTCGCTGCTGGCGCAGAGTGAGTAATTCCTGACCTTCCACCCACCCAGACCCTTCGGGCCGTCACACACTTGAGCGTGAATATTCCAGCCTTTCAACCGTCCTCATTATCCTCACCTTCAAAAGTGGAAGAGACGACACCATCGTTTTATTTTTTATTATAAAACAAGTTTCTGATCCTAGCACATATTCTGCATTGATGAAATATTTAATGTAATTAGTGTCCGACCGAAGATTCGGTTTCGGCCAAAAATCTAGTTTCGGCCAAAGTTTCGGTATCGGCCTAAAATCAGCCGAAACTTCAGCCGCGCCGAAACTTGTTATTGAGACTGATAATGAGATAATTGTTTAATATATAAAAATGTATAAAAATTATTATAATACTCAATTGAGGGTGAATATGACGACCTCCGTGGCGGAACTGAGTAGCTCTCGGGACGGCCGGAGGTTGCGGGTACGAGTCCCGCTAGGGGCAAATGTTCGTATGATGAATATGAATGTTTGTGCCCAAGTCCTGGATGTTTATATATTTATTTAAGTATGTGTATCCGTTATCTAGTAACCATAGCACAGGCTATGCCTAGTTTGGGACTGGATAATTGGTGTAAATGTCTGACATATTTATTTATAATATACGAGCATTTCAACCGCCGTCAATTATCATCATCCCCAAAAGTTTATGAAAAAGAATATATTTTATTTAGAGTCTGACCGAAACAGGATTTGTAGTCGAAACCGAAACTTCGGCCTCGGTCTCAGTTTCGGCCGAAACCGAAACTTATTTAGACATGGTAAACTTTCTATTGTATGCTGAAATCTAGTGTACGTTTTGCATGCTACGAGTATATAGTTAATTCGCGTTAAATGATATAAAAAAAACAACAATTAAAGTATGTAAGATAACATTTATGTAATATTAATTTTAACATGAACAAACATAATAAACAATATCTTGCTCTTGTAAGTAAATTCTTTGAAATCAACATTTCGATACAGACTAAACCCCTTAATTGAGTATTTTAATAATATTTAATTCTGGTCACTATATTCTTAAGATCATTTTTTTATTAATTGAGATCTTGAATTTAGTTAGCACTCGGTGATTGAACTATTATCTCATTATCAGTCTCAATAACAAGTTTCGGCAGATTTTTGGCCGAAACCGAAACTTGGCCGATACTAGATTCATCATCATCATCATCATCATCATCATCAGCCTGCACCACTGGACCCGATCCTCGGCTCTTCTCATCCAGTCACTGCCAGCCGCCTTACGCAGATCGTCGCTCCATCTAGCCAGGGGGCGTCCCACACTACGCTTGCCGAGTCGCGGTCTCCACTCGAGAACTCGTTTACCCCAACATACTAGATCGTTTTGCCGAAATTGACCGTTACCAAATCTTCGGTCGGACACTAATTTAATTACATATTTCACCAATACACAATCTGTGCACGGACCAGCAAATTGTTGTATAATAAAAACGATGAACTGATGTTGTCTCTTCCACTTTTGAAGCTTATAATGACGGTGACGAAAACGCTCTAATATTCACCCTTGAGCTATACTGTAAAGATATACAAGCAAAAGAAATTTCAATATCTAAATCTTACCATAAGACCTTTCAAAAGCCCAGATACTATGGCGACATCATCATACATATTTTTATGGCAATATGTATTAAAATATGTATTGCTGTAATATACATATTTACATTATAGCTAAAGTCCGTGACGGCCTTAAGTCAACGCCTGCGTATGGCGACTCGACTAAATGTTGCTTTGAGTTCCGTCAAAATACGGTCCGAAGTTGCCGTCAAACTATTTGTATGAGCGCTTGTGTACTACATCCGAGTTCTGAACTCCAAACGTATAATGAAATTGACAATTAAACAAACGTAAATTTTTTTATTAAAAAGGGTTCGGTCGGTACCCAATATCGACGCAAAAAAGGCGTAAACGTTGTAACCCATCGATGCAATTTTTTTGTTATTGCAAATTCGGAACCAGTTTTTTTTTACGTCGAATGGTCTGGATGCCGTGTCTCTGTACTCGGACCATTCGACTGATTTCGAATTTGTAATCGCAAAAGATTACGTCGCAAGCGTTTATGCTTTTTTGCGTCGATATATAAACCAATATGAATTTTATATTTAAGCTCGTAAAGCTCATGTTAGAATGGAATCTTCTAATGTCGTCCCGGAATCGTCAGTCGGCTGCACAACACTCGGTCCGAGTTTTGACGGAGCGTATTTTGACGGTAGTATGTACGACCGTAATACGTATTGGTAGGCGTAGTTAGCGATGTTGGTTTATTGTATGCGAATAGCTACAGGTCATACCATAACCTTTTGACCTATTTTACAGCATGGTACGATTGATTATTATTTGCATATATTTTTCCTATATGTTATATACTATGGCCTTCCTATTATATCCAAATACTGCCTCACAGTATCACTCGCTGTTTTTTTTATTTTTTACATGACATTATTTATTAATTATTATATTCTGTTACCTATGTGACATTAATTGTTAAAAAAACATTTATGACTTGTAATCTTTTGTTACCAATAAATATGATTTATTTGAATCAGATTAAATATATATCCATATTGTTAGTAAAACTTAAATACTGTGTTAGTAAACCTACAACCTAGTTTCTTACATACCTAAAAACAGGTTTCAACAAATATATTAAAATACTAGCTGTTGCCCGCGACTTCGTCCGCGTGGACAACTTTTGTAGGCTATTTTGTAGGACTATTTAAGATAAACATTTCCATCATATATTACATATGTGTAACTCTAGCGGTTTTTTTCAGCGCACGCCAGAGTAGCTCGCAGATGGTAGATTTTTTCCTACTTACTTGATATTTTGGACAATTCACACAAAATCTTTATAAATTGTAGCCTATGTGTTATTCTGATGTATAAGCTATGTTATTGTAAAGTTTCATTAAAATCCATTCAGTAGTTTTTACGTGAAAGAGTAACAAACATCCATCCATACTTACAAACTTTCGCGTTTATAATATTAGTAGGATTAAGCCATTAAAATGTTAGGAGAAATTAGCATACAAAAGAGGTACATAGGATTTGTTTTCTTTACACATTTGAAAGTTTCTTTGTTAGTACTTAGTTGTATTACCTGGTAGCGCGTGTCGGATGGATGATGATAAGAATTAATTGGAAATTTTTCAGTACAACCAACTTCGTAATTCGATTCGCATGAGCAAATGATTTCGTTTTAAGTGTCACAAATAGTTTTGTTTGTACGTGTCATATAAGAATATAAAGAATGTAAAGAACTATAAATAAATAAATATTACATAATATACATACACTTGTCTAATCCCAAACTAGGATTTTCTCCTGTGCTTTGGGAATTAAACAAGGATAGGACAATTCACAAATATAACATCCACACCGGGACCAATTTGTACAAATTTTGTTTATTATTAATTTATATGCGTGTATTTATAGCTTAGATAAAGTCATGACATGACTAACAAAATATGGATTTGTTTGTCTGAAAATAAAAAAAAGTATTGGGCAAAAAAAATGGCATAATACGCTACATAATAACTAAATACCTTAATTTATTATATTCTTTATTGCACATAAAATTTTTACAAAAAAAAAAGGGCATAACATAAAAGTGTACAAAGGTGGACTTATCTCTATAAGAGATCTCTTCCAGCCAACCTTCACTGTGGGAAAAGCTAAAACAAGTAGGTCAAAAAGAATAAAAATAAAATGTGCATGGATATTGAAATTTTATAATAAAATATTGTACTATACATAGAATAAATGAGTAGGTATAGCTATTGATATATACTAATATAATTTACTAAGTAAAGTACATACATAATAATATATATAACATTAAATATTACAATTACAACTATACATATTATATACATAAATACATGCAAAATATACTAATATATAATATAACATACCATACATATACTACTTTACTTTACTACTTTATACATATATAAAGTAAATACTTATAATAAAAATATATCATATTATACTGAGTGAGACAGATAGTGCTCTATTAGTTTAGTTTTAAAATATGTGACTGAAGTATTATTGGTGCTAATAAATACGGTCCTTTCGCTGTATTTAGCTAGAATGTCTGCATTTTCTTTTGTTGTAATTTTGAACTCGTAACTGACTTTGCCTTTTCAATATATGTACTTTGTGTCATATTTTCTTGTTGACCGTAGTGGAGAATCAAATTAGTTGTATATATATAGTTATTGGGCCCGATTCTGAAGACACACATTTAAAATTTGACAGCGCTAAAATAGGTTTCGTCTTTATCTTCATAATACTGTGTGACAAGGATAGCAACAGTTTTAGTGCTGTCAAACTTTAACATTGTGCCTTCAGAATCGAGCCCATTGTATTTAGTGTTGCAGGGATATATCGAGTTTCGCTGTCGTTGTTTTGACGTCACTATACTATCGATAGTCTCAAACGCAGCAGTAATAATATTATTGAATACTTTACTACACCTCATACCATGAAGCAAAACACTTTTTCACACCTCATAGTTTTTCTTGATGATTGACACTAATTGGTTATTAAATTAGATAACAGATGATTTTAAAATGTATATCTGTTATCTAATTTAATAACCAATTAGTGTCAATCATGAAGGTAAAAGCTTTGAGGTGACTTATGAGGTGCGAAAAATTATTTTGCTTCATGGTATGAGGTATAGGTAGGTGTACAATAGAAAAATAACGTTTTTGCATAATAACAGTTTAAAGATTGAAGTTTAATCGCTGAAGTATAAAGAATTGAGTTCACGACGGGATTCCCCACTCCTTCTCTAAATCGCTTACATGTCACTGCATTATTTATTTATTATAATATGTTTTACGGCTCTGGAAGCAAAGTCCTTTTGAGCCAGTCGTATATAGTTTTTTCACTTCATTCAATATTTTACCATACTAAAGTTGATAGCAAGCTTTAGTAAAGTTTCAGGTTAGGAAGTTCACTGTTTTAAAAAGATCAGCTTAGACACGTTTATTTACATTTCCTTCATAGTGTACACAATCACAAACATTTGTTGTATAATATACTATCACTATTAAACACCAAAAATCGAAGTATACATTATTTTGGAAAAACAAATACACAACACATTGTTCTCTAAAAAACGCGGGAACAGTCCCCATGTCACTGCATGCGTTATATTGTTACTGTGTCAGTTCTATCGTTACCCACTGTGTGCGGTCTGACGTTCGTATTAGCTCATCGCGTCCCGTGTTTATGGGTGTGCCGTCGTGAGTTGAATGATCTATATCCTACTATCAATATTACTGCAACATTGTGTATTGAATTGGATGTTTTTGCTTTGATGCCACGATCTATTCTTTCTTATGTTTACACTTACCGCTTTTAAGGACTGTTTCTTATTAAGCGAATGGGATGAAGTTTGCGCCACGAGAAGCACGGCCATTTAACATAGACATTTCAAAAGTGAAGTGTTGTATGTCCAATGTTGATTGCAGTGGAGATGGTGGGCATGCCGGGCATGAACTCGTACCTGCTGCAGAACCTCAACCAGATCCTGGCGTCGGGCATGGGCGGCCCGCTGGCCGGCATGCTGGGGCAGTTCGCGCACCTGCCGCCCTGGGGGCAGCCTAAGGCCCAGATGTGGCAGGTCGACAAGGTAACTACACTCGTAATCTTTGACTGAAGAAAAAGAGTGACAAAAGAAATTTACAGCTCGAATGTGGAAGGAACTACAGCTAGAGGTCGTCCTAGGAGGACGTTCAAGGATCAAATTAGTAACGTCCTTATAAAGGCTGGGGTCCGCAGTGAGAAGAATAACAGGAGGTGCATGAAAAGGTTGATGAATGTAAGTGAGGCTGGGACCAAGGCGTGATAGTTATGTATGTATGTATCTTCGACTGGTTTGCCTTTTTCTAATGACCATCTCCATATCGTCGCCTTAGAGTGAAAACCTCGGAAGTACAAAATATGATAATTTCTTTTAGTTACATTCTTGTAAAGAAAACATCGCGAAGCTTTAGTTTCACTCAAATTAACACCAATGGGTATTAAATAATATATTTGTATTGACAGGCGGAGGAAGAGGAAGTGGATGATGAAGAGATGGGAGTAGCGGAGACATACGCGGACTATATGCCCTCTAAACGTAAGTGTTTTAGTAATATTTTGAGGTCCTCTGGCACAGACATTTTTTATGTCTAAAAGAGGGCCCCAACTATCCTCTGTAACCCCCTAAGTTTCTGTAATAAACATTTTGTATTTTTTTTTTATATTTGTATTAATATCACTATATACAATAGAATATGTCAGTCGCGTATGTTTGTATATAGAGACTTATTATTGACTAGCTGTGCCCGCGGGTACGCTCGCGTGGACTACAGAATTATTCGACTACAGAAGCGCTCGATTCGTGTATTTTACTTGCATCCTTTTAACAAAAAATGATTTCCAGTGAAGCTGGGCCGCAAGCACCCCGACCCGGTGGTGGAGACGGCGTCGCTGTCGTCCGTGGAGCCGGTGGACGTGACGTACAGCCCCGGGCTGCCCGACGACACGGTGCGCGGCGGGCTGCTGTCCGCGCTGCAGCTGGAGGCCGTGGTCTACGCCTCGCAGGCGCACGAACACATGCTGCCCGACGGCACCCGCGCCGGCTTCCTCATCGGTGAGCCGCCCCCCCCCCCCCACACACACACACACACACCACGCACACTACGCACCTACCTACCGGCCTACCTACCACCATACCCTATCACCCTACCTACCGGCCTTCCTACTCCCTACTTACATGCTACATACTACCCTACCTATCGGACTACTTACCACCCTACCTACTTTCTGGCCTACTTACCACCATACCCTATCACCCTACGGACCGGCCTACCTACTCCCTACTTTCCGGCCTACTTACCACCCTACCTACCGGCCTACTTAATACCCTACCTATCGGCCTACTTACCACCATACCCTATCACCCTACCGACCGGTCTACCTACTCCCTACTTTCCGGCTTACTGACCACCCTACCTACCGGCCTTCATACCACCCTACCTATCAGCCTACTTACCACCATACCCTATCACCCTACCGACCGGCCTACCTACTCCCTACTTTCCGGCCTACTTACCACCATACCCTATCACCCTACCGACCGGCCTACCGACTCCCTACTTTCCGGCCTACTTACCACCCTACCGACCGGCCTACCTACTCCCTACTTTCCGGCCTACTTACCACCCTACCTACCGGCCTACATACTACCCTACCTATCGGCCTACTTACCACAATACCCTATCACCCTACCTACCGGCCTACCTGCTCCCTACTTTCCGGCCTACTTACCACCCTACCTACCGGCCTACATACTACCCTACCTATCGGCCTACTTACCACAATACCCTATCACCCTACCTACCGGCCTACCTGCTCCCTACTTTCCGGCCTACTTACCACCCTACCTACCGGCCTACCTGCTCCCTACTTTCCGGCCTACTTACCACCCTACCTACCGGCCTACATACTACCCTACTTATCGGCCTACTTACCACAATACCCTATCACCCTACCTACCGGCCTACCTACTCCCTACTTTCCGGCCTACTTACCACCATACCCTATCACCCTACCGACCGGCCTACCTACTCCCTACTTTCCGGCCTACTGACCACCCTACCTACCGGCCTTCATACCACCCTACCTATCAGCCTACTTACCACCATACCCTATCACCCTACCGACCGGCCTACCTACTCCCTACTTTCCGGCCTACTTACCACCATACCCTATCACCCTACCTACCGGCCTACCTACTCCCTACTTTCCGGCCTACTTACCACCATACCCTATCACCCTACCGACCGGCCTACCTACTCCCTACTTTCCGGCCTACTGACCACCCTACCTACCGGCCTTCATACCACCCTACCTATCAGCCTACTTACCACCATACCCTATCACCCTACCGACCGGCCTACCTACTCCCTACTTTCCGGCCTACTTACCACCATACCTACCGGCTTACATACTACCCTACCTATCGGCCTACTTACCACCATATCTATAACCCTACCTACCGGCCTACATACTCCCTACCTTCCGCCCTACTAACTACCTACCGGTCTTCATACCACCCTACCTATCGGCCTACTTACCACCCTACCTAGTGGCCTACCTACCCTCCCAACTGTGTCTATCTGCTTAACTACCTGTCTTCCCACCTGCAAATCTGCTTACAAGCCACCTTACCTATAGTTGGCGGCAGGTAACAAGCTAGCGCTCACACCATTTGGAGGTCAAGTTACATGCTGCAACTATACCTACAAACCCGCCTACCTATAATTCTAAATGCCACGTGATCTGTGTTGTATGGTAGATATAATTGTAAAATTCATATAATTGTAATTATAACTATATTCAACACAGAGGCTGTATCACGGGGCGAACAGCGGGCGTAGGAAAGTCGCTTTGCGACTGTTGTCTGGATCGCGCAAAGTTGCGATACATCGTCTATGTCTGCCCCTCTGGGACCACGAATAGTTCCGCCACCTGCCCTGGCCTTTAGACGTGTAGGTCCCGCAGGCCGAATCACGGGGGAGGTGCCCGGTACTCGCTCAGGAGCTCTCTGTCGGAGCACCCGGCTCGATCTAGTCTACAAATAAGATATCACTGTCTGTACTAAGTACTTTTCCTACTTTACGTTACTCTACTTTTTTAATTTGCCTGGGGCCCAATGTAAAGTAGATTCAGCCATTGGGACTCGCACTCGCCCTACCTTCACTGGGAGGTGTTGTGTTGCGGACCTCCGCTGATCCTCGCTCAGAGGAGTTGCGGGGGGGGGGGGGGGATAGTGAGGAGGCGGGAATGCCCCTTGTACTTTTCTACAGTAGCTCCCCATTCTGAGGCAGAACGTCACACCAACAGGTTCTACCCCTCTGGGACCAGGGCGGGAGCGTTACGTTTGTATGTGACCATCCTAAATGGCCTTGTTACCGCCCCAGGCGACGGCGCGGGCGTGGGCAAGGGGCGCACGATCGCGGGGCTGATCTTCGAGAACTACCTGCGCGGGCGCAAGCGGGCCATCTGGGTGTCGGTGTCCAACGACCTCAAGTACGACGCCGAGCGCGACCTGCGGGACATCGGCGCCGGCAAGCTGGAGGTGCACCCGCTTAACAAGGTACATCCCACTTATATTATATACTGGCTGTTGCCCGCAGCTTCGTCCGCGTGGACAGCTTCACACCACAAATTATTTTGTATTTCCCGTGGGAGTGAGATGTTTTTTCAGGATAAAAACTATTCTATGTCCTATTCCAGGACCTAACCTATGTGTGTGCCAAGTTTCATCCCGATCCGTCCAGTGGTTGAAGCGTGATTGAGTAGCAAACATGCAAACTTTGGCATTTATAATATTAGTGGGATGCCAAAGTTTGGATGTTTGTTCCTTAGTAGTTCGCATTGAGAAAGCAAAACGCTTCGTGCGAGAGCGTGGTAAGTCTACTAGATAGTGGTAAGTCGCTCTCCGCGCCTGGTATTCTTTGTATTGTTTAGTATTCTTTGCTTAATGTTACGCTGAACTGCTAAATCACGCATACATTGCCGGTCGAACGCGATTGGCCTAGGTTCCCCGGCAAACGGGGCCGCGCCGCGTAGGTATATTTGTTATACCTAAAGTGCGGTAAGGATGAAGTCCCTCCCCACGCCTGGTAGTCCGGTGGCGGAACAAGAACAGGAGGAGAGAAAAATAAAATAATATTCCGTTTCGTTGTCAGTTCAAATACGCGAAGCTGTCGTCCGCCATCAACGGGAACGTGAAGAAGGGCGTGGTGTTCAGCACGTACTCGGCGCTGATCGGCGAGACGCAGTCCACCGCCACCAAGTACCGCACGAGGCTCAAGCAGCTGCTGCAGTGGTGCGGGGAGGACTTCGACGGACTCGTATCCTTTTTAAATAACCAATAACCTTTTTAAATAAGCGATTTGCACCGTAAGCGACTAGCTCCGTAACTATCAAGCGCCTAGCGGTTGGTAACTATTTCGAGCCCCCAACACCCTGGCACCGTGGAAAGGTTTTGTTGTTTTATTATTTCATATATTTGTTGTTTTTCTCTACTTAACACTTTCGTGGACAGTACGTCAATAGACGTCATACAGTGTGTCTCTTACCGCGATAATACGTCTATTGACGTCTAATTTCGTATTGTTTCGTCGTCTAGTAACTATCACGTATTCACGTCACGTGGGCTGCGTCCACGAACGTGTTAAGATTTGTTTTTAATGTTAAGTAAATATGCGTGTTGTAATATGTGAAAACTAGTTAATGGCTAATAGCTTTATATATTTGTAATATTACCTTTTTACTACAGCTGTATGTTTTCCAAATAAAATAAAAAAAATACGGCATTTACTTTAAACATATATACAGTGAACAAACATATTACAGCAAATTCTTCCATCTGGATACAACCCTGTTGCTTAAACAACTTCTTTAAGGGCTCAGCTAATCTTTGTAATCTCATATCAGTAGTTATATTGTCCTTAACACCGCAAACCAGATTGTTTTCGACGAGTGTCACAAAGCGAAAAACCTGTGCCCCGTCGGCTCGGGCAAGGCCACGAAGACCGGCCTGACAGCCCTAGAGCTCCAGAACAAACTGCCCAAGGCCAGGGTGGTCTACGCGTCGGCCACCGGCGCCTCCGAGCCCAGGAACATGGCGTACATGGTGCGCCTGGGGATATGGGGCGAGGGCACGCCGTTCCCCACCTTCATGGACTTCATTAACGCTGTTGAGAAGAGGTAAGCCGCATTTCTGTCAGAAGAATGAAGTCCTTCCTAACTTAGGTCCGTCTTTGAAGGCAGACGTTTGAAATTTGACAGCAATTTAAATAAGCATGTGTGAACCTGACACACGATTAAAGATATTTCCTCTTTGCAATTGATTCTCTAGGTCATTCCTAATTTAGGTCCGTCTGTGAAGGCAGACATTTGAAATTTGACAGAAATTTTGTTTAAATTAAGCCTGTGTGAACCTGACACACATTTAAAGATATTTCCTATTTGCAATTGATTCTCTAGGTCATTCCTAATTTAGGTCCGTCTGTGAAGGCAGACGTTTGAAATTTGACAGCAATTTAAATAAGCCTGTGTGAATCTGACACACGATTAAAGATATTTCCTATTTGCAATTGATTCTCTAGGTCATTCCTAATTTAGGTCTGTCTGTGAAGGCAGACATTTGAAATTTGACAGCAATTTTGTTTAAATTAAGCCTGTGTGAACCTGACACACATTTAAAGATATTTCCTATTTGCAATTGATTCTCTAGGTCATTCCTAATTTAGGTCCGTCTGTGAAGGCAGACATTTGAAATTTGACAGAAATTTTGTTTAAATAAGCCTGTGTGAACCTGACACACATTTAAAGATATTTCCTCTTTGCAATTGATTCTCTAGGTCATTCCTAATTTAGGTCCGTCTGTGAAGGCAGACATTTGAAATTTGACAGCAATTTTTTTTTAATAAGCCTGTGTGAACCTGACACACGATTAAAGATATTTCCTCTTTGCAATTGATTCTCTAGGTCAATCCTAATTTAGGTCCGTCTGTGAAGGCAGATATTTGAAATTTGACAGCAATTTAAATAAGCCTGTGTGAATCTGACACACGATTAAAGATATTTCCTATTTGCAATTGATTCTCTAGGTCATTCCTAATTTAGGTCCGTCTGTGAAGGCAGACATTTGAAATTTGACAGAAATTTTGTTTAAATAAGCCTGTGTGAACCTGACACACATTTAAAGATATTTCCTCTTTGCAATTGATTCTCTAGGTCATTCCTAATTTAGGTCCGTCTGTGAAGGCAGACATTTGAAATTTGACAGCAATTTTTTTTTAATAAGCCTGTGTGAACCTGACACACGATTAAAGATATTTCCTCTTTGCAATTGATTCTCTAGGTCAATCCTAATTTAGGTCCGTCTGTGAAGGCAGATATTTGAAATTTGACAGCAATTTAAATAAGCCTGTGTGAACCTGACACACGATTAAAGATATTTCCTCTTTGCAATTGATTCTCTAGGTCAATCCTAATTTAGGTCCGTCTGTGAAGGCAGATATTTGAAATTTGACAGCAATTTAAATAAGCCTGTGTGAACCTGACACACATTTAAAGATATTTCCTATTTGCAATTGATTATCTAGGTCATTCCTAATTTGGGTCCGTCTGTGAAGGCAGACATTTGAAATTTGATAGAAATTTTGTTTAAATAAGCCTGTGTGAACCTGACACACATTTAAAGATATTTCCTATTTGCAATTGATTATCTAGGTCATTCCTAATTTGGGTCCGTCTGTGAAGGCAGACATTTGAAATTTGATAGAAATTTTGTTTAAATAAGCCTGTGTGAACCTGACACACATTTAAAGATATTTCCTATTTGCAATTGATTATCTAGGTCATTCCTAATTTGGGTCCGTCTGTGAAGGCAGACATTTGAAATTTGATAGAAATTTTGTTTAAATAAGCCTGTGTGAACCTGACAATCATTTATATATATTTCCTATTTGCAATTGATTATCTAGGTCATTCCTAATTTAGGTCCGTCTGTGAAGGCAGACGTTTGAAATTTGACAGCAATTTTTTAAATAAGGCACACTGAGGTGAAACTGACACACGATTAAAGTTATTTCCTCTTTGCAATTGATTATCAAAGAGACATCATATCTGGTATGAAAGAGAAGGAAGATAGATTTACACACAGAAATCCTATCATGATAGAGCGGTTATAGCAACTTGTTTACTTCAGTCTGCGCACCAATTATGCCTCGCGGTCACGTTTCACCTCCGGACGTTGATTCGACGCGAAACGAGTAAGCGTTTGATAGTTTGCAATATATTGCATATCGTTGGCATGCGTGTCGCGTCTACTTCACCATTCTCCTATCTTGATAGTATTTCTAAGGGGCCGTCCAACGTACGTGTCGGGTTTATTGGGCTGGATATATGTTCAGGTGGGCGCTTGGTAGATTCGGGGAAGGTGGCGATGTCATAAGACATAAAGTACGGCTTTACAACTTTTATTTCACTTCGATTAATCAGTAGATAGTTACAACATACATAGAGAAACGGCCCGTGCGCCGTGCCGTTTGAATCCATACTCTCCAAACGCTGCGGCGAGTCTGTCTTTTATACAAGCGTGCACCTGCGTTTAGTCGCAGTGGGGAAGCGCTGAGGCGGGCGCTCCGCCGCGCGCAGGTGTTCACAATGACGATCCGTCGGTCGTTTAACATCATAGTAGGGAAGTGATGGTACGATGTCAGCCATGTCACGAATACGCCGCTGTCATACGTATCGCACACCACTACTAATTCACCTGGCACATTCCTGTGACGGTCCTTTACCTTTGTCCCCCGATGTACACTATCCCCCCAGTTAACTATAGTGTTTTTAACCGTGCATTACCAAGGACAAGGATCGTGAGTTAACACTTCTCGGTTAGAAATTATAACTACAAAATAAGATATTGTAGTTATAATTTCTAACCGACAATTATAGATAATTCAGAATTTCATTCTAGGCAGCTCTTAAACGGGTTCCAAATCAGAGGCAATGACTTTACAAGAATGTTGAATTTGCTATTCATCATCAGCCTACATACGTCCACTGCTGAACGTAAGCCTCCCCAGTAGAATGACAATTTTGGTCGGCTGTCCATAGCGGGTTTACCATAATCACCACACTTGGCAGGCAGATTAGTCAACGCAGTAACGATCTTAATATACACAGTAGAACGCTCCCTGGTGCAATCCCTTAGTCTCGAATAATAATAATCCCTTAGACGCATTGACCATTCTCGTAGGTTTTGATATTTACACATCATCATCAGGTTATTTTTGTCTCCACTGCAGGAGCACAACCCTCTCTCATCTGCCGGGGACAGACGGAGGATTTGGCCTACACTCCCCGCGCTGGCCAGAAGGGCTGGGGAGGCCTGATTGACGTTTTATAATAAAATAAATTAAAAAAAATATATCACAGACATTCACACCAATTATCCAGTCCCAAACTAGGCAGAGCCTGTGCTATGGTTACTAGATAACGGATACACATACTTAAATAAATATATAAACATCCAAGACTTGGGTACAAACATTCATATTCATCATACGAACATCTGCCCCTAGCGGGATTCGAACCCGCAACCTCCGGCGTGGCAGTCCGAGAGCTACCCGTTCCGCCACGGAGGTCGTCAAATGTATTCCCTTAGTCGCCTTGTACGACGTCCACGGGAAGAGTTGGAGTGGTCCTATTCTACTCTACCGGAAACCACACTTGTTAATATTAGTGTGATATTTGTTGCGGGACAGGGGCGTGGGCGCGATGGAGATAGTGGCGATGGACATGAAGCTGCGCGGCATGTACATCGCGCGGCAGCTGTCCTTCCACGGCGTGTCGTTCAAGATCGAGGAGGTGCCGCTCACCGACGCCTTCAAGGACACCTACGACAAGGCCGTCGCGCTGGTACGTCCGTCCACTCTACTAGACATACTACCAGCTTTATTATCATCATCAGGTTATTTTTGTCTCCACTGCAGGAGCACAACCCTCTCTCATCTGCCGGAGACAGACAGAGGATTTGGCCTACACTCCCCGCGCTGGCCAGACGGGTTGGGGAGGCCTGATTGATGTTTTATAATGTATTCCCTCAGTCGCCTTGTACGACATCCACGGGAAGAGTTGGAGTGGTCCTATTCTACTCTACCGGAAACCACACGGCGGATTATAGCACTATTATACTCTTTACTATCTAAGCTTTTTGTGAAAAATATAATCATGCTGTATTTTGAGGAATGCGAACATACATAAATAATTTACATACAATTGCGTGTGCGCATGCGCAGTGGGTGGAAGCGATGCAGCGGTTCACGGAGGCGGCCGAGCTGATCGACGCGGAGTCGCGCATGAAGAAGACCATGTGGGGGCAGTTCTGGTCGGCGCACCAGCGGTTCTTCAAGTATCTCTGCATCGCGGCCAAGGTCAGGAACAACATATCCTAAGCCCATCATAATAGCGCTCAAAGTAGAGCTTTACTACGCGTTATAAATGACGACGACCTCCGTGGCGGAACGGGTAGCTCTCGGCCTGCCACGCCGGAGGTTGCGGGTTCGAATCCCGCTAGAGGCAAATGTTCGTATGATGAATATGAATGTTTGTACCCAAGTCTTGGATGTTTATATATTTATTTAAGTATGTGTATCCGTTATCTAGTAACCGTAGCACAGGCTCTGCCTAGTTTGGGACTGGATAATTGGTGTGAATGTCTGAGATATTTATTATTATTATAAATAGAATACAAAAGGCCTCGAAATACGACTTGTATTTTCTACCTGTAGTCACATAGTTTTCTATAGGATATTACGCGATTTGATTCCCCCATCACCGGACTCCCAGGCGTGGGGAGGGACTTCATCCTTATGCAATAGACATACCACGCTCTCGCACGAAGCGTTTTGCTTCCTCGTTCATAATGCGAACTGCTAAGGAATGGAACTCGCTGCCAGCTTTGTTTTTTTTTTATTGATGGGCTTGCGCTCGACCCCAATTTCACCTGATGGTAAGTGATGATGAGGCTTAAGGTGGAGCGCGCTTACCCAGAAGAGTCCTATTCACTGGTCTTTTAAAAAGATCCAGATTGTACTCGTCCGGAAATAACCAAGCTAGCGGAGAGTTCCATTCCCTAGCAGGTCGCATCATGAACGAGGAAGCGAAAAGTAGGTCCACTAAATAAGAGAAGTCTGTCACCACGCCCGGTAGCTCGGTGATGGGAGGGATTAACGTCGATTAACTTGTAAGTATATGGTGGGCAGGTGAACCACGCGGTGGTGACGGCGCGCGAGGCCGTCAAGTGCGGCAAGTGCGTCGTCATCGGGCTGCAGAGCACGGGCGAGGCGCGCACGCTGGACCAGCTCGAGCGCGACGACGGGGAGCTCACGGACTTCGTCTCCACCGCCAAGTTGGTTACACACACCCCCCCCCCCACACACACACACCCCCACACACACCTACACACATACACACACCTACACCCACCGCCCACACACACGCACACCCTCCCCACCCGCCACATACACACACCTACTACCACCACCCCCTACACGCACACACACCTACACTCCCCACCCCACACCCCCCCCTACACATACACACACCTACACACCTGCAATCTAATGTAACGGTCCTGGCAGAATATCAGCGTTATTAAGCTGAGTGCAGGCCCTTTCTGCAGCACAGTACTGCACACACTGTTACTGTTTCATTGTTATGTTTGTGCGCTGTACTTCTGTACCAATATGTGGCCTATTTGTAGCATTGTATTTGTGCTGTGTTTAAGAATAAATGGATTATCTATCTACCAAGTTTGAACTCGCTCGGCGAGCTATGGAGAGGGCTATGCTCGGGGTTTGTATGAACGATATGGTTCGTAATCAGAAGATCCGACAAAGTGACTCAGTTTCTAAATTCTGTTGTACACAACAGAATTTAGACTCGATTCACAAATATCAACACCCATACTAGAACCAAAATATACAAAGTTGATCATCGCTACTGGGAATCGAACCCACGATGCTTTAGTTCAACGCCCAAGCCACTTGACCAACGGCAGTCAGTTGAAATTCTGTTGCGTCTCGTGGGGTGCCCGCGAAGCAATGTTTTGTCTGAGAAATTTATGTTTTTGTTCGCGAATTTGTATTGTATATTCTATTCAATATTGCCTATCTATCAGTCAGTATGAAGCTAGTGTTGTATGGCATTTATAATTAAACTCAAATTTATATTACTAATTAACCAAGAACAGTATATCGTTGGGAGTTAATAAGGTCATCTAATAAATAAAATCGTAAACATCGCGTGTCTGTACATTGAAGATATTTGCAAAAAAAATAATTGAGGAGTCTAAGGATAAGTAATAGAACACATTTCAATCATTTTTGGAATTTTTGTCTGTTTGTCTGTGAGTTTGTGCACGCGTCACTTAAAAACTACTGACCGGATTTTGATGGTCTTTTCATAAAAACATGGGGCTTAGCTTAACTTAACATTTAGTCTTTATTTCATCGCAATCGGCTAACTCAATCAAAAGTTATAGACATTTTTAGTTTTCAAATACATTAGTAGGTAATGTTAGTATGCAATATATTGCAGATAATAGTATTTCCGTACTATTCAGATTGCGAAGTTTGGATTACATTTGGAGCTGCGAGTGGGAATTGTAGTGGGAGTGGGAGTGGGTGTGGGAGCGGGAGCGGGAGGGGAGCGGGAGAAGGAGCGGGACCGGGAGCGGAAGCGGGAGCGGAAGTGGAAATGGTAGCGGATTCTGTAGTTCACGCGAGCGGAGCCGCGGGCACAGCTAGTTTATCAATAAAATTCAAAACTTTACCAAATACGAAGTGTTATTGTTTTGAGACAATTTGCAAGTCGTACTGTATTGTCATTAGCTTGTGTCTTATGAGGTATTGCTGATACCTGCTTAAGACCGATTTGATTTGAATGGCATTGTTAATTAACAGCATTTTTTTATTGCAACCTAAACTATTGCATTATCCTATCTTCTCAGGGGGCCAGGTAGACCTGGCGACACTTCGATCCTTCAGGATCTTTTGTGCCAAACCCCTGACCACCAACAGTGCCCCAAGCCGATTTGGTGGACTTCACATACGCCTTGGAATCTCTTCTTTGGCATATGCAGGTTTCCTTACGATGCTGTCCTTCACCGAAAAGCCTTGTCCACGACCTCATGAACGTGAGGCGAGTGCACAACCAACTAAGCCACCAGGGCTCGCATAAACTCCGACGATATAAGAACAACGATTAAAAAACTGAATCATGAATTATCACGTTTTCTCTTTCTTTTGCCATTAAGTTTAATATGCATATTTTCCAAGTTAACTTTTTCTATCGGCCTTATTTTGCTCATCTCCTTCGCTAGCCGAATCATCGTCTCCAAATTTGCACTGTTTGGATTAACACTGAAATATCTGTTCAGCCTGCGAAATTCGTCGTTCACAGCTTTCAACGCGGTTTCGTATTTTCTCGTCATGTCTGTAGTTTTCGACGATTTTCTAGTGTCTGCTGCTGTGTTTTCCGTTGTTATATACTCAATTTCCGTTTCTACTTCATTTATGTTGTCAGATTCGTCTTCCAATGGATCACATCTTTCTGATTTCACAACTAAGTTTAAATAATCGTCAGCAGACTTTAGGGAAGACGCCTCCGATTCAGGTTCCTCGTATTGGTACATGATTTCATTGGTCTCATCGATTTTGACGTCACCGACTTCAGATTTGATAGTTTTATACTCAACATCGATATCGCCAGCCAGTCTGATGAATACTACTTTCTCTTCGTCGGTCAGCTTAGGCAGTTTCATTATATCAGTGTCGAGAATGTTGATTATCGCGCAGAGGTGCTCGCAAAATTGCCCTTTCTTCCCGCTAATGCACTCGCAACACATCGTATCTGTTCGTGCGTGCAAATGCTTCCTCGGCTGGTATTCGATTTTGAAATCATTTGCGCTGATTCTTCGTACATTAGATCCGAAACCCAGTGACAGGTTCGCTTTCGTCAAATATTTTGTATATGTGCTGATTGTCTTCTTCCCTTTCACGTGACTAACTAAAATGCGACGTTGGTGATTCTCCAATATCTTCGTTACGACGTCAACCATGACGACGTTGTTGAAGGATTTGCATCTACGTACGAGAAATTCTTTCATGAGCCGTATGGATACTTCTACAAGAGCATTGTATTGGTTCTCTTCACCGAAAACCAACCATTTCTCACGCTCCGACCACAAACGCTCCAAATATTCCTTTAACTTCGGTGTCGACTCGATGCATTTATTTACCTTCAGTTCCGTGTAAGATCTTTCGGCGGCTTCTGGACTTTCTGCGTATAGCAGTGCCTTGACGGCGGACATGATTTTGTGCCTCTTCTTCCGTTCTATTTTGTTATCTTCGTCGTTGATCATAAAACACCAGACCTCGCTGCACATTGAGTAACGAGAACTCAGCTGTCTCGTCTGGTACAGTGTAGATATTGGCGTCTGTTCTTCAAAATCGTTCAGCATACATATCTTTGGTTCTAAATTCTTATTATATTCAAACTCCAGAGCTAGCTTGACTGTATAGAAAGCTTGGAGGTAATCTTCCTGGTTCTGTTTGGTGTGTATGACACACGCGATCGGTAGAGCTCCTATTTTACTAGGTATGTAATAATAGGTCACAATGGGTCCATTCAGGAGAGGCGTGCTGTCAACTATGACGTAATCCATACCAAACTCCTCAATAGTTCGCTTCATACTAGGCGATATTATAGCTATTATCTCAGGATTGTTAATAAAGCTTATGTTAAAACCTTCCATCTCCAGATTAGCCTTTTTCAAGTCCATGATTTCTTGAAAATCACGTGTCTCTACGCCCTCCTTCTTCCTTTTTTTATGCAAGTAAAAAACGTGCCGTAGGGAAGGGTTTATGGTCGCGTTCGACAATATTTCAGAGCATTCGCTTCCATATTCATCGAGTAGTGACAACTCGTGGTAGGCCATCGCAGTTCCCGGCGAACATCCTTTGTCAAAATACACATGGAAAACGCCATCTGTTTCAGAAGTACTCTTTAATAAGTTAAACGCTTCCGGAGCCCGAACTGTGTGCGTATGAGTGAAGTCTACCGAAATTGTCAAGTTCAAGCCGTCCTTTAGCAGAGGATCGTTTTTAATCGTGTTTCTATTGATGAATTTCATTTTGAATTCTACCCGGGCCCGGCAGTCTTGATTGCGAGCCGTCGAATCCGGCTTTTTCTTTTTATTGTACGACGATCGGTGGCAGACGTAGATCTTTCTGTACAGTAGACGCTTCAGCTTCGCGAAGCAACTTCTCACTATCCATGTGGTCGCGGTGAATTTGGCGAACTTTTTAATCCATTCCGACGACAACTGACTGTAGAACTCGGGAGTTTGGTCCTTCTCCACTTTGCATTTGAGTTCGATTTTAAAATTTTCAGCTGAAACATACTCGAATTTTAGAAACTTCGCTCCCGCGGATATGTGTTCTATGTGTTTTCTCAAATCGCGTTTTGAAAACATTGTAATATTTCAATAAAATGTCTGTAAAAAATCCACCATATACAAAAGTCTAGACTAGAGAAATACCACTTGAACCATTCAAATCGTTTCGAGAATCTCATAGTACAATCACAACAAATCGTCACTTATTTCACCTCGCATTGTTAGTTACAAAACCTACACAGAATAAGCGATCCGGGCGGCGTTATTAGCTCAGCCCAATCAATGTTACCTCCAGCACACTAACCGGTTTGTAGCGCGCATGTGTCGGCCATGCGCTGATTCCGTGTACTGTTTATCGCGTAGTGTCTATAAATGGCCGCCCCGAAGCTACATAATGGCGGCGAGGGGTGAACGATCGCGCGCGTTCGGTCGCCTTCGGCGGGAATGCGATGAATGGGCTTTGTTATGTCTGGTGCGCCGCGCGTGGCGGGAGATTTGAAATTCATGTCACTAATTTTTATTTTTTTAGTGGCAAAGGTAGTTTGAATTAGTATTTAGGTTTCGCCTTATTTAATAACAGAAATAAATAATGCATTTTGTGATGTTGTTTCCGTGTTTTTTGGAAAGCAGTTTGTTGTGTATTTGTTTTTTTTTTCCAAAATAATGTATACGCTTTGGTGTTTAGTAGTGATAGTATATCATGCAACAAATGTCTGTTCGTGTGTACACTGTGAAGGAAACATAAATAAACGTGACTGAGCTGATCTTAAAGCAGTGAACTTCCTAACCTCAAACCTTACTAAAGGAGTAATCAACGTTAGTAAGGTAAGTCTGTGACTGTATCAGGACCAGCGTTGGTCTGAGACACCCTGATACTAATAGTAAACAGAAAATAAAAAGATATCGTGATTAGACTGATGGCATTGTTGCCAGTGTCTTAAAACAAAAACAAACAAACAAAAATAAAATATATTTTTTATAAATTTTAATTTGAAATTTTTCATTTTGCACAGAAGTAGGATTAGTAACTGTAAAATTCAAATCAAAAATCAAAATCAAAATATTTATTTTCAAAATTGGAATACATTATTTTTGACGTCAAATTCTGCCTAAAACTACTCCACTTCCACCTGTATAACCTTAATATAAACTAAATTAAATTTTATTATTAGTACTGACATAAGTTCACTTGTCTATCTGTAATGACAAAGACGAACTGAGCACCGCTCAGGGGAGGACTGACTGTAGTCCAGCCGGTTCGAGTATCTTCGTGTAGATATCCGAAGATGCCCGATCAGACTGTACATACATACATAATGCTCACTCCTCGGTCCCAGAGTGGTAGGCAGAGACGATGGATCGCCACTTTGCGCAACCTAATGTCTTATTTTCTTTTATGAGACAAATCCCACTATAATATTATAAATGAGAAAGTTTGGATTTTTGTCACTCAATTACTCTTCAACCACTGGACGGATCGGGATGAAACTTGTCACACATATAGGTTAGGTCCTGGAATAGGGCATAGGATGGTTGCGCGATCCTGACAACCGTCGCAAAGCGACATTCCTACGCCCGCTGTTCGCCCCGTGATACCCTCAGCCTCACTCACATTCATCAACCTTTTCATGCATCCCCTTTTATTCATATCACTGCGGACCCCAACCTTTTTGAGGACGTTACTAATTTGATCCTTGAACGTCCTAGGACGACTTCTAGCTGTAGTTCCACATTCGCACTGTATATTACTTTTGTCACTCTTCTCTCACTCATACGTTTTAAATGTCCAAACCAACGCAACATACCCTTCTCTACCTTCGTTACTACATATTTAAACCACACTTCTCACGTATCACTGCATTACTCACTCTGTCACATAACTTCACTCCACATATTACGTGAATTGAGTACGATTAAAATATTAGACCTTGCAGTCTGTACCGGGGAGTCAACCTACCTAACAATGAAAGTTCCATCAAAATTAGAATTTTTGAGGACGTTGCTAATTTGATCCTTGTTCTGACTTTGTCCCTACAGAACACCGAACACAAGCGGTGAGACCGTAATGTTTTGTTTGGTCCCCAGGGGCGTGTTCCAAGCGCTGGTAGAGAAGCACTTCCCCGCGCCGGACCGCGCGCGCATCAACCGCCTGCTGGGGCTGGAGTCCGCCAAGCCGCGGCCGTCCGTCGCGCCGCCGCCCGCGCCCAGGCCGCCCGCCCCCAAGCCGCCGCCGCTCAACGGCCGGAACGGCATCGACGAGGACGCCAACACGTCCAAGAGGAAGCGTGAGTCAGCTCCGCTGTATACCTTTAATGGGGGCACCGAGTTAAAAAACCGCCAGACGAATGTGATTGATCCTACTTAATATTATAATCGCAAAAGTTTGTAGGTATAGATGGATGTTTGTTACTCTTTCACGTAAAATCTACTGAATGGATTTTAATGAAACTTTACAATAATATAGCTTATACATCAGAATAACACATAGGCTATAATTTATAAAGATATTGTGTGAATTGTCCAAAATATCAAGTAAGTAGGAAAAAATCTACCATCTGCGAGCTATTCTGGCGTGCGCTGCCAAAACCGCTTGAGTTACACATATGTAATGTATGATGGAAATGTTTATCTTAAATAGTCCTACAAAAATGCTACTCGAAATACTAATCGTGCGCAGACGAAGTCGCGGGCAACAGCTAGTAGTGAATAATAGAACAATAGTATCTCACGTACGTTTTACGTTCCTCCTCATTCCCCGAATTCCTTTTACTCGGTTCTCCACTTTAACCATAATCACTACACTTGGCAAGCGGATCGGTGATCGCAGTAACGATCTTAATGCACACAGGAGAACGCTGCTGCCGTCCCTGGTGCAATCCCTTAGTCGCGTTGATGACCCCCACGGGAGGATTCAGGGTCGCTTTGCCCAATACGCAGCCATGAGCTATAAAATAGGTATAAAATCGGTGTTTGTGCACCTAACACCGATATACTCCCACTGTGGACCTCATCATCAGGTTATTTTTGTCTCCACTGCAGGATCATAACCTTCTCTCATCTGCCGGAGACAGACGGAGGATTTGGCCTACACTCCCCGCGCTGGCCAGACGGGTTGGGGAGGCCTGACTGATGTTTTATAATGTATTCCCTCAGTCGCCTTGTACGACATCCACGGGAAGAGTTGGAGCTATAACGAGCACTGTGGACCTATTAAGCTATAAATAACTGAATATTTCGCCAGTGTTGGGTAGTCATGACCGACGACCTGAAGAAGGTGGCCGGAAGTGGCTGGATGCGGAGGGCGGAGGACCGGATGTGGTGGCGTTCGAGGCCTAAGTCCAGCAGTGGACGGCCAAGGGCTGATGATGATGCTGGGTAGTCCGGGTTTTCCCGGATTTGTCGTAATTTACGGGGCGTCCGGAGAGCACCCGAACGGGGTTTCATTTGTAGTCCGGGTTTTAAAGTTTTCAAATCACCACTTGCCGCCGGAGCAACGGAGGACAAAGATTCTGTTTTGTTTATTTACATATAAAATTGTATGAAAATAGATAAAAAAAAGTCAGAGATGGTGTCAAAGTGGGTTTGGGTGAGCAAAGCAAGACGATTCATGTGCTGTTTTTTGAACGTCTCAATTTCTATTGAGCGCGTTGCGCGGCGCGTTGAGGTATTCGTAGATCTCATCGATTTTAGTGAACCATTCACGATTGCCCGAAGGATGTAATTTGTTTGTATGTTTGTTGGATGTATGTTTGTTTTGCTCGCTACACCCCACAGCTGAATGCCATATGTCCATATGGTTTTTAAAATAGAATTGTAGATCATGAGTTTATTGTCCATTCTAAGTGCCGAACTGCTTATTAAGTGTAAATTGTCTCGTTATGTGTTGATGCTAATTCCTTGCAGTGACATCTCGGCAGCAGGCCAACGTGGCCGCCAAGCGAGCCCGCGGCGGGTCCTCCTCCGACGAGTTCGTGCGAGGGTCCGAGGACGAGCTCGAGCTGGACTCTGACGAGGAGAGGAGGGCGGGGGGCTCGGACTCGGACCTCAGCGACTTCAACCCCTTCCGAGGGGGCAGCGACAGCGACGACGGTTAGTTTATCTCCCCTTGTGACGTAAAGAAGCGACACGCAGCTCCCCCCGGCAGCTATATGAAGCACGGTGCGTGGTACGAAAGAGAAGCGCTTACGTGTTGACGTATATCGTTGTCTCTCTCTCTCTCGCACCGCACGTGTTCGCTGCTCCTGTGATAGTAATAGTTGGTGATTGAATCTGTTATCTTGCATGGAGTCCGTGTGTGTGTGTGTGTGGGGGGGGGGGGGGGGTTACGGTAAGGGGGGTGTCATTCAAGAAGAGTTGCGTTACAAAATTTGCTTCGTGTATTTTTTAAGGATATAATGGACCCGATTCTGAAGGCACACATTTAGACAAATTTCTTAAAAGAAAATAATCAAGTCGACTAATGATATGGAAGCACCAGCTATAAGCTGCCTTTCCATTTAAAATAAAATATTTTGGCTTGGTTACAAGACCTTTAAGCCATGTCTTATGGTCAAAACTCCATAGTAAACCGTATCAGTAGGACATACAACAAAACATTTTGTGAACTTGACCCGTTCGTCAGTTCAAAAACGAACTTTAAGCTAAGAGTTACCAAGCAGCTTATTGAGAACAACTACTGAGCCATACCCTCGTACCCATGCTCACATTTAACACTCGCTCCTATCTATATAGAACGTATGCATTCACTACCCCTAACCACACACACACACTCACACATACAACTCCACACTTCATGCACACACACACACACACACACACACACACACACACACACACACACACACACACACACAACATCCCAAACACTTAATTTTTTTTATTGTTGTTACATATCTTTTTTTTTCCTTTTCTTCTGAAACATGTCCGTTCTTAATTTAATTATCTTACGTGAAAACCTGTTATTAGCTATACTAAATGTTATCATATCCCTATTGTAATACTGCAAATGTTTGTAAGCTGTTGGTTTTCCAAATAAAATAAATTAAAATAAAAAATAAAAATGTCTTATTTGGAGGCATTTTACTTTTCACTTTATATGTATTTTGAAAAAATGGGTTTTTCAAGTAACTATATACTTGAAGGAAGCACTCTTACCAAAGTTTAATAGTTAGTTAATTTAATTGTGCTTTTATTTTATTTTTTTGTATCGTCATTGACCTGTAACAAAAGTTTTGAATAAAAATATGTCTGTATCCACTTCACAGATCCCTGGGTGGGCAGACAGAAAAAGAAACCCCTGAAGAAGAAGAAGACGGCGGTGCCCAAGAAGAAGCCTTCGACGACCCAGGACAAGATCGAGACGATGTTCGAGCGGAAGAACAGCACGCCCCCCGCGACCGTCACGGTGCGGGCGGCGGGGGGCGGGCGCAGCCTCACGGGCACGCCCGTCGGGACCAACGGGCTCTATCTAGGTTTATATCGTTTACAATATATTTATTCGCGGGGCTCTATTGAAAGCCGGTAGACAAAACAAAATATCACAGACTGGTGGTGGGCAGCATCATCAGCGATGCGAGGCCTAGTACTGCGATAGCCAACACATCTGCTCAGCGTGGCCATAACCTCCCCGGTGAATAGTAAAGAGAAGCCTCGGCCCCCAGTTTCCGGCAGCCCTACTATTCCTGGCTACGGTAGCGGTCTAGGTAAAGTGGCTGGATGCGGAGGGCCGAGGACCGGGTGTGGGGGCGTTCGTTGAGGAAGGCCTATGTCCAGCAGTGGACGGCTAAGGGCTGACATGATGATAAGACAATACAAACTCTTTTATTCCTGATTGATTTACGCTTGACCTCAATCTCACCTGATGGTGAGTGACGATGAGGCATAAGGTGGAGCGCGCTTACCCAGAAGAGGCTCCTTTAAAAATAAGTACAACTTGGATCTTTTTAAAGGAAGAGTGAACAGGCATACCGCTTGTTCGGAAATAACGAATTACCTAAGTTTCGTTGGACGAACTAAAGAAATCGTTTTAATCGGTTTTTAAAATGTCTACATGTTTGTATTGCGACGAACGTTGTGCCTATGTATGTAAATGCTATGTGAATGTGTGTTGTGGTCCCAGGGCCGGCGCGCGGCCAGCCCCCGCCGCGGTCGGCCATCGAGCGCGCGTGCAGCATGAAGGAGGAGCTGCTGGCCGCCATCGAGCGGCTCGGCAAGCGCCTGCCGCCCAACACGCTCGACCAGCTCGTCGACGAGCTCGGCGGCACAGAGAACGTCGCAGAGGTACGTCATACCGGCTTGCTAGCGGCCCTTTGCATTCCATGGTGTTAACAGATTTCAAAAATAAACAGAATTCGTGGGCGAATTTGGCGGAAAATGCAATGTGATCATCATCATCATCAGCTGTTAGAGCCCCCTGCTGGACATAGGCCTCTCCCGAGGCGCGCCACTGAACCCGATCCTTGGTTCTTCTCATCCAGTCTCTGCCAGCCGCCCTACGCAGACCGTCGCTCCACCTAGCCAGGGGGCGTCCCACACTACGCTTGCCGAGTCGCGGTCTCCACTCGAGAACTCGTTTACCCCAACAGTTATCGGTTCTCCGCAATATTGCCCTTTTCCAAATAATCTACGATATGTTGTAGTCCAAATATTGAGGCAGAAAAAGTAAATACGGCAGACGAGTTCTGGAGTTAAGATCGCGGATCGGCACTCGCAGGGTGGACCGACGATCTAAACGAGGTGGCCGGAAGCGGCTGGATGCATCACTTATTAGTAGATTAGTAGCCAAGGGCTGTAAGGCATCAATTGCAGCCCGAGATATTTAGGCGCACGAGCGTAGGGAGGGCGGCTATAGTTCGAGGGTGCAATTGATGCTTACACCCGAGCTAACTACTCTGCTTTACATCGCGATTGTGAGGATAGTAGAAAAAAAACCGGCATTACAAGAATAAAACATTTTATCAGTTATTTAAAGTAAAAGATTTCTATTCCCGCCTTTTTTCATCTTTTTTTTAATTTTTTTTTTCAAGAACGAAATTGAGCTTCGCCGTTTGATATTTAAAATTGATGACTATTATACTGATACGAAGACAAGGCTGAATAGCGAAGCGACCTCTTTTGTCATTGGGCTGAATGCATGATGTCTATTGCCAGTATGATGGTTAGATGTACGCGAACTTTTTGAAAGAGTGAAGAGGTTTTTTTTTTTAATTACTTACCGCCCTAGGGCTTTTCTAGCTACATTATTACCCTAGAGCGCTAATTGGTCACCGACAAGCCCCATTTGGGGGTAATAAGAACCTACTTACCGAATATGAGAGATGTAAAATATGTTATTGATGCTTGGGACCGAACCATCCTTTTAAGACACTCGGATAATTACCCCGATGCGTTCCAGATGACCGGGCGCAAGGGGCGCGTGGTGCAGACGGAGGACGGGCAGATCCTGTACGAGAGCCGGTCGGAGGCCGACGTGCCCCTGGAGACCCTCAACCTGACGGAGAAGCAGCGCTTCATGGACGGGGAGAAGGACGTGGCCATCATATCGGAGGCAGCCTCCAGCGGCATCTCGCTGCAGAGCGACAGGAGGTAATGCTGGTGGTTGATATGGATTTTTAAAAACTCCAAAGTGAATTCATAAAATAGCGAGGGCGTAGGGCCAGAGCCGGATTACCCATGTCGGGGCCCCTAGGCAATACACGTGTCGGGGCCCCTTTTCCGTGTTCTAACTTCCTGAAACATAGTTTTTCTACCACAATGCAATGCTCCGCACGCGTGGACTGCTCACTTTCAATCCGACTACGACTCAAACCCCGTAGCCCACGCCCTCGCTTACTCCTCTTTTCACTCTAAGAAACATTTTCAAAAAACACTCTGGGCGCGGGCCCCTAGGCAGCCTACACTGCCTAATGGATAATCTGGCCCATGGCAGTAAAACATTGTCGTGCTGATCGTGGAGGTAGCTAGACTGCCGATGCCGGCCCATGCGCTTGGTGTTGTGCGCCCCCCGCCGCCCCACACGGCCGCACCTTCACTTTTTGAAATGATCACTTTATAAAATGATCACTTTTTGAAATGATCACTTTATAAAATGATCACTTTATAAAATGATCACTTTGAAATGATCACTTTTCGAAAATGACAACTTCCTGAAATGAATTTATGAGTTGTAATATTTATGAATTGTTCTATTAACATACTTCTTATATTCTTATTTACAGAGCGAGAAATCAAAGGCGTAGGGTGCACATAACATTAGAGTTGCCGTGGTCGGCGGACAGAGCTATACAGCAATTTGGTGAGTTGCATTTCACATTTTTTTCCTTGTCTCCTTTTGCTTCATTATATTATTAAATATTACGACTCGTCCGCTGTTACTGATTGTTCAATGTAATAGCCTAGCACATATGACCATTTTGTTCGTAAGCCGTCGCGGTGCACAGACAGACCAAGTCTGGTTCTTGTGGCACCGACAAGTGGTAAGTTTTATTGATCAATAAATAAATTAAAATTAAAATAACTAACTGTTGCCCGCGACTTCGTCCGCGTGGACATCACCAATTATGATGGCATTGTTGCCAATGTCTTCAACCAAAAATAAACAGTTTTTTTTATTTATTTGATATTTTAATTTTGGACAGAAGTGGGAACCTATGGAGAGCTACCCTATTATTTATTTTCACGAGGCTTTATGGGGTTCGCCCTAACGATACCCACGGGAAGATTGTATACGCTTCTATAACATACTACCAGAGGAAATCTTAAATATGACCGACAGAAAGTTTAAGATTCACATTAAAAAACAACTTTGTAAAAAAGCCTATATAAAATAAACGATTATTTGAATGACAAAGATGCCTGGTACTAATTTTAGTTCAGCTTCGCAAAATCTTTATTAATTGTATGCAAACTTGATTTTTAAAAGATGTGTTGCGTGAAGTTTAATATCTCGTTTATTAATAATAAAAAAAATATCTCGTTTTCTATGAGGAGTATTTTTATGTGACTTGAAAAAAATACGATTGTATAATAACTGCTTAAATATACATAGACAGGTCGACGCAGAAAAAAAAATACAGTCGAATGGTATATATAACTCATTTTCGCCCAAAATTTTTACCTTTCCACTGACGATATAGATAGACTGATGGCATTATTGCCAATGTCTTAAAAAAAAAACAACAAAAAACTGAGGATATTTGTGTACTGCCTCTCAGGTCGCACGCACCGGTCCAACCAGGTCAACGCGCCCGAGTACATATTCCTGATCTCGGACCTGGCCGGCGAGCGCCGCTTCGCCTCCACAGTGGCCAAGCGGCTCGAGTCGCTGGGCGCGCTCACGCACGGCGACCGCCGCGCCACAGAGACCAGGGACCTCAGCCAGTTCAACATAGACAACAAATATGGTGAGGAACGACCGCCTCGCGTTCATCACGTCCTGGTACAAACCCCGCCGGTACAGACTTGAGATAAACCAACATAGCAATCATGAGACTGACCTATCACTAGTGAGTCCCAGCCACATTACTAGATCAGTAGCCGGCGGCAGGTATGACGTACCTAGGGTGGGTAATTACTATGGCGACCGAACCATAAGAAAACGCCTACCTTATTTACTTAATACCTTGCCCGAGGATATTAGAATGGAGTGTAACAAGCGTAAATAAAAAAAAATGCTGAAAAATTATTTGCTGGAAAGCATTTAACTCCATCATATTTAATTATTAATTTCAATTAAACATAAGGAGACTATGATCCCCCAGTCAAACCGTCCAGACGGTTTTGGGAGACAATTTTTGTAAGAAAATGTTTTATTATATACGATTAATAAATTAAATAAATAATAATAATAAGTACGGTTTATTTATAACTAGCTGTTGCCCGCGACTTCGTCCGCGTGGACAACTTATCATGACAAATTATTATGTATTTCCCGTAGGAATGGGATGTTTGTCTTTTGTTTGTAACGTCAATACCTTCGAAGACTACAACGTTAAATCCTTAGGCATTTTACTATTCGCACGGAAAATTCCGGACCTCGCTTCTAATAGTAAAGCGGACGTGACATGTCAAAACGGACCGCATGGACGGCCCTCTTGTGGGACACTGGCTGGCATTGCATGCACCAGTGCCCCACAACAGAGCTAGAATATACTGATTTACATCTCTCATATTCGGTAAGTAGGTCCTTATTACCCCCAAATGGGGCTTGTAGGTGACCAATTAGCGCTCTAGGGTAATAATGTAGCTAGAAAAGCCCTAGGGCGGTAAGTAATTAAAAAAAAACTCTTCACTCTTTCAAAAAGTTCGCGTACATCTAACCATCGTACTGGCAATAGACATCATGCATTCAGCCCAATGACAAAAGAGGTCGCTTCGCTATTCAGCCTTGTCTTCGTATGAGTATAATAGTCATCAATTTTAAATATCGAACGGCGAAGCTCAATTTCGTTCTTGAAAAAAATAATTTAAAAAAAAAGATGAAAAAAGGCGGGAATAGAAATCTTTTACTTTAAATAACTAATAAAATGTTTTATTCTTGTAATGCCGGTTTTTTTTCTACTTACCTCACAATCGCGATGTAAAGCAGAGTAGTTAGCTCGGGTGTAAGCATCAATTGCACCCTCGAACTATAGGCTCTTGCGCCTAAATATCTCGGGCTGCAATTGATGCCTTACAGCCATTGGCTACTAATCTACTAAAATAATAAAACCCTCGATGCCGAGCAGGTCGCACGGCGCTGGAGGCGGTGATGAGGGCGATAATGAAGTACGAGCAGCCTCTGGTGCCGCCGCCGCGCGACTACCGCGGGGAGTTCTTCCAGGACGTGGCCAGCGCGCTCGTCGGCGTCGGCCTCATCGTCAACAGCGAGTCGGCGCCGGGGGTGCTGTCGCTGGACAAGGTACGTACCGGAATATATCAAAAATGAATCTATCTCACTCTAACAAATAGAGAGTGCTTCTCTTTCACACACGTTGTTTATATTAACAGGCTCTTATTTCATCTAGGTAGATGAGGCCTGAAGGGTATAGCACTGCTTTAGCTTTTGTCTCGACTGTGTCCTACAATAGAGAACACGCACACACCTCTCCTATATAAAATATCGATTAATAAAATCATATACATTTAAATCGATAATAGAGTCTTTTATTAGTAACCCTAACCTCCAATAGTACGTACCGGCAAACTGCATCACTGAGCAGGTTAAAATGATTAGATATAAATATGTCAGACATTCACACCAATTATCCAGTCCCAAACTAGGCACAGCCTGTGCTATGGTTACTCGATAACGGATACACATACTTAAATAAATATATAAACATCCAAGACTCGGGTACAAACATTCATATTCATCATACGAACATTTGCCCCTAGCGGGATTCGAACCCGCAAACTCCGGCGTGGCAGGCCGAGAGCCACCCCGTTCCGCCACTGAGGTTGTCAAATAGGTCATTTATTCGTAGCTTCGACACACATATACATGAGAAATATACAGAACAGGTTTACAAACTACAGTTCAAAGCTAATCTAGGTATGTGTCGCAGCAACAAGATGGCGCTGACTCGGCATATTGCTGCGGCACGCTACGCGAACTGCGGCGCTGGTGTTCCGTCAGCACCAGGTCAAGTGACCTCACAGATACAGTTACTAAATTGTGCTGAGGGGGCTGTCGGTGTAGTGGGTGTTCGTAATAACATCCTATCCTACTAATATTATAAATGCGAAAGTTTGTAAGTATGGAAGTATGTGCTATTTGTTACTCTTTCACGCTTCAACCACTGGAAGGATCGTGATGAAACTTGGAAATAGGATAGTTTTTGTCCCAAAAAAAATAGCCTGTTCCTACGGGAAAACATAATAATTTGTGATTTTAAGTTGTCCACGCGGACGAAGTCGCGGGTAACAGCTAGTTATATATAACTAGCTGTTGCCGCACAGACAACTTAACAAATTATTATGTATTTCCCGTAGGAACGGGATGTTTATTCGGGATAAATACTATCATATGTCCTATCCTCAGTACCTAACCTATATGTGTGCCAAGTTTTCAGTAACAAACATCCAAATATCCAAACTTTCGTGTTTATAATATTAGTAGGATTGTATGTAAATTAATAGAAATGAATTATACATACATAAATACATAATGCTCACGCCTTGGTCCCTGAGGGGTAGGCGGAGACGATGGATTATTACTTTGGAAAAAACCAATACATACTGTTCCCCAAGAAACGCGAGAACAACCTCGTACTGACGCGTGCTCTCAATGTTGGCAGGACTACAACAACATGTCCAAGTTCCTGAACAGGATACTGGGCATGCCGGTGGAGCTGCAGAACAGGCTGTTCAAATACTTCACGGACACGCTCGCGGCGGTCATGGAGCAAGGTACGTTCATTGTCATACAGGTGTCTACCTAGTACAGACACCAGTCTCTCGCAAAGGTCTTTTACATCTCTCATATTCGGTAAGTAGGTCCTTATTACCCCCAAATGGGGCTTGTAGGTGACCAATTAGCGCTCTAGGGTAATAATGTAGCCAGAAAAGCCCTAGGGCGGTAAGTAATTAAAAATAAAATCTCTTCACTCTTTCAAAAAGTTCGCGTACATCTAACCATTATACTGGCAGTAGACATCATGCATTCAGCCCAATGACAAAAGAGGTCGCTTCGCTATTCAGCCTTGTCTTATAATAGTCATCAATTTTAAATAACAAACGGCGAAGCTCAATTTCGTTCTTGAAAAAAATTATTTAAAAAAAGATGAAAAAAGGCGGGAATAGAAATCTTTTACTTTAAATAACTAATAAAATGTTTTATTCTTGTAATGCCGGTTTTTTTTCTACTTACCTCACAATCGAGATGTAAAGCAGAGTAGTTAGCTCCGGTGTAAGCATCAATTGCACCCTCGAACTACAGGCTATAAATATCTCGGGCTGCAATTGATGCCTTACAGCCCTTGGCTACTAATCTACTATTTATTATTTTGTGATTGCTCTTGTTTTTTCTTTATCTGTAACCTTTGTGTAGAGAAAATAAAGATATATTTTATTTATTATTTATAGCATTTTGTTGACATTACCCCTCGAAGTAGGCAACAGAGCATTCGAGAGTAGGTGTGAAGAATGCTCGTTGCGAGGCTCGCGCGCGTCTCGAGATCGTACCACACACGGGCGCCATAAAAGGTACAAGGCGCGAAACGACGCCGCGCGTCTGGAAGTCCTCGAGATAGTGGCCACGCGCTTTTGGCCTTTGCTACGATAGATATTACTAAATGTGACTAGCTAAAGAAGCGACACTCATTAAATGTTCAAACCAACCCTTGCTAGATAGATAGATTAACTCTTTATTGCACACAAATTAAGTTAGGATTGGAATCCATATCTTAAATGTATTTTATGAATGTTTGTATATTATTAGTAAATATTTATTTATATACTAATATTTTTTATCGTGTAGGTTATATTATAATCTATGTAAGTGGATATATAGTTTATATTAGTGTATGTATGTATATTTTTTTTTTATTTACGTACACTGTCTGCCTCTCTTATTTCAATTATCTCTCTCGCGGGTCTGCTGGAAGAAATCTCTCTCAGAGATAAGTTCGCCCTTTGTACTTGTGTTTCTTTTTAATGTATTATTTTTGTTTTATCTGTGTGTGTGTTAAATAAAGAGTTAAATAAAATAAATAAGGATAACAATAAAATAGGTACAGATTTTTGGGAAGTGTACAAAGGCTTATCGCTAAAAGCGATCTCTTCGAGGCAACCTTTCAGAAGGAAAATAAGAAAGACATAGCGACAGAGTACTGCAGGTGAAAGAAGAGAAATACCGGCATTCGGTACTACATTATCCTTAGGTGCGCCACCTGATTCCATAGATTGGATTTGATTTATTTCACTTTTACATCTTAAAAAATTAATTTTACATGTCATTCTAGTATGGTAAGAGTCCCCGCAGACTGCAAACTTTATATCGGCCGATAATTTAGTCGGATTGAGCTGCTAGTGCGCACACTGGGCCAACAAATCGTCACAGTGTGCGCACTTGCATACATCTTTATACTGTTTAAGAGCCTGACCAAATTATCGGCCGATATAAAGTTTGCAGTCTGCGGGGACTCTAAAAGGAATCGTCATAAAATAAAATAATGTATAAATTACAATGTCAACAATTGAAATAATGTCATTATATAGCATATTATCTATGTCAGTATATAATATTAAAAAAAAATGTGTGTATAATTTGTTGTCCAGCGAAACGCAGCGGGCGGTTCGACCTGGGCATCCTGGACCTGGGCAGCGCGGGCGAGTGCGTGCGCCGCGTCAAGTGCGTGCGCTTCCTGCGCCAGCACGCCACCGGCCGCGCGCCCGTCGAGCTGCACACGGTGCACTCGGAGGTACGCCCCCCCACCCCGCACCGTGCCTGGTGCGCGTCTCGAGAACGTACCGCACGACGACAGTTTGTTGCTTAACGATCCCGCGCGTCTGAAACGTTCCGGTGAATCGTCCCGCCGGACAAATAAGCGGACGGATTATTGTACCATCCCCCCGGCACACGCTCGGTACCATCCCACTCCTGCACGCACGAACATACCGCACGGCGACACATGCGGACTTTGAGGCTCGTCCCGTGCTGCGCCGCGTCTCGAGAATGTATGTACTACGCAGCGGCGGTATGCAAGGGACAATCCCGCGCGTCTAGAACATTCCGGTGAATCGTCTCACCGAATAAACAATTCGTATTCTAAAAGTGCAGCGCTTGAAATACCTACTGCGGGGCCATAAAACGTCCAACAGTTTAACACCGCGCTAACTCTACATATTTACACCGAGTTGATATTCCAGCGCGGCATGGACTGGACCGAAGCCCTAGAGAAATGCTCCGAGGCTTCCGGCCCTAAGGAGGGCTTCTACCTGTCGCAGGCGGCGCGCAACAACAAGCACACGGCCGTGCTGTGCCTGGCCGTGCGGCTGCCGATAGGGAAGAAGGACAAGATCACCAAGAAGGAGCAGATGTTTCAGCTGTACAGGTAACTATAGCTAGGGTCTGCTACAGGTGTTGCCTAGTAGAAACCAATTAGCTGTGATGTGTAGTTTACTAAACAATGGTTGGTCGCTAACTTGCCCAGATTCTTTAAAACTTGCCAAAAGAAGAGGCGAGGTGTCAGTGTTGATTCTCCGAATACCCACTCGTGGTCTTATGGATAATTAACAATTCGTCGTTTATATGAGGATTTTTATTTGTTGCAGGCCAAACACCGGTCTCCAGCTGCGGCAGGAGTCCCTGGCGGAGATCGAGAAGAAATATAAGAAAGTGAGCAGCGAGGAGGCGGAGACGTCGTGGCGCGCGCAGTACGCGGCCTCGCTGCGCGTCTGCAGCCACGCCTACTGGCGCGCCGCCTGCCGCAACGCCGCCGACTGCGAGGTACGCAGCGAGCATCTCATCATCATCATTATATCAGCCCTTAGACGTCCGATCCGGCCGCTTCCGGCCGTCGGTCCGTCTGCCGGCGGATCTCCACTCTACAGCTAGTCTGACCCGACCGCACTGGCGTCTCTAAAATCAAACAGTCATCATCAGGTTATTTTTGTCTCCACTGCAGGAGCACAACCTTCTCTCATCGGCCGGAGACAGACGGAGGATTTGGCCTACACTCCCCGCGCAGAAAACAGTAGACGGTGGCAATTGAAGGCTCGTCACTCCGTTCCCTTCGGATTTCTTAATGTTAATTGCCCTGCATTTCATCGCTCTCCGATTGGCTGATATTTAACGCGCGTCACTACATCAGTCTCTGATTGGTTGATGTTCACCGCGTGTCACTACCCATCTCCCTGATCGGTTTATCTGTAACGTGCGTCAGTAGATCATTCTCTGATTGGTTAATGTTTACCGCTTTGGTCCCGCAGGTGGGCCTGCGGCGGCGCACGTGGCACGTGCTGGCCGGGTCGGTGCTGTCGGTGTGGGCGCGCGTGGAGCACGTGCTGTCGGCGCGCTCGCAGCTCAACAAGATGCAGGTGGTGCGCATCAAGACCGACCAGGGGCTCAAGATAGTAGGTCAGTTACAACACACACATACACACACACACACACATTGAAGGGGTTTTTAAAGGATATTTTGGCTATATCGAAGGCACCGGAATGAGACGGGACTAATTACAGATCATATTAATAATTGGGCCCTTCAATTTATTACACATAAACTCACTTTGCTACAAGTGGCATGCTAAAAAAAAAAAAAAATTTTTATTACAAAAATAATTTTTTTCCTCTTTAGTGGTATATATTTTTAATGCAAATCGAAGCCCTATAAGAGGACCTGGGTGTATTTTAAAATCAATTTAGTGTGCTGACACTTTTTTATATTTAAGTTTGGTTTTTTAATTTTAAAATATATAAGCTCTGCCCTTTGTAAATTTTTTTTTATTAATCGGTATGATTTAATTGATCATTAAATAAATAAATAAAAATTAACGTCTACAATATTTTTAATGGTGTTTATTAAATTTTTGGTTGATATTTGAGTCAGTACTCAGTATGTAAAATTTATTGATGTCGTAATTTATCATAAAACTAGTTGTATTCGATCATTCCGCAGGTACTGTAATCCCAAAGAATTGCGTGGAACCACTCAAGGAGGCTCTCTCGTCGGACGCAGTCAAAGTGAGCGAGGTCACCTTCGACCAGACGGACTCTCTGAAGTGAGACCCAGCCGGCGTTGTACTACAGAAGTTACATTAGCGTTACCCCACTCACAACAGTTCCTCTCTATCTTTTTTTAATGCTATTTATAGTTCGGGACCATGAAAATGATGTTGTTTGGTCCTGGTGGGGGCAGGGGGGGTGTAAGAGTGTTATGGGGGTCATTAACCTCCAGTACTCAAAAAGTTATTGCCAAAATTTGGTTAGGTACTCGACAAACTCGCTTTTTTTGAGCCTGCTCGAATAAATTCGACTCCACTACGCTTGTATCGCGTAGTGTACGAATCGGAGACGTGCAGAGCTCACTAGTGTACTTGTCACGTAGTTATAATGTTTGTTCGGGTTGTAACGTAACTCGGAAAGTGATCTCTATACTCCCCTGTGAGGTGGATTGTATACCGCATGGACCTGTTACCGTAATTGAAGGTATGCGGTCCATGCTTTGTGGGTGGAAATGGCCTTAGCCGTCGACGGACGGACCCGGGTCTCGAACGTAGTCAATTACGGACGAAACGACCAGGCACGACTGATTTGTCTTTTCTAATTTAAGCTCCACTCTGATTTTTCTATCCGTATGTTAGTAATAAAAGTTTGGAGCTAAAGAGTTAATGATAAGAATAGTATGCAAGTGCCACAGCATTTTTATTATGACAAAGAATATACAATCTTAAGCACAATAATAAAAAAAATACAAAAACAAAAAATGTGGATATTCGGGGGCCCTCACAGAAATCCTATCAAGATAGAACGGTTATAGTCATTTGTTTACTTCAGTTCTGCGCGTGCCGTGCCGATTTTCGGACACAGCGCGCCCCTCCCGCTCACCTTTCATGCCTCGCGGTCACGTTTTCACTTTTCTAATGAGGAGATATAGTTATCTGTGCCAAGGGCATCGCTCTTCCATACTTGTAAACAAAGTGAAAACACATGTCAAATTTTTTTTTTGTTTGCTTTAAGACATTGGCAACAATGCCATCAGTATCAGAGTGTCTCAGACCAACGCTGGTCCTGATACAGTCACAAACTTTACTTACTGACGTTGAGTAAGCTTTAGTAAGGTTTGAGGATAGGAAGTTCTCTGATTTAAGAAGAGCAGCTTAATCACGTTTATTTATGTTTCCTTCACAGTGTACAGACGCACAGACATTTGCATAATATACTATCACTACTAAACACCAAATCCCGAAGTATACATTTTGGAAAAAACAAATACACAACAAACTGTTCTCCAAAAAAACGCAGGAACAATCCAATGTCACATAAACTTTAAACTAATCTATTTTCCCGTTTTTTTAATATGTTTTACGGCTCTGGTAGCTAGTTGAGCCGGTGTTGCCAGTTTCACTTTATACTATTCTTATCAATCAACTATTCTTGGGTGCTCCGCGGCTTACAGCAATACACTGAAATAGTCCAAACTTAGTTAAGTAACAAGATATTATTATTATTTTAGTATTTATGATTGATTGTGACCATTTTAAGTTTTAGGTTGATTTACGTGTAAATTTGTAGCTGATTTCGGTCCTAATCAATTAGAATCTGTATTTATTTCCAAGAGCGTTTGGAAAGGGGGATTCGTTATATTTTAGCGACTGTCTTTTAATTGTTTAGTCTGCTGAACAGAAAGTGATGTATATATTATATAATCTGACGTGTACAGTCGCTGTATGAAAAGGTTGTTCAGTTTACAAACTCATACCTTCAACATGTCGTAAACTATGGCACAAAACTGATTGTTGCGTGGGGAATTATGTTTAATTGTTTGAAAACAAAGTTTAAATTCAGGTGTCATTTTTGTTACATTGTCAGGATGGAGACTGTAAAACAGTCGACCAAACGTCATCATCAGGTTATTTTTGTATCCACTGCAGGAGCACAACCCTCTCTCATCTGCCGGAGACAGACGGAGGATTTGGCCTACACTCCCCGCGCTGGCCAGACGGGCTGGGGAGGCCTGATTGATGTTTTATAATGTCTTACAATAAAACGTAACCGTGATTTATTCAAATGTTGCCAATACGGTTTTTTTGTACTGCTGTTATACATACGTATAAGCGAGACGAGTCTTATGTATGTAGTGGTAAGTACTGTAGAACTTGACCAAGTTGCATATTTCGTTTTGATATGAACATATTTCAACGCATACCACTACATGCTTGCTAATATAGCTCTACAAGCAAAAATAGACTTGAGATGACGAAACTTTTCATACAACGACTGTACTACTTCTCGTTGGTATTTGTGGAGCAACGAGACTGGCAATTGTATTTTTTGTTGTTATTTATAAGTTTTGGGAACGAGTGATTTGAAAACCTTTTTGAACTTGCCAATTTTTTTATGAACAACACTTTCCTATTATGAACACTGTGTTTTTAATAGGCAAATTACGTTCAGTGTGAGTTATAGACAGATAGGCTCAAATCCAGAGCCGTAAACTGTTTTAAAAACACTTTCAAGGTCCTGGATTTGATTCCTACCAGGGACAGACAACTTTATACAATTTGTACAAGTTGGTCCCGGTGTGGATGTTATATTTGTGAACTGTCCTATCCTTGTTTAATTTCCATAGCACAGGAGAAAATCCTAGTTTGCGATTAGACAAGTCTATGTATATATGTACTGTATGTATATTGAAAAATTATTTCCTGATCCCCAAGTCTATAACTAGTAGCCACGATATGGACGTTAAAGGTCAAAATGGTCACTTATTAACTTATAGACATGTAAGTAAGAGAAATAAGGGTTGTCAGGAGAGGGACACTGTGCACATGAAAAGTCTTATAACTAGTATGTCACTTCCTTGTCTCACTATGTCACTACTCTGTGCATAGTGTCAGTCCCCTGACATCTTCTTCTGATTTATAAGTGCGCCATTTTGCCCTTACCTTCCATATCGTGACGGCAGTGCGACAAGACAACCGGGTCTAGAGATGAGCTAAATGATATATTAGGAACAAGAAAGAACTAGAGATAGAGTGAGCGAGCTTATTATTTATCTTTGCTCCCTCTTTACTCTCGAGTAAGCGTATATGCAATTGCTGGTATTTCGTTTCTTCACTCCCACCGATATATTTACGTTATTTGTGTACTTGACTAATGTTAACTGTTTTGCAATACATACAGCAAAATTATTATGTGGCGAATAATACACGGCGTTGAGATGAAGAAGCAGTCTGAAGGAAACTTACGTACCGAATACACGAAGTCAGTGGTTTAGAATTGTTGCCATTTCTCTCACCAGCAGGGCGCCACCGTCTACGTGAATCGGCGAAATAAAACATCGCTTGATTTGGCACTATATGATTTGCACCACTAAACGCATTTACCCATTTTTTCGTATATATTGTCTCGCCGAGCGTGTACGTCAGACTGACAAGAGGAAATAAGAACCAGGGCTAAGTTCCTGGTACGTGGCAGAGCGGGTGCAGGCGAGAAAGGTAACATTTCGCGTGCATTGGTTAATACAATAAATAAAAAATATATAGAATAAAACAAAAATACGTTCATGTGCAGTAGATAAATTAAGAATCGAATTCTTCAGCCCAAGAATCTTTTGGTTTCCTCTACTCGATAAAAGTAGTATCTCATCCACTGACCGGTTCCACAACCAGGCTCTGGAGACTGATATTATACTGTCTGCGGGTGCATCAATACCCCTGCCTTCCTCCCCTCCCCCTCCCAAATATTCGGTAAGTCTACGTTTATGGCTGTATTCATTCACAATCTGCTTCTTCATCTTAACGCTGTGTTTTAGAAAGGCGCCTTAATAATCAGTTTTGGAAACGTTTTATTCGGAATCTGTTTTGATCGTACAGCTCACGACGGCACGCTCCACTCCTCCTAATCCCTTACATGTCATTGCATACGTTATATTGTTACTGTGTTAGTTCTATCGTTACGCACTAATCATCAATGTGTCATACGTACACTAACATACTGACGTTCGGATTTGTTGCATTAACCCCCCGCGTCCCGCGCTCACCCCTCGCGTAAAGCGGCGCGTGCCATCGTGAATTGTACGATCTCTAACTTGTTATATCGAGCTTGGAGTCGAGAGTCTATTGAAATTTGGCTTCGTATACGAATTAATTTTAATATTTTTTTGTACAAATATGTAGTGTCTACTTTTATTGAATTATTATGTTAATTGTAGTTTGAGTTGTTTTTATTGAAATGTCATTTGACCTCACCATTTTTTTTTAAATAATCCACTAGTTAAAACGAAAATTGGTGTCAAAGTATGTGTAATATTTATTCATCAATTTCATTTTTAAATAATAAAATTATTTTTATATGTATAAATTTTAATAATGTCAAATACATGCATCTATTTATTTATTTATTAGATTACTTTACCAGCATAGAAAAATAATTATTGAAGTAATTAATAGCTCACTAATAATGGGTCAGTATCCTGTCGAAGTCATCTACATGTTATGAACACATCCTGTTATCTTTGAGGTTTCCTAGGTCTTAAGTGTTAACTTTAAATGAAATTTCAAATGTTGCTATGTCTAATACTAGCTGTTTGTCCGCGACTTCGTCCGCGTGGACCACGTAACTTTATAAATTATATAGCCTATGACACAAATAACGTAGCTATCTATTGGTAAAAGAATTTCCAAAATCGTATCAGTATTTGGAGTTTGATGGTTTGGTATATTGATACTGAATCACTGGTGTTGTTAGCAAGTGATAGAATGCTAAGTTATCCAGGAAAAGTAGAGTAATTTGGGATATCGTGAGGCGCAAATAAAACTCCTTTTTAGACTTTGACAGTTCGTCAGTAATTAAGTATTTTATTCAATGTGACAGCGCATGCGCGGGTGAGATGCGTTCCGATACACATAAACGAATCTCCACCACAAGTAGATCCAGAGATTACCCGCTACAAACCCACAAACTTTACCTCTATAATATTAGTATAGATAAATTTAGGCTATCGAATAACTTTCACTCCCGATTCGCCAGAAGAAACGAAAAACTAACAAATGTCTGACGAATGTAGAATTCGATGTGGAATTATCATAATCATTGTTCAGAAATTATTTTTCGTCAACCATTTAATAAAAACTGACCAACGTAGAATGAAATTGTTTTCTGACGAATGTGGACTAAACCAATAATACGATTAAAGGCATTCAGCTTGTACGATGAGATTGAGACTGATACTCAAAACCGAGACTAGTTGAGTAAGAAGACTACTTTGGCCCTTATTAATCTCCAAGATGGCAGGATCTTGTAAATAAATTAATATACGAATAGGTATATTATTATTAATAATACATAGCAACTCAAACCACATCATTCTCTTATATAGAAATTGTTGAAAAAAATAAATTAAACCACAATTTTAGTCGATGCATGAGCATTGAGGTGTATTACAGGAAAATAAGTCATTCATAATTCGGTTAGTCTATGTATTGCTCCTAAAATATTTCCCTAGGAGCAATACATATCCATGTATTCCTACTACATTATCCAAACACCCATGTCTACTACATTATAAAGCATGTTGGATGGTACTAGTAGTAATAAATGGATATTTATTGCTCCTAGGGCATACTTTAGGAGCAATGGATGCATGGACTAACCGCCCATAATTATATAGAAGTCGTCTATGTCAACGTCACACCCATCTGTCTTTTGTGTATAAAGACAAATAAATGTATATAATTATAGCATACTTTTGGTTTTAATGTTCTCCCAACCAGCACATCATCGTCAGGTTATTTTTGTCTCCACTGCAGGAGCACAACCCTCTCTCATCTGCCGGAGACGGACGGAGGATTTGGCCTACACTCCCCGCGCTGGCCAGACGGGTCGGGGAGGCCTGATTGATGTTTTATAATGTATTCCCTTAGTCGCCTTGTACGACATCCACGGGAAGAGTTGGAGTGGTCCTATTCTACTCTACCGGAAACCACAGGGCAACCAGCACACTGGCAAGTTATGCAGCTATTTTATAGCCTATGGGTCTCGGACGATTTCATTGCGCCCCGTATGCGACTGGCGCATTCCGTCTTGCGCGGTTGGTAATATTAGTAATAAATATAACATCTTAGGCTTTTAATTATTAAATAAATAAATTGCTTGTTATGAGTTAAAAATTAGATTATACACTAGTATATATTATCTTTGATTATACTTATAAGTTTATTCGGGATTAACGTGGTATTTTTATTATTACAAGTATTGTTTGCAAAAAATTCACGGTTGAATTTTGCGGAAATCCCGTAAAAAAAATTTTATCGTATATTTTGTATAAAAATGGAAAAACTATTCAAGTATGTATCATGCAAACAGACCATATGCAGGTGGCAATGGTAATTTTTCGGGTTTAGAATTATGCGTACATTTTTCATACACCATGAACAAACATAACTTGATAATAGAAAAAAAGAGTCGTGAATAAAATGATTTACCAGTACTGTTAAAACGTAATTTTAAAAATTCCTTCAAGGCAAGGTTTAGAATAAGAATCGTTTTATTAAAATCACGTACAATTATATTGGAAATCTTTTTCGTTTTCACACAATCAGGGCACAACTATACCAGGCGCGCGCTGAAGTCGTCCCAAGACCCTTGGACTATATCGGACTTAGGTGCACCCCTATGGTCCTATTTTATATCTCATGGTTGCATAAATCAGGTGAAATCACCTGTGTGCTAGTTTGACTGTAGTTCATCTTTTAAGTCGTGGTATAACTTTGTTGTAGCGAACAGATTTAATTACTACTTCTAAAGGTGGACTTTAACAAGTACAAACTGGAAAGGCCCACTGGGAAAAGAAAGACAGGAAGACCGAGAAAACGATGGGCCGACGATATTGTCACAATTGCAGGACAGAACTGGACGACCAGAGGCAGGGACAGAGGAAAATGGAAGAAGATGGAGGAGGCTTTTACCCAAAAGGGGTCCATTTAATAAAATAACCTATAACACCATCAATATAATACTTTATTACTAACAATTAAATAGGTACTAACACTAGAAAAATGTAAAGGAAAAACAAATGGAAACTACCTGTGAAAACAGCAGTGGACTCTTTCAGGCTGATGATGATAATTTAAATCGGACGTGTATTGAACACATGTATGCGGAGAGCACTTCAGATAATCGGATCATCAATCTACAACTACACTACTATTATAAAGAGGAAAGATTTGTATGTTTGTAACGAATAAACTCAAAAACTACTGGACCGATTTCAAAAATTCTTTCACCATTAGAATGCTACATTAACCCCGAGTAACATAGAATATTTATTACTTAGAAAAATTAGGGAACCCTACTAAAAATATAAATTTATAAGAAAAGTATTAAAAAAAACTACTTATGCCCTGCATAAACATTCATTTGCTCTACGTTTATCCCAAAATATTTAAAAAATAAATGTGCACCCGTGCGAAGCCGTCTAGCGTCACCCGGTCGCTAGTAGGTAATAAGCTAAAAAAGTCCGACGCCGAGCGAAAGTTACGGCAGCGTCCCGGAAAGAAAATCCAAAAACGGCAAAAGAACTTTGGTTATGACTTTTTAATTTCAAACCACAACTAACGAAAACAAACCTTATTTCTTAAATAAAATTGTTTCAATTTCAAAATAAATTTATCAGAGCAATATCTGTACTTGTACCGAGTTTGATTATGGCAACCTCCTTCCAATTGAAGGGGTTAGAATAGAATAGTTAACGGGTTTAGAAAGTGGCAAAGTTGGGAAGTGGACGAGTTTGGAAAATGGAGCAGTTAAGAAAGTGGATACCGTTCAGGCTTTTTCCTTCGTGGTTGTCCTTACTTCACGATAATAATAAATCTGATATTTTTTTACTTCGGTTAGATATTTTAAATTTTCCTCGTTCCCGCTAAAATGCGTAGCGTTTTGTAATTGCATTTCTATTTCTTACAAGCAATTTCTATGCTAAAATAAAACGCTGCTCGACAGAAAGTGTTTTCATATAAGTATTTTTTTCCCCAAATAAAGGTATTTTAAGTAAACCTCTAGAATACAAAACTTATTAATCGTTTGAGTAAAATCTTTTTGTACTTTTGTTATGCATAATAATAATTATAGGATTTCTTTTTCTTTTCGATATTTTTATTCTGTCTACTTCTGTCTTGCCTGCTCAGATCTAGGATCCAGACAGAATGTCGGGGTACACGTACAACTCATAAGGCAACATTGACTCCACAAATGTCATTTAATTTCAGTTTTCACGGAAAATGGTCGCTTTGCTGAAGTTTTTTTAATTTTTCTCACAAAACATCAATAAGAAAATTTGAATTGTGTGGTGATTATGACTGACAAAGAGATCACAATGGAAGACCTCGAGGAGACGGTAAGTTTCGTGTCCATTTTATAATTAAATATTTGCTTTTCAGATGAAGAAATAGCGGAATTACAGAACTAGGTCAGTAAGCCGCTTGCCCTTTATAAATAATTACTACTATGTAGATAAATTACAGGGCAGAAGGAAATGACAGCTGTAAAAGGAGACGAATGCGTCCTTTTATAGCATTATTCTGGGGCTTTAATACTATTTTCATGGTACATTTTACGTCAGTAGGGTTGGTATGATAGCAGACTCATCGCATTGGGATATTACAAGCAACGTTATGAATACCTATATAACTTTATGTTTTATTTGTAGTCAGAAGTTCGCACCCCCATTATTTCGCTGTGTTATATTTATATCTATAAACTTTATGTAATTAATAACTGTTGTATCGGTTAGAGTACAAAAGGGGGTGCTGAGATTTTTTTTTAAATGTCTCGTATTTTTACGAAAGGGGGCACTGAGAAAAAATAAAAAGTTTTGCCCTTTGTTTTTCGTCTGGGACTGGGGACATTTCAAAAAATTTCAATGGCCATATAAAACCCCAATTTTTTTATGGCATTGGCCCAAGGCTAAGAACTTGTATTGGATAACTTTTTTTCTGCGACCCCTAATGGACCTTTAAAAGAGACTTTGAAGTCCTGCCCAGTGCTTGTTTAGCAAAGGTGTGATATTTTGAAATCGATAAAAAATTGGGGTGTTATAAAGTCCCAGACTCGAAAAATTTACCAATTTTTTAATACAGAAGCTGCTTGCCAGTGTCATCCATCCCCTCTAGCCAATGGCATAAAAATTTTTTTATTCTAAAATATTGCACCCTTTTGCTACACAAGCACTGGGCAGTATGTACTTCAATGTCTCTTTTATGTATTTTTTTTCTTTTACCCCATTCATCAGGCTTACTCTTAACTCTGCAATTCTTTGATGAATCTTCTCTGCAACCATATGATAACAGTTTTTCTATAATTTGTTTTATAAAAGCTGATATAAGTTATGGCTGATCAGGTAAAGCATACTGATGAGCAACTGATGGCATGGAAGATGGAGGGCATGGAGCAGGACCTAGTAGTGCCCGTCGACAGCCAAGACCTCTGCGTCATGAACCTGCTTAAATCGGTCTCCGAGGTAATTTCCTATTTATTTCTTTAGATTTAGAAGTCAAAAGATGACCCATTTAGAAAAGGTTTAGGATATCCAAATCAAAATGTGATACTTGTATATGGTATACTTATCTACTAGAGTTATCGAATAATATTTGGACTGAAGTTTTGCAAGTTATTTATTCCAAATTGTTTGAGTATAACACCTACATATGTTTTAAAAGCAATTTATAATTAAATTGTAGCTGCTAATGGACTTGTTTAAAAATAAAGTATTGCTTTAGTTTTCTTAATGAAAGAGCTTGTAATGCAGATCTGTTTCTTCTAGTAAAACAATATTAATCATGTGTAAATATTCTGACGAAACAGTTTACCTTGTATTAGGTTGTATGACATCATACATTGTTTCGGTTATATTTGATAACAGAAACAGCACATAGGTGTTAAATTGAGCTATGAATATGCATTTAAAGAGATAAGACTTGAAGTTATTTGACGAACGATAAAAACAATAAATGTTTATTTTTCAGCCCATTGCCTTATAGAGTTAAAAAAAGGTCAGGAATAATATTTAGTACACACATGCCATGTTGCTTATAGCTTGTCATTTTTCCATCTTATTAAATAATCTATCAATAAAAGCAACTACAAATAGTTGCATGGAACTGAGTAGTTGAAAAGTGTAAAAACTAGAAGGGTACAGAAAGATCAAATCATACTTAATAGTAAATAAGACATTTACAGCTGTTTAAACCAAAACTAGGTATATATTTGCCAGCTCTTGGTTGTCCGATGTTGTTATTCAACTTCTTAGTTATGAAATTGAAAAAATCCCTTCAGTGGTTGACTACATCATTCGTGGAAAATTTCAAGCTTCTAGACCCTAGCGGTTTGATAGATCAGTCAGCCACTGTCTACTATAATATCGACGAAAAAAGCATAAAAGCTGAAATGTAACCCACAACGATAGATTCCTTCTCTGAGTCTGAGTACTAATTTGCAATAAAAGACGATTGACATCGGTTAAGTTCTAGTGTTTATGCTTTTTTGCTCCGATATGTACTTTTTGAATTAGTCAAGGTCATCACTGATGACCCAACACCAGTGATGAGTCATCACGATACAGAAATATACAGGCGGTGATTGGTAATTTGATGTATTCGTGGGGTGATAGTACTAATTACCAATCATGCTGTATAACAACCCGTTAAAAAGACATAAAGTTGTTGGTTTCTTGGTCTCAAACGAGAATTAAACCAGCAGCCACTGATGTTTGACATAAACCTGTACCATTAAACCATTGATATGGAAAACAAATTGCTAAGTTAAAAAAAGCTACTTATTACACTTTTTTACTAACTTTGAAGTGAAAATTAAACGTCATTGTTATACTTAATAAACTTGATTTCCTTGGAAAATGGCAAGCTGTAACTATCATGCTTATTGATATTAGAAAAGCGATGGCTTAAATGTGGTACAAATTTAAGCCGTGTCCCCCAAAGCCCTCCAGAAAGGGCCCGGTGTTTCTCTGATGCTTCGTCAGTAGGGCTTTGCCATATTCGTTGCAGGTTTTGGAATCGCCAGAGACATCTTACAATTCTACTCAATATTTGATTAGTTCTGTTGATTTTTTATTACAAGTAATATCAGAAAATTAGTAAGGGAATGAAAGTATGTAATCAAGTTTTAGGCTAAGTTCACATGACTGCGCGGTACAAGATTACAGCGCGGTATCGGTAGCGGTCATGTAGGTACATGATAAGTTATAATCAGGACTCGGATTTAGGTAATGTGATTTATGTACTTACTAGCTTTTGCCCGCGACTTCGTCCGCGTAAGTTTTGATATTTACACGCTGCTTTTAACGATTAGTTTGGTTTCCCGTAGGAATGAGATGTTATTTCGGGACAAAAACTATCCTTTGTCCTATTCCAGGACCTAACCTATATGTGCGCCAAGTTTCATCCCGATCCGTCCAGTGGTTGAAGCGTGATTGACAAACATCCAAACTTTCGCATTTATAATATTAGTGGGATGACGAAATATTTATGTTAATATGGATATTCCAGGATTTATTTAAACTTTGTTTATCATTTGTTGGTCACTCATTTGTCAGTATAAATATGGACATTCCTCATCACTTATTTAATAATCTATAATTCTTCCGCCTCCCGCTTACCAGTATATGAAATACAAATAATATGAAATTATATTTTCCTCATTGGATATTATATACTTTTTAATTACTACTGCTAAAAGTTCCGGGATTTTTATTTTCAATATCTTTCGTGTCCTATTTTCGTCGTAAGTACATAAATGACACAACCTAACTGGTTATTTATATTTAGTATCACATTTAGAAATCATTCATGAAAAAAATATCTCTTTTTTACGAAAATTTTGATAAAAACATGCAATATTTCTCGAACGTACGAGTATGTTCATCATATGGGCGAGGTAAACGGCCGCGGCGCGGCGAACGGCACGGCGCGTATCGGATTGAGTTAAATTTAGTTGTTGGGGTTGGAATTGGGATATTGAGAGTCTCGAAGCTGATTGGGAGTGGAAATAGAAGTGGGAAGAGAACGGGAGCGGAAGTGGGAACGGGGGCGGATTCTGTAGTTCACGCGAGCGGAGCCGCGGGCACAGCTAGTCGTTGATAAAAACACTGTTCAGTTTGTGTACCGCTCGCTGAGTCGTACGCGCGGTACCGCGCGGTCATGTGAACTTAGCCTGATTGTCTACTTTTAAATAAGTGATGTGTTTAGAAAGTTGTTGACAATATTATTCCTATTTATTTTAAATGGAAAGGCAGCTTATAGCTGGTGCTTCCATATCATTAGTCGACTTGATTATTTTCTTTTAAGAAATTGTCCAGTCTGTTCATAAACATGTTTAATTCCCCAACGAAATAAAATATCCTACTAATATTATAAATACGAAAGTTTGGATGTTTGTCAATCAATCACGCTTCAACCACTGGACGGATCGGGATGAAAGTTGGCACACATATAGATTATACCTCATACCATGAAGCAAAATAATTTTTTTTGCACCTCATAAGTCACCTCAAAGTTTTTACCTTCCTGATTGACACTAATTTGTTATTAAATTAGATAACAGATTCACATTTTAAAATCATCTGTTATCTAATTTAATAACCAAATAGTGTCAATCATTTCATGTCAATTTGACGACCTCCGTGGCGGAACGGGTAGCTCTCGGACTGCCACGCCGGAGGTTGCGGGTTCGAATCCCGCTAGGGGCAAATGTTCGTATGATGAATATGAATGTTTGTACCCAAATCTTGGATGTTTATATATTTATATTTAAGTATGTGTATCCGTTATCTAGTAACCATAGCACAGGCTCTGCCTAGTTTGGGACTGGATAATTGGTGTCAATGTCTGACATATTTATTTATATTTATTTATGAAGGAAAACACTTTGAGGTGAGGTGCAAAAATTTATTTTGTTTCATGGTACAGGTGTAGGTCCTGGAATAGGACATAGGATAGTTTTTATCCCGAAAAAACATCTCATACCTATGGGATATACATAATAATTTGTGATGTTGCAACAGCTAGTTTAAAATAAAGTTTACTAACTCCTTAAGTTATTTCACATCTTTGCAACTTACATTTTCTGATGGATCTTGTATATTCTGTTTCTAAATCTACTTTTAAATGCTTTCTTGTGTTTTAATTTGATAATTTCGTATACTTTATTTTTTAAATCGATACCTCCAAGGTAGGTACAGACGCCAACTAAAATTTTGTTTAATTCTGTTTTTATCAAAACAGAGTAATCAAATCTCAAAACTCTAAAAAAAATTCAAAGCTTTTTTTTATAATAAAGGGGGCATAATAATTAGTATATGATAACTAGAGTTTGATAAAAACAGAAATTTACCAAAATTTTTATTGGCGTCAACGATCTCTATGTACTACTACTAGATGGAGCGTTCCAAACAATCGCCCTGTTCCACGAAACTCGTTCACATTCACTGTGAAACTTGTGCAGTTACTACGCAGATCATTTAATTATTTACTAAATATTTATGCTATTTACCCGTAGCGTCAATATTTTGTAATAATTAAATGTTCTGCGTAGTAACTGCACAAGTTTCAAAGTGAATGTGAAAGAGTTGGAGCCGCAGTTGCGTGGAACAGAGCGATTGTTTGGAACGCTCCATCTAGTACTTAGTACACAGAGATCACTGGTTGGCGTCGTGTAACTTGGAGGTATCGAAATGTGTTACCGTTCTACATTGTCACACATGCAATACTTCAAGATATGGTGTAACGGACTAACCATATTCATACATCATATTTTAGCTGATTATCCTTCTGCTATATAATACCGCCGCCAAAATAGTTGCCTTTGATAGTTTCGATATTTGCAAATTCAGTCGTTATATCGATAGGTTTTTAAATGTGTTTTACGGCTCTGGAAGCTAAGTCCTTTTGAGCCATATCGATAGGCTCGGGTATTGTGTTGCCAGAAGCACCCCGAGCGGGAATCCCGCCATCTATGTCGCGGTAATTAGTTTAAAAATATCTGTCAGTGAACGAAGAAGCGCATTGATCTGTCTCATTAATTCTCTGATTTTGGATTAAAGAATTTGTGCCCTATGCTTCCTGGCTTAGAATAGAGCCACCCCCAATCTACCCGTGGATGTCGTCATAGCGACTAAGGTTCTCCTGTGTATATTAAGATCATTACTGCGATCACCAATCCGCCTGCCAAGAGTGGAGATTATATCAAATCCCCCAAATGACATCCCACCGAAAGTAGCATTCTATTGAGGTTATGTTCAGCAGTGGTATTTATAAAGGCTGATAATAAGGCATTTTTACGCACTCGTATAATTCCCGAGTTTTCGTCCCAATCCCACTTTTTCCAGTTAAGTGAATCTGGCAACACTACTGCTTCCCGAGCCGTAAAACAAATTTAAAAAATGTTACGAGGCGTGTACAACTCCTGTCGATGTTACGAATGATTTTGTAGAAAAACTATCGAAACTGTTTTATTTTTCCGGCAACTGAACCTGTATCCGGTGCAGGTGCGGTCGGACTACCAGCAACTCCGCCGCGAGCTGGTGGAGGTGCAAGCCCTGCAGCGGGAGCTGTCGTCGCGCCTGCGCACGCAGCTGCGCGTCGTGCACGGGAAGTTCGCGCGCCTCCGCCAGCGGCTCGCGGCCGCCTCGCCGCCGCGCTGAGCGGCTCGACCGGCCTCGTATGTACCTACGTCACCACACCATCGGAAACACACGAGAGGATTCATTATTCATCAAAAATATGACAAATAATACTTATATGTATAGATTCTTTATTGCACATAAATTTTACAAAAAAAGAGCATAAAAAAAAGTGTACAAAGGTGGACTTATCTCCATAAGAGATCTCTTCCAGCCAACCTCCACTGCAGGAAAAGCTAAAACAAGCGGTAGGTAAAAAAAATTTTGAAATACTTCAGAATTACCAAGCGAGATTATTATACCCCATAGTGTATCAAAGTTGAAATGTTTGTAATCGACCAATAGGATAAGGCTAGCTCGCTCCGCTCGGCTACAATTACGAAAGCCTATTGGGTAATACACACATCTCCACTCAGCACAGCCTTCCTATCGTCAAAGAAGACAAAATATTACTACGTAAGAAGCGACGCTCAATCACCGGGGAGTACGCACGTGCTACTGAGCTGCCGCTTGCGTCCGAAAGAACGACGCTACAAGTTAGAAAGAGAAGCATTATTGACGTATAACGTCACTCTTCATCGACTATGTTAGCGCGCTGGGTGTAGTAGCCCTACAAAAATGTACGCGCACACAGGCTGGTACTTCGTACGTATTACTATCAAACTACGCATCCTTTTAGCTTAAATGTGTCAAAATTGTGCCCAACAATTATAATTAACTCGAATAATCGAATATGTGCCAATATTTAGAAATAATTTAGACCTTAAATATATTCAAGTTGATCACAGCACCATTTTTCTCACTTCTCACTTTGTTATTGTATATTTATGGATCGCGGGGTGTATCTTAAAACGTTACAGTGAGCCGTATGTATATCGATCTCATACCCGGGTTATCCTCACCACCAAAAGTTGATAAAAAAGAATATATTTAATTAAATATAATTTCACCTGTGCAGAGTCTATGCGCGTACCAAAAACTATGGAACTGGTGTGCGTATTTTCTACTTTTGAAGGGGAGGATAATGACGGCGGTAGAAACGATAGAATATTCATCCACCAGTGTATCAAAGAACTGTGAATGAAATACAATTTAAGCAGTCGAATTAGTGTTTGCAAAATGTTTAATTAGGACCTTGCACACGACAGTTTCGACACAATAACATTGAATAATATTCAATTTTGTACATATAATGGGCTCGATTCTGAAGGCACAACTTTAAAATTTGACATCACTAAAACTGTTGCTGTCCTTGTCATACAGTATTATGAAGATAAAGACGAAACCAATTTTAGCGCTGTCAAATTTTAAATGCTTGCCTTCAGGATCGGGCCCATTGTGTTTATTAAATAAATGTCACGAACAATTGTTATAGTTTCATGATAGAGCAGCAATACTCAGTTCATCGTGTGCAAGACTATCAATTACTATAGAACGTAGAGGAATTATCTCAATTTAACTACTGAATACTAGTCTACATTTAATGTGACGGTTTTAGTATAGTGAAATTTAACTAATGATAACTTTGTGTGTAGTTCGTTGCGATTGTACTTTCGTTAGAAATAATAATATGTTGGTGCTAAATGATAGTATTGGAAATGAATGAATTCGCTGTAGAGAAAAGTCAGTGTTATACCAGTGTCAATTCCTGAAACTTCTAGATCGAATTTTGATGTGTTTTTAGACAATTTTAAATTATTAACATCATACATAATGCTCACGCCTTGGTCCCAGAGGGGTAGGCAGAGACGATGTGTCGCCACTTTGCGTAAACTAATGTCGCAAAGTAGCTTCCCTTCGCCCACTTTTCGCCCCGTGAAACCCTTGACGTTATGTGTTTTTTGATACACCAGTTTTAAAAATCAACTCTATTTTTGACGTTTCGTGATAAACTTAAAATAATATACATTTTTATTATCCTAAATGAATTTCTTTTTTGGAAAACGGAACAAAAATTATTTCAAAGTTTTCTTTTGAATTAAAAAAAAAAACAAATTCAGGACTAAACTCTTGTAAAAATTATGTACTGCAGTGTAATCTTGTGTTATCATATCAGCTCAAAATTTTGCAAAAGTGGACTGAAGGATTTTTGAAAACTGTTGTATCCAATTCATCCAGGGGGATTGTATAAAACTAGGGCACGAGCATGTTAGACAATTAATTCTTGATAAAAACAATATGGAAGTCAACGATCTCTATGTACTACTAGATGGAGCGTTCCAAACAATCGCTCTGTTCCACGCAAGAAGCCACAACTCTTTCACATTCACTTTGAAACGTGCAGTTACTACTCAGAACATTTAATTATTTACTAAATATTGACATTATTTAACCGTAGCGTCAATATTTAGTAATAATTAAATGTTCTGCGTAGTAACTGCACAAGTTTCATTGTGAATGTGAAAGGGTTTTGGCTACTTGCGTGGAACAGAGCGATCGTTTGGAACGCTCCATCTAGTAGTACATAGAGATCGTTGATGGAAGTTTGTTTTCTTTTGCTTAAGGCCCATTATGCTAAACTTAGTGCCCTTAGACAGAGCAAACCTCCCGCCGCGTGGTTCGAACAAGCCCTCACGAGCGATCGGTCTACTTTCCCCATCGGTCTACTTGTCCAAATGGTCAACTTTTCTTATCTGTCCACTGGTTTTTCCCCATTCGTCTAATTCCCGATCGGTCCACATTCCCCACCGGTCTACTTCTCCAAACTGTCAATTTTTCATACTATTTGTTCTACGATTACCATTACCATCGAACAAGATAGATCATGTGTTTGTTGCGCCGTTTCTTCTTCACAGCGCTAACACTTAGGAAGCGGTAGTAGAAAAAAAAATTGACGTGTACTTAACAAGTGTACTCATATGAAATAAATGATTTTGACTTCATATAAGATTAAATACAGCAATAGAACTGTTCTCGATCGATCGAACCATAAGCAGATAAAATCCTCGTGGTTTCGATTGATCGAATACGCGGTCGAACCTCGCGGCCAGAGGGAAGGAAAAGGGGAATTTCGCGCGAGCTCTTATTACTGGCACAGCAGAGTTTATTATCGCTCAGTATTTATTACTGAGCAATACTGTAATGATAGAGCTCGCGGAAGGGTCTAAATGCCTTTGCACTATGCAGCATAGTCTATGCTATATTTAGTGGCGAATTCGTGGACTAACTTGAGTTTAGTAAAAGTCTAATACTTATATCAGTTTTTGGAGGTAATTATTTAATGTTGTCATTTCCTGACTGCTTATCGTCGACGGAAATTTAAAATGGCGTAAGGGACAAAATTCCAAAATCTGTTTTTTTTTTTTAATTTTCCTAAATCAATTTTCAATTAATTTTCTATCGAAAGTTATTTTCAAAAAAACCTTTGAAATTCAATTACTTACAAAACAGTTACAGTCACAAAAAAGAAAAAAGTTTTTTTCTTAATTTTTTTGCGTCTCTTGAAAAGTAGTGGTTTGTCCCTTCATCATCATCATCAGGTTATTTTTGTCTCCACTGCAGGAGCACATCCCTCTCTCATCTGCCGGAGACAGACGGAGGATTTGGCCTACACTCCCCGCGCCGGCCAGACGGGTTGGGGAGGCCTGATAGATGTTTTATAATGTATTCCCTCAGTCGCCTTGTACGACATCCACGGGAAGAATTGGAGTGGTCCTATTCTACTCTACCGGAAACCACACGGCATTCTACTGCATGTTTGTCGCTTACGTCAGTTTAAATTTAAAAATATGGTCCTAAAAATCTTTTACTGGCTTTTTATTATTTTGTTTAAGGTATGAATGTATGATACAATATTGCATTTATTAATTTCTAGTTTTGTGCTCTGCTTGTAGTGTAGGTTAGTTAGCTCCCTCGATACAGAATTTAGCAAGTTTTTTACACATATCACGCACTTGCATGAATTTTTATCGCAATATTTTGAAATTGACAGTTTAATGGGGCAAATTACTTGGTATTAATTTTTTTTGTCCATTTTTAAATTTGGTGCTCAAGAAGATTTACCGACCAATCTTTTTGTGTGACTCCCATGACTTGGCAGAATTCTAGTAAAGAGAGGCCATCAGATAAATAAGGATAACCACACAAACTTCCCGGGATCTACAGTTTCTAATGTACCAGAATTCATTTCCATGTCGATTAGTAGAGTCAATAGGTCCTGTCCCCGTACTTGCCTCATTAATCTGTTGAAAATTACCTAGATTTAAGGAAAATACATGTCTGAAACTGTGTCTAAGTCGTAAGTCTAAATTACCGCGTATACCTGATTTACATAGAATAGTATAATATTAGCTTTAAATCCCTTTATCGTTTTTGATATATAATTTTTACATATTAGAAACCTAATACTGACTTATGAATAAGTCAATAATTATTATGAAATATATTATAGAACCCACAATGGACATTGTCCGTTAGATAATAATAAAATGTATCTTATAAGAAGCCTGCTGACATCCCTATTTAATAAAAACTTTGTTTTACGGCTCTGGAAGCGATGTCTTTTGAGCCAGTCTTAATTTCAACTCTTAATCCCGATGTCGTGTGGCCGTCTCAGAAATATTAAAATACCTATAACCTTTGCCGAAATTCGGCACAAAAATAGGGCAATCTAGTGATATAGTAGTTTTTTGAGTTAGCAGCACTGCAGATTGGGACGTCAGTAGGCAAGGCATTTAGGAAGTGGGTTGCATTTACTTAGTCCGAATTTAGATAATTATAGAATAAAAAATGTATCGTGATCTATTGTTAATTACTTATTTCAATTTATTAAAAATATATATGGGTAGATTTTAGTACCGAAAGCGTTACATTGAGGGACAACGAGAATGTATGCATAGTCCCCAATAAAAACCCTGACAAACTTTTATTTGCGTGTCATAAACAAAATATTCAATAAAAATGAATGTGACACTAACCGCAACAACAAATGAAATGAAATTTAATTTGAAATGAAATTTAATTTGAAATGAACTTTAATTTATTTGCTGGAATATGGTATTAATGTTAGGTAACAAGTTAGTTACCACATTAACTTTGCAGTTGTATATATTGTTTATCAAACGCAAATAAAGTTGATTTTCATTAATATTGAATTGGGACGAACTATATAAACGTTCTTCTGGTTCGCTGATCTCTAATAGTTGAGAATTGTAAAGATATATCTGTGTTAATAATTTCTTTCATTTTTGTACTACGTAACAAGTTAAATATTTTGTAAAATGTTGCTTAGGTTATCAATTTTGAATGTTTGTATTTTTTAATATAAGTAAAATTAACATAAATTTTACGTAATTTTACTACCATCTCATCATCATCAGGTTATTTTTGTCTCCACTGCAGGAGCACAACCCTCTCTCATCTGCCGGAGACATATGGAGGATTTGGCCTACACTCCCCGAGCTGGCCAGACGGGTTGGGGAGGCCTGATTGATGTTTTATAATGTATTCCCTTAGTCGCCTTGTACGACATCCACGGGAAGAGTTGGAGTGGTCCTATTCTACTCTACCCGAAACCACACGGCAAATTTATAAAAAAAAACCTACAGTTTTATAAATAGTGGGCGAATTAGAAAGTAGGATTTGGATTTCGATCAGAGTTCGAAATCACGACTTACTCTTATCAACCACAACATTAAGCTCTAACGATCTTTTAAAATGATTTTTTAGTGATCGAAAAACTAAAAATAAATGGTGTCACTTAAAAAATAAGCTTATTATTATTAATTGTTTGTTTTAACTGTTTAATTAGTAAAATTGCGTAAAATGTATTTCCATGTAACTAATATTTAAAAAATTACAAACAAATTATTTGGAGAAATAATTTTAATAAATAGTAATAATAAATATGTCAGACATTCACACAAATTATCCAGTCCCAAACTAGGCAGAGCCTGTGGTATGGTTACTAGATAACGGATACACATACTTAAATAAATATATAAACATCCAAAATTTGGGTACAAACATTCATATTCATCAAACACTTGCCCCTAGCGGGGTTCGAACCTGTAACCTCCGGTTACCTTTAATGTAATCGTTTGAGCTCTAGAGTTGTAAAGAAAAAATACTCTCATTATATCGAATATTTTTGTTATGCATTAAGCCCCAAAAAAATTTTATGTTGCTTTTGTTTAAAGAAAATAAATGTTTATTTTTAAATGTATTGGATAATATGCAGGTTGATCTGCCAGTCATTCTTTATATTTGAATTTAAATTCTAACTGTAGTGAATCGCGCGGCATGTTTTGGCTCCTTGCGGGCGCTGAACAAGATGAGTTGTAGAGGATAAAGTAGCCTCCCACACTGGGGCCGTTGCGACCAGTTGGGATATATTATACAAATACAAATAACTTTATTGGTTCAAGAACAGTAGCGTCCTTATACTAGACATATCTATGTAGATATATTAATACAAGCAGTAGCCTGGCTCACAAACTAGGATTCCCTGTTCTATGGGTAGCCAGTCTTTCATTGAAAAAGTGAACAAATGTTGTAAAAATATTAAATGAGGCAACCTGTAGCGCTATTTTGTATGGAGCTTTATGCCACGCCTTTACCGCAGGCCGCCGCGCCATTGTGGGGGTAGCTGAGAAACTCCCGGATTAGAGCCAAATATAGCTGACAGATTCACGTAGTTACAATTTGAAATGTTAAAAATCTGACGTAAGTTACAAAAATAATATCTGAATTGAATATATGAATTTTATATAAAAAGCACTTCCATTTCTATAGCACAATATATATAAAATTGTTCCATATGTTGCAACACAATTGGCATATGAAAACAAAAAGCATTTGCGTTTTGGAAACAAGATAAATAATTGATAGTGTTCCGGAGTGGACTGCAAAGTGAACGTGGTAATATAAACAATTTTTTTTTGCTGTTAATTCATAATTAAATTAGATTCGTTTATTTCACTGTTACATCTTAAAAATTCAATTTTACATGTCATTCTAATATGGTAAAAGGGATCGTATAATAAATTAATATACAGATTATAAATACAATGTCAATATTTAAAAAAATGTTTACAACAGGCTCTGCCTGGTTAGGGATCAGGTGGCCGTGTGTGAAATGTCCCCACATATTTATTATTTATTTATTTATTCATTATTAATGTCAATGTGCATACATTTTGTTTCCATGACGCAAATAGTGTTCGGTTGCCATTTCATTTGGAATAGAATATACAGATATTATTCGTGTTGTGATTCTATTACTGTTTCCATTTGTTGAATATGCTTTTAACAATAACAAAAATTAATATTTTTTTGTTTTTTGATTATTTACTTTGTAGATAATATTGTTTTGATAAAATTTTAATTAATTTAATATAGGTACTTATTGTGATGTAATGTTTCGGCCTATTTTTATGTTGTCTTAATAATAATAATAATAATAATAATAAATATGTCAGACATTCACACCAATTATCCAGTCCCAAACTAGGCAGAGCCTGTGGTATGGTTACTAGATAACGGATACACATACTTAAATAAATACATAAACATCCAAGACTTGGGTACAAACATTCATATTCATCATACGAACATTTGCCCCTAGCGGGATTCGAACCCGCAACCTCCGGCGTGGTAGTCCGAGAGCTACCCGTTCAGCCACGGAGGTCGTCTTATAAGGAGTGTCTGTAAAAACTTGCTATTTACGTTTCGATTGATAGTAATTTTTTTTAAATTTAATTAAAATAAAAATCCTTTTTTCAGGCGTTGCCCATAGTGTTAATAACAGTAACATATGTTAGTAACTTAATAATATTAGAATAATAAAATAAATAAAATTAAAAAAACAGATAAATAACAATATAATATATGTTATTGAACAAATATATTAAATTTTTGTCTTGCGAGGAGCACCAATAGCTTCCTGAATATGATTGCGAGCAGGCTGGACTGCAGGCGGGTGAATAAACGAGCGTTTCAACCGCCGTCATTATCCTCAACACCGAAATTTGATGAAAAATGAGTATATTGAATTAAATATTTCACCTGTGCAGAGTCTGTGCACGGACCAGACACTTATCTAATAAATAAAAACGATGAACTAGTGTTGTCTCTTCTACTTTTGAAGGGGAGGATAATGACGGCGGTTGAAACGCTCTTAGATTCATCCGCCTGCAGTTCAGCCTGCTCGCAATCATATTCAGTGGGCTATTGGTGCTCCTTGCAAGCAAAATATTAACTGTATTTGTTCACTAACATATATTATATTGTTATTTATGTATTTTTTATTTTTATTTATTTTATTCTAATATTATCAAGTTACTAACATAAGTTCACCCAGGCACGTGAATTATTGCCGCGCCTCGAATGCTATCGAATGGGTTGGCGCGGAAGTGATTCACGTATCGAACAATAATTTATTTAAATACTATTACATATTTACTAACATAGTATAAATGATACTAACAAAGTTAGCCCTGGTTGCTTTAATAAATAATTTTCTATACTTTTAATTTCAAAAAAATATTACGTAAACTGCCAGTTTTGAACGGACACTCCTTGTCACTCCAAGAATCTGATGCCAGCCTCTTTATTATGGGTTCAGAAATCTCGAGGAATCTTTTATTTTAAATAAATATATTTTTGGATGTATTGTCCTAACTAAAGGTGGTGGCGATGCGATATTCTTAGAATAATCTGATATCATTTTCGCGCGATCAGGGACTAAAAAGTCATTTTGTACTCGCTAACGGGTGATTTGACATATATGCATAAGCGATTGGCGTGCAACTAGAATAGATAGATCCCAAACGCTTACCAGAATACGTTGCTTGAACCTACAAGTCATACCACGAAGCAAAATAATTTTTCGCACCTCATAAGTCACCTCAAAGTGTTTTTACTTTCACGATTGACAGTAATTGGTTATTAAATTAGATAACAGATGTCTTCTGTTATCTAATTTAATAACCAATTAGTGTCAGTCTTGAAGATAAAAACTTTGAGGTGACTTATGAGGTGCGAAAAATTATTTTGCTTCATGGCATTACTAATTGGTTGTTAAATTAGATAACAGATGACATCTGTTATCTAATTTAATAACCAATTAGTGTCAGTCTTGAAGATAAAAACTTTGAGGTGACAAATGAGGTGCGAAAAATTATTTTGCTTCATGGCATCTGTAGTAGAGAGTAGAAAATGGCTTTTTAATTCTACGTATATTATCCGCAATGATTACGCAGTCACATCTGTCGGGTATAGACGAGTTCTCGAGTGGAGACCACGGCTGGGCAGGCAGTATTTGTCATATTCCACATTCGTAAGAAACACCAAACCCTTCAACGTCCAAAGTGGAATGAAACAGCTTTTTGTTTTTCTGACGAAAGTAGAATCTGACGAATGAGGCCTAAATCGGGTAGATGGAGCGAATCTGCATAAGGCGGTGACTAAGTGCAGGCAACCGAGGATCGGGTTCAGTGGCGCGCCTTGGGAGAGGCCTATGTCCAGCAGTGAACTCGTACAGGCTTATAGGTATTTTATGGTTATAGTTCCATTCTGATCGCGCGCGGATCATAACAGAATCCCTCCAACGTCCAATTACAATGACAATATGGCACGCTCTATTCCTATTTACAACGCAACATGTATTAGCATGATTTAGAAATTTTCTGAAACTTGTACTCTTCTTCGAGAAACTTGACGACGTATAGTGGACGACCGAGTTGAAGGCTTCGGGCAATGATCTCTATGTACTACTAGATGAAGCGTTCTAAACAATCGCTCCGTTCCATGCTACTGCGGCTCCCGTTACATTCACAATCAAACTTGTTACTACGCAGAACATTTAATTACTACTAAATGTTCTGCGTAGTAACTGCACAGGTTTCAAAGTGAATGTGAACGAGTAGCTGCTGTAGCGTGGAACAGAGCAATTGTTTGGAACGCTCCATCTAGTAGTACATAGAGATCGTTGGCTTTGGGGAATGTAGTGCTGAGGTGGGAGGGGACGGCGATCTGTAGAATATCGAATGTTAGACTTCTGAAAAGTGTTTTACGGCTCTGGAAGCTAATGTCAAACTTCCAGTTTCAGTGTTGTTATATGTAACTGTCACATTTCTCCAACGGCCCTTTAACTCGGTCCCCCACTGTTAGTTCCGATATTAAATGTATGTATATCCAAAAAATCTATTTTAAGTTTATATTTAATCTTAAATTATAGACTGGAATATGCCCCAAATGTTTAAAACCAGATTGATATTTGTTTTGAAATAAAAAGAATATTTTGTGGTTGATGTTTGGTTTTCTTTTTCCATTTCCTCATTATTAGTGGCGAGTTCGTGTGCGTCACTCTAGCTCGCCAAAGTCTAATTTCAATAATCTGACCTAGTACGTTTGATAGTTTGGCCTGACCATAATAATTCTAGAATCATAACTAGATGCGACCAAGCCTTATGTAAAATGATTTATTGTACCAATATAGGAATGAAATAGGTGTACAAAGTCGAACTTATCCCACTTAGGGCTCTCTCCCAGTCAATCTTATCCCTGAAATGAAATGAAATATTTATTTGCTAGAATATGATAAAAATGATATGGTATACAATGAAAAAAGTTTCTCATATTCTGCCATTCATGGCGTGCAAATTTTAGTTTTACATTGTTAATAACTTTAAATATAGAAATAACTTTTAATATGAGAAGAATGAAGTCTACCGCACGGTAGAATATGCGCAGTAGACATGCCCTACGAAAAGGGCTTTGCCTAGCAGTGTACATGGTGCCGTCAGTTGTAAACTGTTGATTAGTCGAACAATCCGTTGGTCAGCCCACCACACTGCATGCACATTCTTTGTTAACTTGTCAGTATTTTTCAATTATAGATACAATACAATACACTTTATTGCACAAACAAATACAGGTACACGTTATAAAAGTTACAAATAGTACAATTTAGGCGGTCTTATCGCTTTAAGCGATTTCTTCTAGACAACCTTTAGATTTTACTTAACCAACCCATAAACACTTGGCCTGTGATGGACTATGATTTCCGAAGGAAAATTCCGCTCAACATAGTGGATTAATCGCTTTAAGGTTTAAATAAAAACAAAACTTATAGTATTGAATATATTCCTTTATTCATTTGTACTTATGAACAAATACATACAAATCTGGAATGCAAGAGACGGAAACATCGTTGTTATTGCTGTTAATGAGTTAACTATACTATGTAACTAAATAGTACGCAATGTATAGCGTGACCACTGTGGACCTAAATGACATAGATGGACAGCCCTAGCTACAGGGTAAGGCGAAGAAAGTGTAAAGACGCGCATTAACAGCTTCCTGACCACTATACGGGAGAAGGTGGATAGTCCAATACTCAGGCACTGGGTGACTATCCACCTTCACAAACAAAACCAATTTTAATTTTATTTTATTGTCCGCTTTCTAACATAGACTTGAGTTTTATTTATACTAACAACATTTTATGGACTAACGTCTGATTTAATAAATGATTTGATTAGGATAGAGACCTATGTCCAACACTGGACGTCCACAGGCTGATGATGACGCGACTTGAGTCAGGTCAGACCAGAATAGCGATTCGTAGGGGAATAGATGTTATATTACTTTTTAATGCCCCAAACGTCAGCATCGCTGACAAAGTTTTAGATTTGAGTTAAATAAAATGATGAATATTCTTAGGCCTTTTAATTGGAAAATGAAACGTGTTTATCCGGTACTGGTCCGTCCGTAAGGAGAATGTTTATTCCCACATCTTACCTTGCGCCTCCCCCGGGGGGGAATTCTAACCTTCATATTAATTAAAGGCAAATTAAAGGTAAGGAAAAAAGAGTTTTTTTTTCCTTATGGCCAAGCAATAAAGGAAACCCATAGACATGAATGAGATAGAATGGTGAAGTAAGTGCGACGCGCGTGCCAACCATGTGCACATATTGCATAAACTGTCAAACGCTTCGCACAGAGTCAATGTCGGGTAAACGCCGACAAAAAACTGCAAACGCCCCATATTGCCCGTTTTCAAACTGTATATCCTCACTGGAAACGCGACTACCGAGAAAAAACAGAGCGAGGGAGGGGCCCAAAATCGACACGCGCGAGACTGAAGTAAATAAATGATATACCCCTTCTACTTATATCAGTTTCTGTGGTTCTGCCCATACCTTAATTACTATCATAATGTGAGGGTTTTAACCCCAGTGGTCAGGCTATAACATCGTTTACAATAATACAAACTTAACTACGTATAATACTCGGTTATTGCAACATTTTACAAACGAAATGTATCACAGATAATAAAACATGAGCACACGCTGTCGTCGACAAATAATGAGATTACTTTTCTTCAGAGCCACAGCATAAATAATTCAAACGCGTTTATAAGTGGTTGTCAAATTGAATATAGCAAAGAGTATTCTGAATTCCACCAGAGAGAAGAGTTCTTTAGGCCAATGCATCATGGAACGCCAGTTATCTTAGTTCCAGCCAATCATGACATGGCGCGACCTTGACAGGGCCAATCAGCGTCCAGTTCCCACCGCCCGCACACCTCAGCACTTTTATTTAAATTTTTAATTATTTCAGCAACAATTTTAAAGCTGCAAACACATAATCGGACGCGGCTTAACTGTATCTGGATAGTACATTATACACTACACTGTGCAAACTATCGGACGTAAGTCGCGGACGCGACCTTGAGCGCTCGGACGTCCGAGTTAAATCTGGCCGGCCGGATACCGAACCGTGCACACTACTCGGACGCGACCGTCAGCCGCGACTGACGAACGCGTCCGATAATGTTTGCAGCTTAAGGCTAATGTGCTTATTAGTCGATGGGCTGGACATATTGTGTGATTGGATGCGAACAAGTGGCCAAGACGAGTCCTGCAGAGGAGATTCAACACTAATACCACTTAAATGTGGTCGACATTGCACGATTAGGAGTTCATGAGACGTTCACAATTCAGCCAAATGTTGGAACGAAAAGCAACAACTAGCTTCAAGCATGGTTTGCTAGATTAATTTGTATATAGTTGTTTTCCTTTTTTAAGATTCACATTAAAAAAAACTTTGTAAGAAAGCCTATTATAAAATAAACGATTATTTGAATGACAAAGATGCCTGGTACTAATGTTAATTCAGCTTCGCAAAATCTTTATTAATTGTATGCAAACTTGATTTTTAAAAGATGTGTTGCGTGAAGTTTGTTGCGCCGTTTCTTCTTCACAGCGCTAACACTTAGGAAGCGGTAGTCGAAAAAAAATGACGTGTATAAATGTACCAAGTGTACTCATATGCAATAAATGATTTTGACTTTGACTTTGACCTTTATGAAGTTACGACCTACCTTCAACTTTAGGGGGAAGAAAAAGTGGGGTAAATCAGAATACTCCGAAACATTTAAATTAAAGTACGTATAGAATGGCACCCTGTGTAAAAAAATCAGACTTTACGAAAAAAATATCTAGATATCACTAAAACTTAAACGCTATGCTAAAATGTTAATAAATTAATAAAGTACAAAAAAAGTGTTCAAAAATACTAAAACTAAACTTAATTGTACGGAATATTTAGATCTGATCGCAGATTCGACAGAATTTAATCGATTGATAATTATCTTAGGTAATAAATGAGCGTGTCCCAGATAAACAAATCATATTATCGACGGTTCCCGCTAACAAAGGACATGAAAGCCATTAACAAAACAAGCCAATTTAAAAAAAAGTCTTAACTTTATAAATATAGCTTTTATCTGAATTCAAATGGTGTATCTTATATCTTATCTTCTTAGGGGGCCAGGAAGACCTGGCGACACTTCGACCCTTCAGGATCTTTTGTGCCAAACCCCTGACCACCAACGGTGCCCCAAGCCGATTTGGTGGACTTCACATACGCCTTAGAATTTCTTCTTCAGCATATGCAGGTTTCCTTACGATGTTTTCCTTCACCGAAAAGCCTGTGGTATTATAAATAAACCGTACTTAAGTTTCGTAAAACGGATTGGTACGGGCGGGGTTTGTACCAGGACCTCATGAACGTGAGGCGAGTGCACAACCAACCGGCTACCACGGCTCTTTAATGGTGTTAAGGCTGGTACATTCTAAAAAATAGATATTTTAATATGGATATATCTATTAACATGACAAGTACATATATAAAAAAAAACTCAGTTCAGGATTTAGGTCTTATCCTGAAAAGTTTTGGTTTTGACGATCTTTGTAGAGGGAACCGTTGATGTTTAAAAAAAAGCAGTACAACCATCCTAAAACACTAGATTAAATACCACTAAAATTTGTGTTAAAATGTCTGTTTTTTTTTATTTCGATACAAAAAAGTCCTAAAAACACAACGATCTCTATGTACTACTAGATGGATGGAAGTAGCCACAACTCTTTCACATTCACAATGAAACTTGTGCGTTACTACGCTGCGTATTAACTGCACAAGTTTCATTGTGAATGTGAAAGAGTTGTGGCTACTTGCGTGGAACAGAGCGATTGTTTGGAACGCTCCATCTAGTAGTACATAGAGATCGTTGTAAAAACATGATTTGTTTATCTGGTCAGACTCTTCAGTATTCATTATAAAATGGCACCCTTTACGTAAACTATCAAAATGTCTGAAATCTATACTTATAACACAATACAGTTTTTCTTATCTTTTAAGTATATACTTATTGGAATCATATTAATATGTATTGTTTTTATGATTAGCTAATATTGATTTATATAAAAAGTATAATAATGTTCGTTCATTCTAAGAAGTCCCCCAGTGTGTCAGTGTATTGATGTCTTCTAGAGTAATGCGTGACAGAGTTTGCAAAGCGACCCCTTTTTCCATAACCTCTGAAACTTTTAGAGAACTTCTTTTTTTTGTTTGTTTTAAGACATTGGCAATAATGCCATCAGTCTAATTACGATATCTATTTATTTTTTGTTTACTATCAGTATCAGAGTGCCTCAGACCAACGCTGGTTCTGATACAGTCACAGACTTCCCTTACTAACGTTGATAGTAAGCTTTAGTAAGGTTTGAGGTTAGGAAGTTCACTGCATTAAGAAGATCAGCTTAGTCACGTTTATATATGTTTCCTTCATAGTGTAGACACGCACAGACATTTGTTGCATGATATACTATCACTATTAAACACCAAAGCCAGAATAGATTATTTTGGAAAAAACAAATACACAAGAAACTCCCAGAGAACTTCTTAAAACGAACAAGTAATAACATCGAAAGTAACATGTGTATACTGCGCTTTATAAAAGACAATTTCTATTTTTTTTTTAAATGTAAAAGCGAAACGACCAAAGCGATCTACGCGCAGTCTTGTACGAAGGCACCGCCATACCCACAACACAGACTATATAACACCCGAATTCTAGCTCCGATTTACTGAGGGTCAAGTCAAATTAATAAAAATAAACATTATCATTTAAATATTTTAATTTAAATGGAAAGGCAGCTTTCAGCTTATTTTTCCGAGTAGTGCTGCTAGTACCCTCACTTTGTACCCTTGAGGGAAATGAAACAGTATATTTCCCTATATATACAGTACAGTTTAAAATATGTAGTAACGAAGGTAGAGAAGGGTATGTTGCGTTGGTTTGGACATTTAGAGCGTATGAGTGAAAGAAGAGTGACAAAAGAAATTTACAGTGCGAATGTGGAAGGAACTACAGCTAGAGGTCGTCCTAGGAGGACATTCAAGGATCAAATTAGTAACGTCCTCAAAAAGGCTGGGGTCCGCAGTGAGAAGAAAAAAAGAAGGAGCATGAAAAGGTTGATGAATGTGAGTGAGGCTAGTGAGGTGTGTCAGGATCGCGCAAAGTGGCGATCCATCGTCTCTGCCTACCCCTATGGGACCAAGGCGTGAGCATTATGTATGTATGTACAGCAGAGGGTACTAGTTTGTATCGCTAGTATTTTCAAAGGAGAGATGCAACTTTTTATCCAAATCAATAACCATATGAAAACAAACACATTTGCGTCTAGAAAGCAAAATAAATAATAGATTGTGTTCCTAAGTGAACCGCAAAGTTTACATGGTAATACAAACCTATTTTTGCTGCTATTCAGCCTTTTATGTATATGTTACCAAGACGCAAGTAGCGTTGGTTTTCGTATGACTATTGGTCTGTAACGAAATAGACCATCTGAACTAGAATCGGGATACAAAAAATCACTCAACAGTTTAACTTTCATAATTATTGCGTTCATCGATTAATAATTATTGATAACTCCAAATATTTTTCTATATTTAGATTATAATACGTAAATATTAAAACTGTCAAATAATTGAAGCGTTTTGAATTTCTAATTTTTTGTCTCTTTGCCTAATCTAATAAATTCAAAGATAATGCAATGTCGCGTAATTACACTTGAACAACACTGCGTATGTGACACTGCGTAAGTGACAAAACTCGACCCGTCCAACATCATTAGGTTATTTTGGTCTCCACTGCAGGAGCACAACCCTCTCTCATCTGCCGGAGACAGACGGAGGATTCGGCCTACACTCCCCGCGCTGGCCAGGCGGGTTGGGGAGGCGACCCGTCCATAACTCCTTCAAATAGACATTTACGTAAATTCAAGGCACTTACGCGATGAGGAAGTAAATGTCGCAGTAAGCCGTCGTACTTTCGTCTGATGCTGATTCGAGTCTATTTAAATAATTTTATTTAATTAATTTAGGTCACTTACGTGGTAGTCACCAGTGTAGTTACGTGGCACTGCGCTACCCCGACGATAAGGTAATAAACTCTCAAAGTGATTTCTCCTATAGGATACAATATAAGTACAAATAACAACTCAACAAATGTATATCAACTACAATGCTTAAAGTGGCAAGAGTATACTTTGTGATCAGGGTAAACCGCCCAGTGGTTGACCGGTAAGAGATTCTACTTGAATTATATTCGAGTTTCATCTTAATAAATACAATATAATTCAATTTGATTGTTTATAATAAATAAATATTGTAAAAATGGGAATGTTTGTTTGAGATACAGAATATTAGAGAGCACATCATTATTCAACTAACATCATAAAACTTTTATATCTGCAACTTGATTTATATTCCTGATTTTCCATAAAAATAAAACATAGATATTTTTGAACTTGAATATAGTATCCATAGCATATGACTGAAAAAGAAGTCATTACGAACTATTACTAATTTTTATATCATAAATATATATGTTTAAAGATATCCCAAAGGATATACATGAAGATAATATATGTCGAACCATTTTATAGACAACATTTTTATATGAAAAAAGGACAGTTTACCAGATATGTGGGCAAATTAAACTTTTACCAGTGCAGTCATAAAAGTGACTAAATGGAATGTAAAAGAATTAACAAGTCAACCACTGTCCCCTTCACCATATATCTAAATAACTCGTTCGACCGGCGAACTATCTTTCATTGCTGTTCTACTATCGTCTACTGCTTCCAAATCCTTCTTGTTGTTAATCTTCAGATTAGCCAAACTCACGTAGTTACTACGCGAAATGCCCGGCTCACGTCTTTTGACTACCGTATCTTGTTTATCGGTGCTGGCTAGCTTTTTCTCCGGTACAGTGGCTAAAGCTGGTATGTTGCTTGCATGAGAACTTCTTATCAAAGGCGCTAGCTTAGATTTCTCAAGGGAATTTATTGGGGCTTTGATTCTGTTGCGACCGACGTCAACGAATTTCGGTTCTTGGCCTTTGAAATCGTATTTCGGTCTCCGATCTCGGTAGCTGAACCTCCCGTCTGCGAAGTCTGGTCTCTCGTTAGGCACGTGCCGGCGAAATATTGGGGTCATAGGCTTGCCCATACTGGCTAGTTTTAGGTCACTTTTGAGGACATTGCTGTCCTGTTTCTTGGCGCTGTCGTCTACTGGCCTCACTCGATGCGAGGAACGGCAAATGTTACTGGGGGACGCTGGTCTTTGAATGAAGAATTTGCTTCGCGATTTGTCAGCCTTCTCCTCCTTGTTATCATCTGTTTCCGCCTTATTTCTAACCACTTCTGGCGTGTTGGGTTTAAATAACCTACTCAGTTTTGGAGACAGCAATTTCTTTGTGAAAAAGCTCGATTTCTCGATAGGTTTTTGTACTTCTAGCGTCTTTGGAATGTGTTTTACCCCCGGGCTCTTCGTTGCGTTGTCTACGTTGAACCTCCCGCAATCTGTTTCAGGAATTCTTCTCTCTCCATTCAAACGCTCCGGATTCCTCGACGCCAAGTCAGTTACGTCGTAACTAGATTTCTTCGCCAACAAATTCTCACCTTTCTTTACAATGCCTGCAAGTATGTTTTTCGGTTGATCCACATCCATTTTCTCAATCTTCTTGAAGGAACTCACGTTCTTGTACCATTTACACATGTCAGTTTGGTCGTCGTCTGATGAGTCGCTGTCATTGGCCCGCACTTCGCAGTTGTCCGGAATGCTGATGTGTCTGCAGAAGGGGAGTGGGGCGTCGACCTCCTGTTTGTATTTGGTCTCCAGCCCCTCGACGGACTGGTTGCGGAGGAAGGGGGGCAGGGTGCCGGCGGGGTCGGGGGGCGGGGGCTCGGCGGGGCTCTGTCGATGCAAGTTGCCGTCGGGGCTCGTTCGCTTCAGAGGCGTCGGCGGGTCCAGCCATTCCGTGATGTCGTCCACCTTGACAAACGAAAGATAATTTTAGGGAATGGTCAAGCGTAGGTAGTATAAAGATGAATAGAATATAGAATGAAGCAAAAAGACTGCTGTAAAATGAGTTTTTCTTAATAGATTTTTTGTAAATTTAAGGTGGTAAAAAGATATTCTGACCACGTGTTGTATATGAAAAAGATCATTTTCTCCTCCTTCTCAACTGGTTACGTACCATCGGTTTCGATGGCGGCCGAAAGGATTTTAACACACGAAAATTACCATAAATTGGCTAATACGAAAAATTTATAAATAAATGGACTTATCTCTATAAAAGATTTCTACCAGCCATGTGACCACCGTAAAAGATTATGGATTACGTGTGACGTACCTTGGTGATGTTGATGCTCTTGCCGACGGCGCGCAGGATGTACCCGGCCAGCGGCAGCGCGTGCTGGCTGCGGCTGAGGCTGGTGACGGTCACGAGCGGCCGCAGCGGCGCGCAGATGTGGCTGGCAGACACACACTTGCCCAGCGCGCGCCCGCGACCCTCCGCCGCCCCGCACTCCATATTGTCGATGATCACGTGCGATTCGGACTGCAAACGTAAGTGACGACGGTTTACTGATAAAGAATTTGAATAATGTTTTTAACTGACCAGTAGTAGAGTACAGATAAAGCTTATTTGTGTCCAAAATTTATTTTCAAACAAAATTGCTATCAAACTGTAAAGTAATTCAAATACGCAGGATTTTAGTCTGACATCAATAGTTTTCTGATCAGGGGGGTGGCTACTCTGTAAAGGGGTTATGTGCCCAAATGGGCACTTCGCATTCGGGGGACTTCTCATTTGGGGCAGTTATCAAAATGAGCACATTTTTTAAATATTATGAATGAAAAATTCCGATACGAGTGGGGTTTAAGTTAGGTTTGAACTAATGAAAGTACAGTATTTTAGCAAAAGCAAAAGGTTTTTAAATTTCGGGACTTGATCTTGGTACAATTCTATTTTTTTTAAACGTGCACGTGCAGCGAAGTGGTCATTTTGAGAAGTGCCCCAACTGCGAAGTGCCCCAACTGCGAAGTGCCCCAACTGCGAAGTGCCCCAACTGCGAAGTGCCTCAATTACTAAGTGTACATTTTGCGTCAGGTGCTCATTCTGCGTCTGATCCTCCGTAAGCATTTCGTATAAACCTGCCGAACTAAAATCCGTTTTGTACTCTCTTGTGACAATGAGTGGGCATCCGATACCCACAATCCCACCATAATGTCAAACTACCCTCCTGCCCCGTACTCCGGCGACCGCCGTCTCATCGCCGCAGTGCGTACCGAGCCGCGAGCGATATACGACACGATTACGGACTGCAGTGATTATCGATTGTGAATTCCTAGTTTTCTAGTGAGTGACTCTAGCCACCGTTGACACTGGCTAGATCATCATATATGGACAATAACGGGCCCGTACGTCGAAGGAGCTGCGAGAATAGCTGTGAGTACCTCCTCATCCCCTTTGTGACCCCTACCCCCCATTCATTGTCACACTCTAACTTTTGGGATCAGACAGGTGTACGTACACAAGTAGATATATGTAATATTAAATAAAAATAATTAACGTTTGTACGGTTTCAGGTAATCTCATATTTACCAATAATTATTTTATTATTGGATAGGCGATACTCTGCGTTCAAACCAAGCTACATTACATATGGATATATCAGTATCTTGCAGTGTGGGATCCGGCTGAGTACAATAGGACCACTCCAACTCTTCCCGTGGATGTCGTACAAGGCGACTAAGGGAATACATTATAAAACATCAATCAGGCCTCCCCAACCCGTCTGGCCAGCATGTGGAGTATAGGCCAAACCCTCCGTCTGTCTCCGGCAGATGAGAGAGGGTTGTGCTCCTGCAGTGGAGACAAAAATAACCTGATGATGATATCAGTATTTTATTGAAAATGACTGCCTCACCTTTACCACACCACCTTCCGGCAAATTCAACTCCACACTGGCAACTTCGCTCGGCGAGCGGCGCAGCCCGTCGCAGCACTCGCACTTGTTGCACAGGCAACACTGGCCGCTCTGCTCGCTCGCGCAGAATATGCTGTTGCCCTGGTGCTGGCAACACTCTGGCGTGGCGTGGCCGCGCTCGGTGTCGCCGCGCGCGTACTGCAGGATGTCTGCCAGCAGGTTGGGCGGCAGCGCGCCGGGCCTGCCCAGGTGCATCACCAGACTTTCTAGCCATATTTCCAGCACTTCAAACGGCGGTCTGAAAGAATTATATTATATAAAACTACATACAGTAATAAATGTGTACAAAGGTGAGCTTATCTCTAAAAGAGATCTCTTCCAGCCAACCTTACAGGGTGTGAGACAAGGCAGTAAGAGCGAGGGGGGCAAAATAAGTGCTTCAAATGGAAGGAATTATAGCCAGTGCTTCCCCATATCAGTCGACTTGGTTGATTGCCTTTAAGAAATTGTCTAGTCTGTTCTTAAACATGTTACCTGATGTGGCAGATACAATTTGCTATTTTTATTTTATCCCACAATGAAGATTGTCTGGAAGAGATCTCTTATAAGTCCACCTTTGTACACTTTCTTCATGTATGTCCTTGTTTTTTTTTATATGTGCAATAAAGAATATACATATATACTCGTATAACACAGATTCTTGTTATAAAATACTAACTGTGCTCGCGTGGACCCCACTCTCCTCCCCTCCCTTTTCCCATATACTATCATGTCTCCCTCTTACCCCTCGCATCAAAGTAGTCCTAATCCATTGCAATCTGAATTCCACCGAGCATTACACTTCTTTGTTGTACAGTGTATACTAATGTGAGTTTTGAAAACATAAATTCGCTTAACTTCTGATTGAGTAAGTCGATTGCAATTAAATAAAGACTAAATATTACTCCGAATTAAGCCCTATATGTTTCTGAACATCCATCACAATTGGTTTAGTCGTTTTTAAGTGATTCGTGCACAAACAAACAGATAAAAATTCCAAAAATGATCGTAATGTATTCTATACATGTTCCTTTATCCCCCAAATAATTATAATAATTTGTTCCGAAAATACATTTCAGCTCAAGTGACTGTGAAAAACTAGACGGTGAATAAAGACGGTGAAGAGATCTCTTTTAGAGATAAGCTCGCCTTTGTACACAAAATTTGTAACTGTATTTACTTTTAAAATGCGCAATAAAGAATATATAATAAATACCTCTTGTCCGGGTCGAGGTGGCAGGTCAGAAAGGCGATGCGGTAGAAGGGCTCCGGGCAGGCGGCGCCGCGGCAGAACTTGTCCACGAACACGGTCTCGTTCAGGCCGAAGTCGGAGCGCCGCGGCAGGAAGTCCGGGTCAGCTGACACGCGCCCGATTATCTGCACAAATTAGCTATGAACAGGCTGAGACCACCGATGACGTAAAAAACCTCAATACGATTTTCTTAAATTTCTGTACCTATCTAGATGACCGGCTTGTTACTTATGGCTGGCCTGTTTCATTCCGGACTTTGTTTACAAAAATCGCCGTACCGGGTCGACCGGAAAAACAATCAATCGGTTGCCGCCCGCCTGATATGACGCACGCGCGAGTGGTGATAGCTACTTCCCTACATCGATCGCGTCGTCGTCGACTCGAATGGATAATAAACGAAATTGTATATCACCTTCGGTTGTCTGAACATTAATAAAAAGCGGCCAAGTGCGAGTCGGACTCGCCCATGAAGGGTTCCGTAGCAGCAAGTAGCATAATGTAAAAGTTATAGTAGTTCGTTGTAACTTTGATCGATGTTTTAATAATAGTATTGTGGTTTACGATTTATGACGTATTAAAAAAAAACTACTTACTAGATCTCGTTCAAACCAATTTTAAGTGGAAGTTTGCATGGCAATGTACATCATATCATTCTCTTATTTTAGAAGTTACAGGGGGGGGGGGACACACATTTTACAACTTTGGAAGTGTCTCTCGCGCAAACTATTCAGTTTAGAAAAAAATGATATTAGCAAACTTAATATCATTTTTGAAGACCTATCCATAGATACCCCACACGTATGGGTTTGATGAAAAAAAAAATTTTGAGTTTCAGTTCTAAGTATGGGGAACCCCCAAATTTTTCTATTATGTGCCTTTCTAAAACACACAGCGTTGAGGTGAAGAAGCAGCCTGTGAATATAGCCACAAAGGTGTAGACTTACCGAATATCTCTCTGGTTCTTTCATAGTTACCAATTTTCATACCAGCAAGGCGCCACCGTCTATGTGTAAACCGGCGCGTTGACAGATGACAGCTGTCGACAACTTCATAGCGTTTGTGAATTTTGCCGCGACCGAATGCAAAATTTTCAAAAGAGTTTAAGTTTCAATAATTTGTTTATAAATCTAGTACAAAAGTGTCACACAGTAGTTTAAAGTGTGTTTAAATAAGATAAAGGTGTTTTGAGCGCATAAAACACAATGAATATATACGTAACCATCAGCGATTTGTATGGTAAGATTGGGAGACCTGTACGAACGGAGAAAGAGTCTTCCAGACGTTTTGGAACCGGAAATCGGATTTCAAGGGGTTCCAGCAGTGACTCTAGAGACAGTTCTTCTTCATCTTCGGAGGATGAGGAGGACGTTGGCTCTATTACCCAACAAAAAGCCACATTAATTACATAGCTCGGCCGAGTCGGCAGTCGGCCCAACAAGTTCAGACTTGCTCGGCCCCACACATAGAGTCACTAATAAATCAGGTATGTTACTGGAATACTCCGCGCACCACGCCATGTCAACGGAGGAACCAGGTATTTGGTTGCAAAATGTAACAATCACTGACGATTGTGGAATGACTTCCATTCCCGATTCGCCAGACATAACGAAAACCTGACGGATTTCTAGCGATTGTGGGAACTGTTAATATGTTAAATCAGAATAAAACTAATTTACATGTTGCACGTTTTGAGGAAACCACAACCTCATTCTTTACAAATCCTTGTACTGTATCGAATAGCAGACAACACTTCCTGCTAAGACGAACAGGCTGGAAGAGTTAACGAGATTGCAGCAGTTTGTTTCTCAAGCATTTAAAAATCACTAGTCCTTCATTTATTGCGACTCTGGGCTTTGATGGACTAGAAACTAATTAAAAGTTATGCCATTTAGATAAAATTAAGACTAGACTATTTAACATCAACGGAATATTCAATTCAATTCAATTACTCTTTAATGCATAATAAAAATTCAAAGATACAATAATAAAGTAGCATTAATATTAGGAAATATTAATCTCAAATGCTGTGTTCCAGAGCAAAGAGAGTTTTTAAGGACGAGTTTACAGAGCTTTGTGGATTTGACTTTGGCCGGTTCAGGGGAACTAAAGCCAAACAATTTGTTAACCAAATAATAATATAATATTATTTATTAAGTTTATTTCAAATGAAAAAGCAACTTGTCACAGGTACTTCCATATCAGTAGTCGACTCGGTTATTTTCTTTTAAGAAATTGTCTAGTCAGTTTTTAAATATATTTTTTGATGAGGCAGATACAAAAAAAAAAAAAATCTGGTAAATCTAGAACAACCCTGTTGCTCAAATAATTCTATGTGAGTTCAGATGAGCATTTGATTTGAAGTAATCTCATAATGGTTATATACCGTAGATGCTTATGTTATTATTATCTCATATTATTTGCGAGAAGGATCACCCATTAGCAAGAATTACAGAACTGCAATGCAAATTGTTATTTGGTAAGAGTGCAGTGAATTAAATTAAGGAAAGTATGCATTTTAGACAGTAAGTAACACTAACCTATGAGCATACTGCAAAATGTTTTGCCAAGTTCTGAATATTTATAATATCCTAATTATCCTATTTGGACTTAAGGGGTCTTAACTCACATGCTTCAACAAAGCATGTTTAACTAATATCACAGACAGATGTGGTAGATTTCTTGCAGGACCAAGGACTGGCTAGTAAAAGATATCTCCATCAAGCTTACTTGCACCTGCCCATTTTGGAAGCACACAGATGTTTCCTTCGAACTTTTGTGGCCATAAAGAATCGGATTGCGGAAATCCTTTGCGAGGTATTTGCCAGTTTGTATACCTAGATTCTGAGGCGTATGTGAAATCCACCAAATCGGCTTGGGGCACCGTTGGTGGTCAGAGGTTTGGCACAAAAGATCCTGAAGGGTCAAAGTGTCGCCAGGTCTTCCTGGCCCCCTAAGAAGATAAGATAAGATACCTAGATTACCTTACATATATTTTTTTTTTTTACCTTTTGGTTAGCCAGGACCATTCCAAGCTCATTACTCAGGTTGCGGAGACACTGGGTATTTTGGAGAGCTTAGATTTCAGGGAATGCCTGCACTGTCGAAGAAAGACAATAAAGCATGATCGTCTGAGAGAAATAAGAATATTACCTCTTCCAGTACACCAGTAGCTCAATTGGTGATTGTTTGACCATAGCGGAACAGCTTTACACAGGAGGTAAACTACTTCCTCACCACAGACGCATCGGATGCGGAATGGAGAGCTTGACTAGACGAACTTTATCTCATGGGGAAGTGAACCCCAATATGAATCAACGAAGGTGACATTGAAATGTAAAAAATAATAATAATATCAGTTGGTGTAATGTACAGTCAACATATGTACCTAAAACAGCCTCATATTCTGATACAATTGGACAACTGAATCCTAGTGGCTTACAAGAGAGGGGCGTAAGATATCTGGCCCTTCTAAGTTTAACGACCAAGCTCTTAGAACTATCAGAGCAGCTAAACATAACATTGTCTGCCTGCTGCCTCCCGGCGAGGTTAAATGGAATAGCAGACTGCATGTCAAGAGGTCGAGCTGTACCCGAATGGCATCTCATATTCTGTCCCAGGCCACGGAGGTCATATTCAAAAGGTGGGGGCAGACCAGACATAGACTTATTGGCATCCTGAAACACGTCATTCGTACAACAGTACTTAACCTCGGACTCAACAGATGTGTCCGCAATTTATTTATTTTGCGACGGCTTATGTCTATAGTTGAATATTACCACCACCCAATGTCATCCCACAAGTTGGGGTCAATCTAAAAAAGGCGAGAGGATTATACAACCTAATACCCCTGTACTGAACTCAGAGCTTTTGTTGCAGAGCCTTCAGGCAAGGGCCCTCGGAGAGCCATTGCTGATATAGAACCTGCGGAAGGTACTAATAGACATGACAGTGGACATGTGTCCTCCCCAGGTGGATCAACTGTTCAAACCTGCGAAAGGTACTGATAGACATGACAACAATATGTCCTCCCCTAGTGCTATTGTACAAACCTTCGGAAGGTTTTAATAGACATGACAATGGACATCTGTCCCCAAGTCTCAAGTGGACCAACTGTCCGTTCTTGCCTGGAAGTTGGGGGGGAGGGAGCAATCATCAGGTCGCTCACTTGAGGCGACATGATATGACTAATGGAATCAACCCCAAAGCTCCAAAGGCTACTGATGTAGTTAGATTTCTGTCAGAATATTTCTAGACAATCACTTTGCATACAGAACATTACTGCTACACAAATCTGCTATAGCTACTGGTTGTGCAGCATCAGGTGATTTGGTTCATCAAGTTTTAAAAAGGTATTTCTTTAGCTAAACCAAGACCTCAAAAACCACATATACTTATATATGGGATATAAAGCTCATGCTCACATTTTGTGGCTAGGCTTTCCAGCCTTAATATTATTGCTAGCTGCGGAACGCTAAAGACTTCTCTGGATATTTGTCTACACAATTATTTGATCCAGAAGGAGAGTAAAAGAATAATGTGGCCTAGAGGTTTGGTACTATGACGGAGACAGGTGCTCATTGACAACTTGGCGGACTGTTGTCACAGCTAGGGCACTGTCAGATCATCAGATATGCCTCATAATACATGTAAAAGACCTAACTTACCGCCTCCATTGCCTAGTGGCTTGGCCATCGGACTCGAGCGCTAGAGGCCGTGGGTTCGTTTTTCATTGAGGACAAATAACTTCGTACAATTTTACAAGTTTGTTCTAGTTTGCATGTATATATGTGTATTTTCCTATCCTTGTTTAATTTCCATAGGACAGGAGAAAATCCTAGTTTGGGATTAGATTAGTATGTACCTAATATTTTAATATTTTTAATTAATATCTCAAAAGATAAACATACAGAGAGAGCCAGTTTGACAAGTTCATATATTACAATTACTGGAGTGATGAAATTTACCTTGAAACTATGATTACTGATATAGTGTCAGGATCTCACAAAGTGGCGATGCATCGTCTCTGCCTGCCCCTCTGGGAACGGGGCGTTAGCATATGTATTAAATCTATTATATTTAAAGAAGCCAATATTGATGCATCCCCAGGCAGTATAAGCGACGGTAGCTTTCCTAGCCTAGCGGAAGAACCGATCAGTACATATGATATTCGGTAAACTAAAGTGTGCAGACATAAATAAAAAATGCCATAAAGTTGATAAGTCTGAAACTAATTATTGTGCGGATCTAATAGTTTCAAATTTCTAATCTTTACCTAACTCCTGCAATGTGAACATTGATGTGGACTGATGCAGTGAGATGTTGTTTAATAGAATATGCACTGAAAATATGATATTAACGATTGACCTCATACTTTGTCTTGTTTTAAAATTACGGAATTGATTACATTTGATACTTTGATTAATCTCATGCATGATTCGGGTTAATTATTCCAGTTTTCCAAACATTGTCTCATATCACATAGCGTTTGTGTTAATCATTATCACCAGCAGATATCAAACAGGTCTTCACCTCAACGCTGTGTGTTTTAGAAAGGCACATAATATAACTGTTTTGCATTACAACAAAACAATTATTATGTGTCGGATAAAACACACAGCGTTGCAGCAAGGGCTTGCTGGTGGAGAAGACACTATGAAGTTGTCGACAGCTGTCATCTGTCAACGCGCCGGTTTACACATAGACGGTGGCGCCTTGCTGGTATGAAAATTGGTAACTATGAAAGAACCAGAGAGATATTCGGTAAGTCTACACCTTTGTGGCTATATTCACAGGCTGCTTCTTCACCTCAACGCTGTGTGTTTTATCCGACACATAATAATTGTTTTGTTGTAATGCAAAACAGTTATATTTTTGTATGAAAATCTTAATGCGGTTCACAGAATACATCTACTTACCAAGTTTCAACAGTATAGTTCTTATAGTTTCGGAATAAAGTGGCTGTGACATACGGACGGACGGACGGACAGACAGACAGACAGACAGACATGACGAATCCATAAGGGTTCCGTTTTTGCCATTTGGCTACGGAACCCTAAAAAGTAGGACTTAAGATTTTTTTTCACTGCCTAAGGATTATACAAGTATTTATACTGGATAAGTTTGACACAAAATTAACCCACTTGGCTTAGATGATTTGCGTCGATTGAACTTGCCTTAAATTTAATTTGGTAATTTAAAAAATCATAATTAAAGACGGTTGCGACTATCGGATTTCTTGAACTTGCCTTACAAATATTTGCTACGAGTAGGTAGGTAAATAAGTAGTTCATCATCATAATCAGGTTATTTTTGTAGGAGCTGGAACTGCAGGAGCACAACCCTCTCTCATCTGCCGGAGACAGACGGAGGATTCGGCCTTCACTCCCCGCGCTGGCCAGACGGGTCGGGGAGGCCTGATTGATGTCTTATAATGTATTCCCTTAGTCGCCTTGTACGACATCCACGGGAAGAGTTGGAGTGGTCCTATCCGATTCTACTCTACCGGAAACCACACGACACTTTTCTAGACCGAGTTGAGAATTTGTTGACAAGGCAGTTTTTTCCATATATTATGGGTTCACAAGATAACAACCCTAACGTTACAAGTACCGCGTCTGAACGAGAGTTATGCAATAGATGAATTAAAATCAATGTATTAAACCGGTAACTGCCACCACACTCTTTAGTTAAGGCACCGGTTTGTAGTCGTAAGATTTAGTACGTTTTGATCGACTCCACGCGCGTTGTATCGCATCGCGTGGGGTAAATGTTTTTTAGCCATAGGATTTCATAGGTTTGGAATTGACTCCACACGCGTTGCCAAGCGTCGCGTGGTGTAAATGTGTTTCTGCCTTTATAGTTACAAAGGAGACCATTTGTATCCTGTATCCATCCGCAGCCTGCCCCCACACACCCACTCACCTCGCACAGCACGATGCCGAACGAGAACACGTCCACCTTCTCGTCGTAGACGTTCCCGTTCATCATCTCCGGCGCCATCCAGTACGGGTTGCCCACCACCTGCGCAGGAGACGGTAACGAACGGTATTAATTCTGTTCACTTATATGGATGATGTTATCGTTGAAAGGCCGCGACGGCTAGAATGAACATACTTCATTGCTCACCAAATTACAAACACGGTCTTAGTTCTGTTCACTTATATGGATGATGTTACCGTACAGAGGAGAGTAATGGGGAGAGTTGCCGTCCAGAGGACAAAGCACAGTATTATTTTATTTGTAGGGGGGTCAAGCCGGGTGCTCCGACAGAGAGCTCCTGAGCGAGTACCGGGCATCTCCCCGTGATTGGGCCTGCGGGACCTACACGTCTAAAGGCCAGGGCAGGTGGCGGGTCTGGGCGCTGATGGTGTGTACGCACCGTGTACCTCTTCCTGCGCAGCGTGGCGCGCGCGCTGCGCGGCCGCTCCAGCGCGCTGCTGGCCGTGCGCTGCACGATGCGCGCCAGCCCGAAGTCCGCCACGATGACCGTCAGGTCCTGAACACACACACGACACTATTTCCCTGGAGTTCAGCTAATTACTCGGGCAAATAAAAATGAGTATAATTCAGTGGCGGTTTTACACATTTTCCGCCAGTACGCTATTCAAATTTTGCCACCCCATACCGACCTCTACAATTCGATATCTTTTTAAACTTAATTAATAATTGTAAATTTATTAAACCTACCAAGACAATGGGCCCGATTCTGAAGGCACAACGTTAAAATTTGACAGCTCTAAAAATGATGCTATCCCTGTCACACAGCATTATAAAGATAAAGACGAAACTAATTTTAGTGCTGTCAAACTTTAAATATGTTCATTCAGAATCGGGCCCAATATTTATATATAAAAATATATACACAAAATATTATTTTTTTCTTTGCAAAATACCTTGACCAAAATTAAATAAATGAAATATTTTTCGAAAGCGTAAGGAACTTCGTTCCTATCGAGTGACCCACGACACCACACGGCTTGTTTTAATTACTATAAGATATTAAAAAAAAACAATTTGCCGCCCAGGACTCCAGCCTACTCAGCCAGCTGGTAAATCCGCCACTGTTATAATGGGTGGAAATTTCGAACACCACTTGGAGAGAAAGTTTAAAGGAAGCATCCATTAATTCTTAAACACAATTATAGCTGCAATCAAAGATTTTATGACAAAAAAATACAGTATTTTGGTGGTACTGATAGAAAGGGTCAATCATAAGAATCAATTCCTTCTAAGTAACATATCAACTAGCACACTGGAAAATTTGGCAGAAATAAGCTATAAAATAGGTCCATAGTGGGGATATATCGGTGTTAGTTCAGCAACACTGGTATACCCCCACTAATTACCTACTGAGCTATAAAGTCGCCGTGTGGTTTCCGGTAGAGTACAATAGGACCACTCCAACTCTTCCCGTGGATATCGTACAAGGCGACTGAGGGAATACATTATAAAACATCAGTCAGGCCTCCCCAGCCCGTCTGGCCAGCGCGGGGAGTGGAATCTTTGATTGCAGCTATAACCTGATGATGATGATGAATGAATGAGCTTATAAAATAGCTTAATCGTGGTACCACAATGTGTTTAACACGGAGGCAGTCATGTTGTTTTCCACAAAATCACGCCGAGTGGTGTCACGGGGCGAATGTATGTAGGTGTAAGAGTGTGTGTGTGTGGGGGGGGGGGTTGGTGTATGGGGGGAGGTGTGAGTGTGTGTGAGGGGGGGGTAGGTGTATGGGGGAGGTGTGAGTGTGTGTGGGGGGGTGGTACGTGTGTGTGTGTGTGTGGGGGGGTGTGGGTGTGTGTGAGGGGTGTGTGTGTTACCTCTCTGACTAGGCAGTTGTGCGAGTTGAGGTCCCTGTGTATGACGTTCATGCGGTGCAGGTAGCCCAGCCCGCGCGCCACGTCGCGCGCCAGCCGCGCGCGCCGCCGCCAGCTCAGCGGGACGGAGGGGTCCTGGGAGGGGGCACATTGGTCAGTGACAGGCTTTTTATACTTTTGTATCCTCTTACGAATCACACTAATATTATAAATGCAAAAGTTTGAATGTTTGGATATTTGTTACTCAATCACGCTTCGACCACTAGACGGATCGGGATGAAACTTGGCACACATGTAGGTTAGGTCCTAGGACACCAGAGTTTTTATTCCAAAAAAACATCTCATTCCTACGGGAAACCAAATTAACGCGGAAAAAATCGTGGGAAAAACATAGTACGTCATATATATGTCCCTGGCCAGAGACAACGCACGCAAAAATATGTCTAAGGCGTTCCACTTAGTGTTGTTATTACTCCGTAAGATGGGGCGAGAACCACACCTACACTTTCGGTAGGTAAACCTCATACCATGAAGCAAAATAATTTTTCGCACCTCATAAGTCACCTCAAAGTTTTTACCTTCATGATTGACACTATATTTCATTCCAGATTAATAGTCCTATGAAAACCAACGCTATTTACGTCTCGGTAACATATACATGAAAGGGTCACCAGCAGCAAAAATAGGTTTGTATTACCAAGTAAACTTTGCGGTCCACTTAGGAACACCATCTATTGTGTATTTTGTTTTCGAGACGCAAATGCGTTTGTTTTCATAGGACTATTAATCTGGAATGAAATATAGCTGTTAATTAAATTAGATAACAGATACACATTTTAAAATCATCTGTTATTTAATTTAATAACCAATTAGTGTCAGTCATGAAGGAAAAACTTTGAGGTGCGAAAATACACTTTCGGTGGGCTACACTGCCCATATTACGTGCCCGTTAGAAGGGGGGATTGCAGTGAGCGTCAGTGTGCATCGCTAGGCGTTTAGGCGTTTGAGAGTAGATGAAGTAGGCAACCTGCAGCAGCTGGTGCAGCGTCCCGCCGGGCACGTACTCCGTCACTAGATGCAGCCGCTTGTCGCGGTACAGCACGCCCGCGAACCGCAGCACGTTCGGGTGCTGCAGCGACCGCAGCACCGCCACCTAAGGGGGAGATTATAAACATTTTTTTTAAACCTATCTTTAAAGAGCATAGTAGCTTTCTCCGTGTGGTTTCCGGTAGAGTAGAATAGGACCACTCCAACTCTTCCCGTGGATGTCGTACAAGGCGACTGAGGGAATCCACAACTCAAAAAATACATTCAATAATAATAATAAAATCATTTTTTTTCAGGCAACTCAGCCCACAGACAAATACCTTAGCCTAGAAATACATACATTATATAACCTCACATTAAATACACACTATTTCAGGGATTTTAGAGTCTTCGCCTCCCTGTAGCGTCTAAAGACGTGGGGTAAGGGGAATCCTTTCGTGCAATGAGGATCATTCACTTAATATTTTAAATTTTTAATTAGTACGGCGTATGCAGAGCATTTTATTTTTTTTAAATTATTAAAATCCATCACGAAATGACGAAGTTATTAAAGTTTATTTAATACAACATTTCAAAACGCGCGCGCTTTTTATGTCGACGTCACTTGTTACAACGTTCTCGCCCTAACGCTCGGAGTTCATTCACCGCCCTTTGTCGCGCGTGTTTTGTTTACGGCAGACTGCGCTAGTGTGCTGTGCACACTTCTTCCCGTGACGCGCCGTATGACATCACTTCCGGCCACGACCGTTTTTGGAACTACTGCACTGAAATTACTGTATCTTCGTCATTTTTGATCCGTTTTAAATAATTATTTCATAGTATTTATTGGGTTTGCAAACTTAAAAATACGTGAGTAATCCTCATTCCTGGGCACCTTGTGACGACATACCTCCTTGAGGAAGTTCCTCTGCGCGTCTTCGTCGACCCGGTACAGCTGCTTGAGCACCATGACCTCGTTGGTCTCGCGGTGGGTCACCTTGTACACCTGCCCGAAGAAACCGGACCCCAGCAGCTCGCCCTGGAACATCACCATCATCACTCCTGGACGACACAGGCCAGAGTGGACACACTGAATCAGATATTCGGTTCGCCACACCCTCGCTGCCGGATGGACCAGACGTATCGACGACCGGACGAAGTGTTACTCGAGTTATAAGCACACTAACTGACAGAGAGAGACGTTGCGTTTTTTATGTAGGAGTAATATACAAACAGGCACTTGCCTATTACAGACTTGCCGATTTCCAGTCTCTCACAAGGCAAATGCTGTCCATTGATCTATTGTTAAGCCTAGCATAAGTTTCCTACTGTATTTACCTTGTGAGAAGAAATAAATAAAGTTATTATTATTACTAGCTGTGCCCGCGGCTCCGTTCGCGTGAACTACAGAATCCGCTCCCATTCCCATTCCCGCTCCCACTCCCACAACCACACCCACTTCCCTTTTCCCACGCCCAAGCCCACTCCCATTCCCACTCCCAGCTCCAAATGTAGTCCAAACTCATCGCAATCTGAATAGTACGGAAATATATGGAAATACTATTATGTGTTATTATATATTGCATACATTACCTACTAATATATTTGAAAACTTAAAATGTCCATAACTTTTGATTGATTACACCGATTGCGATGAAATGAAGAGTAAATGTTAAGTTAAGTTAAGCCCCATGTTTCTGTGAAAAGTCCATCAAAATCCGTTCCGTAGTTTTTAAGTGATGCGTGCACAAACTCACAGACAAACAGACAAAAATTCCAAAATCGATCGAAATGTGTTCTATTACTTATCCCTAGACCCCCCAAAGTTTTTTTTTTTTTTGCAAATATCTTCAATGTACAGACACGCGATGTTTACGATTTTATTAGATTTATTATTACTGATATGTTAGAGTAAAAGTTTAGTGGTTACGGGGCTATCAACACTTTATTAATCTCCTTCATGTATTCGGTGCGTCTGAGGAAAAATATATGCGCAGTCTGGAGGTGGTGTTCGTGGGTCTGTAGGTATTTATAATAATAATAATAATAATGTTTTATTTAAGGCATAAAAACCCCATAAAACAGACAATACAAAAATAAAACAAACAATTAAAATAAAACATTACATAAAATACCTACCAAAATTTGTAGGTGGTCAATGAACAAAATTGATTATTTCCTGTTCACGCACCGATGAACGTCTAGCCAGGACCTATAGATCGGGCTATCCATGTCACAGCAGACGGCTTTAAGTATACTGTTATGAGAGCGACGTAGCCTTTCCCAAAAGGAAGCCTCTCTTAACTCAATAAAGACCGTCTAGGCATAAAACCTGTCGTAAATATTGAGAGATAGTCCCGGCACGGGCTGTATGGCCTATTGGGGCTTCTCTGGACACACACTGTCGTTCCATAACGCATGCTCGGCCCATATACTCGTACGAGTTGTGTTAGAGTTAAGAAAGTGTGTAAATTGTCGTAATAATATGTAAACAATAAACTGCATAGAAGTCGGGCACTCGCGCCTCGGCGAATTTGACAGTACCTGCAGCAGGTCGGTCGCGCGGAACACCTTCTGCCCGGGCGCGGGGGGCGGAGCCCCGCGGAAGGACCGCGCGCGGCCCAGGTCGCACAGCACGCCGCTCGGCTCTTCGCCGTCAACTCTGTACGAAAATAACGCAGATACAATTGTAAAGTAGTTTGCATTAGTACTTCTAGATGGTGTTATCGCTAAAACTTCCGGACTACCTTTGGAGCTTGTAATACAATATAATACACTTTATTGTATAAACAAATACAGTTACAAGTTTTAAAAGTAACAAATATTACAATTTAGGCGGTCTTATAGTTTCAAGCGATTTCAATACTATACAATAGAAGAAGGTAGGCTTCGCTGATTTAGGAACATAAATGATAAATAATTAAATGACTAAAGCAAATACGTAATAAATATTTAGTTTTATAATAGTAATAGTACTTCTAGATGATTAAAAGCGATTTCGTCCCGACAACCTTTGGGTGGCGTGTGGTTTCCGGTAGAGTAGAATAGGACCACCCCAACTCTTCCCGTGGATGTCGTACAAGGCGATGGAGGAGGGAATACATTATAAAACATCAGTCAGGCCTCCCCAACCCGTCTGGCCAGCGGGAGTGTAGGCCAGATCCTCCGTCTGTCTCCGGCAGATGAGAGAGGGTTGTGCTCCTGCAGTGGAGACAAAAATAACCTGATGATGATGAACCTTTGGGTTCATTGGGTAGGTTATGCAGTTAAATGAAGATACGAGTATAGTTGACGCAATATAAAAAAAATTACGAACAATAAAGGCATAGTTATACAAATTATACATACTCAAAAGAGACACATAAACCTAAGGGTGAAGACAGACGGGCTGCATTAAAAGTGCCAGTCAGCTGCAAAATGGCAGTTTGGATGCAGTTTTCGTGCGGTTGGCATAATTACATCAAAACTGCAAAACCGACTGCAGCAATCCGCTGACTGACTGCTAGCTAACTGTAATTTCAGTTGCTCTGACTGCATTACAACCGTGCATCTAGCTGGCAGTCGGTTTGCAGTTTGTCTGTGGCAAGCGTTGTATTAATAAAGATATTTTTTTTCTCTCTTTTAACTTTCTGTTAGCAAAAATTGGTTTGAAGCCATATTTATGCATTACTATTACTACGTGAGAACTAGAGGGGGGGGGGGGGGGGGAAACACGTAGTTTGGGTACGTTCCCTAAGATAATAACGCTACTTCCTTCAATACACTCACACATCTAGCAACTTGGACAGACTGCTACTTCTCTCTTTGTCTCCCAGCAGCGGCGACGCCGGCGTCTGCTTCCGCTTGATGACGCGCACCTTGCCCCCCTCCTGCCCCTTCCTCTTAAACAGCCTCTCCTTCCTCACCCCCTCCACCTCCGTGTCTTTGGTCTCAGTCTCATTGGAATGGTTCTGTTTTTTTAAGTCTTCTTGGATCTTCCGCTCGATTGAGGATTTTGTCTCGTGCTTGGGTTGGTCTTCTTCGGTTTGTGCGTTGGTAGGGACACGTCCGCTTGTGCAGCTGGTGTCTGGGTTGTGCTCTATGGTTAGCTGTGAAAGGACATTATTACCATAACTAATGTGTAGGGATCCGTCTGAGATATCGCGATTAATACGTAAGAAAGGACGTTTATGTTGACCGTTCGCCTTTTTTGTTCTTTTGGAGGTTGCGGGTTCGAATCCCGCTAGGGGCAAATGTTCGTATGATAAATATGAATGTTTGTACCCAAGTCTTGGATGTTTATACAGGGTTACAGGAAAAGTCGTGCTAGATCCCTTAAGGGTGTGGAGCACCCATCATTTCTGACTTATTTCACTATGAAACACCCTACCCTAAACTTAACTCTTTTCGACATATTCGACTTTTAATTTTTTTATTGAAAATTGCTGATTTTTAGGCTACTACATTTATTTTTGTTTATTTTGTGTATCTTATTATTATTATTATTGCATTTTTACATGTGTAGTAAGATGCTTTAGGACGTCAATCATTAAAATAGTGCACAAGTTATTTGAATAGACCGTAGTAGACAAGTGAAAGAAAAGAAATAAAAAACATATTAGAAAGTTTATTTTTCTCTAAGGGATATCTAAAAAAAATATTATGGTAATTGTTCGGCAGATGTTTTTTAAAATATCTACGGTTCATCAGCTATCTAACGAGGTATAATAATGTAGGGTTTTATTCAAATGCATTCAAAAAAATTTAGTTTCATAGGCGACAGTGGAGAAGAAAATGTATACTTAGCCCTAAAAAGTAAAATAAAACAATAGGTAAGCATGAAATGCCATTTATTAAAGGTTTTCTCACAACTTTTTCTTTTTCTACAGTTCATGTTCAACATGGCCGCCTCTATTTCTAATACATTGTCGCATCCTTCTACGGAGACCGGTCTTCACTACGCCAGTGGTCAATGTGGTCCTCATTTTATTTGCTGCATCCACAATCCTTTCTCTTAAGTCTTCCACAGACGAAACTGGATTCGGCTCGCTGTACACGAGACTTTTCATGCAGCCCCACACATGAAAATCCATGGGGGTTAGGTCCGGACTTCTTGCTGGCCATGGCAATGGCCCACCTCGTCCAATCCATTTGTTTGGATAATTTGTGTCCAGCCAGTCTCTGACACTTCTCCTGAAATGGGCAGGGCAGCCATCGTGTTGGAACCACATGTCCCTGATCAGGTTGAGTGGCAGATCATCCAGCAAATCACTCAAGTCTGCTCTCAGGAAATTTTCGTAGCTTTCCCCGTTTAGATTATCCGGGAGAAAGTAAGGTCCAATCAAATGATTGGAGATAATGCCCATCCACACATTCACGCTGAATCTTCGTTGGGACCCCTTCACTCTTTTCTTATTGGGATTCCTTAGTTCTTTTAGGGCCCAGTAATGGGCGTTGTGATAGTTAGTTATGCCATCTTTATCAAATTTGGACTCATCCGTCCACAAGATATTTCTTAAAAAATCTGGGTCTTCTACATCAGCATTTAGCATAAATCTGCAAAAGTCCAATCTTCTCGCGGGGTCCCCTTCTTCAATAACGTGTACTGGCGTGTAATGGTACGGGTATAGACCAGCAGTATGCACTGTAAACCACACTCTCCATTGCGAAAGCCCCAGATCACGGGCAACAATATTAGTGGAAGTAGTCGGATCCGCTCAAAAGCAGACTGACAACCAAAACAATGTTTCCGGTAGTATTCCCAGTCCTAGCCGGTGTCTACACATTTTTTCTTTCATTCGTACCTACATAAATCGTCACTTGTCTCGCTCGCACGGTGCGTCTTAACTTGAAGGACAATAGGCGTGGGACCGTTAGAACTGCTACCTGGAGCGTCCCAACTACTTTTTTTCCACGAAATGTAATACAAACCCTAGATTGTTACACCTCGTTAGATAGCTGATGAACCGTAGATATTTTAAAAAACATCTGCCGAACAATTACCATAATATTTTTTTTAGATATCCCTTAGAGAAAAATAAACTTTTTAATATGTTTTTTATTTCTTTTCTTTCACTTGTCTACTACGGTCTATTCAAATAACTTGTGCACTATTTTAATGATTGACGTCCTAAAGCATCTTACTACACATGTAAAAATGCAATAATAATAATAATAAGATACACAAAATAAACAAAAATAAATGTAGTAGCCTAAAAATCAGCAATTTTCAATAAAAAAATTAAAAGTCGAATATCTCGAAAAGGGTTAAGTTTAGGGTAGGGTGTTTCATAGTGAAATAAGTCAGAAATGATGGGTGCTCCACACCCTTAAGGGATCTAGCACGACTTTTCCTGTAACCCTGTATATTTATTTAAGTGTGTCTATCCGTTATCTAGTAACCATAGCACAGGCTCTGCCTAGTTTGGGACTGGATAATTGGTGTGAATGTCTGACATATTTATATTTATATTTATTTATATTTATTTATATTTATTTAGAAATTTTGAAATCGAAGTAATTGTTACTATGGTGGTAATCTATGTAAGTGGTTCGAGCCCGGCGAGTGTAAGACAAATGGTGAACTCTGGTCGTAACCTGTATAAGTGGCTCGAGCCCGACGAGTGTAAGACAAAGGGTAAACTCTGGTGGTAACCCATTCGTAACTTGTATTTAGTGACTCGAGCCCGGCGAGTATAAGACAAAGGGGAAAGGCACTTCGCTCTCTTGACTCCTAACGTAGATGTGAAAACAGTAGAAGAAATATATATGTATTAATATGTCAATTTGTGTCGTGTCAGTGAATATGTGTATCCTATCTATGTTTGTAACCTGTATGCGCGCTCCCGGTGCCCCCGGTGCCCCCGGTGCCCCCGTCGCCCCCGCCAGCGCGCGCTCGACGTCTGCGAGCGCGCGGCCGCGCACGGGCGCGCCGTTGATCTCCAGCACGCGGTCCCCCAGGTGCAGCGCCACCAGCCCGCACGCAGAGTCGATCCTGGCCCCAACAACACCGTTTCATTAAGAATTAATTTTATTAAAAACTATCATCATCATCATCAGCCTGTAGGAGCCCCCAGCTGGGACATAGACCTCTCCCGAGGCGCACTACTGAACCCGATCCTCGGTTCTTCTCATCCAGTCTCTGCCAGCCGCCCTACGCAGACCGTCGCTCCATCCAGCCAGGGGGCGTCCCACACTACGCTTGCCGAGTCGCGGTCTCCACTCGAGAACTCTTTTACCCAACGGTTATAGTGTGCCACAGATGTGACCAGCCCCCTGCCACTTCAACGTACTAACTTTTTGAGCTATGTCGATTACTTTAGTTCTCTGGCGGATCACCTCAAATAGAATAAAAAACATAATCAAATACTAACACAGTCCAAATTAAACACTATAACCGTCCAAATTAAACACTATAACTATACAAAATGCTGTGTGATTCCCTGTCATGTCAGAGGTCACATGATAAAAAAGATGTCAGAGGATAAAAAAGTGCGGAACAAATTAAAAAAATGCTAGAAAATAGCTCGGAAGTAAATGCATTATTGCTAAAATATTTCTAAACGTATCATGCTTTTTCAAATCACCTTTCATCTAAGAATATAACGAAAAATGTTTGAAAATACAGATAAATATTATTTACAAATGTATGGCAAATACGGTCTTAAAATCTTAGGACTTGCCCGTAACTAGGAAGGTAGAAAACATAAATAAATAATAATTCATCACAATCTTGGTTACAAAGTATTGTTACAATGTATTCAATAAATAGGTCACAATACGATGTATCCTTTTTGCCCAATTCGTCTACAAAGCAGTGAGCATACCGCCTTTAGTACACCACCGCTGGGTTATGCGGTCCTGGTATTTACGTTGGAAGTTTATACTGTCTCGTTCTAGCTTTCGGCAATTAACTATCTATCCTCATGATAATTACTGTTAATATGAATTGATTATGATGTTTTTTAAGTTACTTGGGGTTACTTAACTGGCCTCAAATAGGTAATATTAGCTATATACTATTTAAATGTTACTCGACTTCGGAAGGTTATGATTTTAGCAGGCTATGTATGTATGTACGTTTATTTGTTCCCTTGTATCTCTTAAACTACTTCTCGTATTCGGATAAATGAAGTGTCGTTAAATCCCTTTTTTGTTGCATGTAGTTTTTATGTCATTAATCGATAGTTGTTAACATTCTAAGTGCTGGAGTTCAACTCAGACTTCGATACGACTTGTAGTTTTTTTAAATAAAATGAGAAAGTTTGGTTACCATTTGTTAGGAAAAAACGGAAATAAATAAATTTTCCAAAATTGGAATTACTTATTGCGATTTTGATTAGTTCCAATAAATACCATCTTTGGTATAGAAATCTCGACCGTTGTTCGTTGTTAATGTTGAATAAAAAAAAACTAAACGAAAAATTAAATCATATTTCCATTTCTATTCACGATAAACCGACAGAAATATGTTACTATATGTGTAATTATTATTGAAACTAACCGAAATCACGATAAGTAATTCCATTTTAGATTTTAATTTTTTTTTCGTATTTTAAGAACCGGATATGACGACTCTTTGGCATTTAAAAAAAAGTACGAATCGTATCAAAGCCGGAGTTAAACTCTAGCGCTAAGAATGTTAAGAACTATCGATTACTTACATAAAAACTAAATGCCTTAATCCTTCGCGGATTATAGGCTATATGACATCACAATAAATCCAAGATGGCGCCTTATGGTGGGCATAAATAACTTAAAAACTAAATTTAAGAAGAATATATCGTGTTTGGTATCGAATGAAAGGTTTTAATGAGTACACTCCGTAAATATATAGCTTATATATATTAATTTAATATATAGCTGCTTCCGCAATGGTGGTTTTATACTACGCTTGTCGGACCGCATGTTTACCGCAGATCGCAGCAGTGGCGTACTAAAAGCGTCCAGCGTGCAAGATGCGCAGGCGCAACCGATCATTAGTGGTTAGGTACCTATGGCACGTAAGTTGTATGCAGACGGAGATAGCGGCGCGGAGCAGCGCGCGCGCCACGGACGCCATCTTGTCGCCGCACCGCCCGCACCGCCCCCCGCGCGCCCTGCGGCACTCGCACTTGTTGAGTGCACGTGTACTTAACATTATACGGCCGTAGAGCCCAAGACGTCACTCATATAGTACGTCTATGAACGCCGTATTTCGTGTTGATTCGTCTAGGGCCTATCACGAACTCTCGTCACGTAAGACAGGTCCACGAATGGGTAATGTTATGATGCTGTGACATACGAACAGATGGGCATGCTGATAGATATATTTTAAAAGCCTATTTTCGACTCTCCAAGTGACTGCTGGCAGTTAGTTTATTAAATTTACGCCACCTGGCCCGTAGCTAACCTCGCAAGGTATCATTCATCGATTTTGATGAAACTCGGTACAGATGACGCTCTGGTAAGTTGATTTTAAAGTCAAAATCATTTATTGCATATAAGTACACCTGGTACATTTATACACGTAATTTTTTTTTATCGACTATTTTATTACTGATTTATTTTGCCATTCGTACTTTTAACATAAAACTCCATAATCGAGGGCGATAGGGGGGGTGTTTTTAAATACTCGCCAGCCTCCAAACACATATAATCAATTGATGATGATCAATTTCACCATTAGGGGTTTGATATCGAGCGTAACAATGTACAAAGTTGTTCCCGGTCTGGAGAAAATCCCAGTTTGTGGTTGGACAAGTGTACGAGTTTGTAATATTTATTTATCCAAGCAGATTTCACTCATCATCAGGTTATTTTTGTCTCCACTGCAGGAGCACAACCCTCTCTGATCTGCCGGAGACAGATGGAGGATTTGGCCTACACTCCCCGCGTCGGCCAGACGGGGCGGGGAGGCCTGATTTCACTCAATAAATTATTTACCAAATCAACATCTGCTACCGAGTTCACCAAATTCATACTTCTATGTAATTTTAGTTTTTTTAATTTTATGTGTTCAGGTGCACAATAAAGAATATTTGAATTGAATTGAGTGGCACGTCGCGAGGTTTCCTTTGGGAGTGGGGAGAGTATATGTACTCACTGAGTGACCTTCAGCGCGCCGGAGTCCAGCGGCGCCAGGCGCAGCGCGGCGGGCGGGACCTCCACCACGCGTATGGCGTGCGCGTGCGCGTGTGAGCCGTGCGCCTGCGCGTGACCCGCGCGCTCCGCCACCGACGCGCCGTAGCACTCCCCGCTGGGCAAGTAAACGTCTTAGTACACCCCTTAGTCAAAATCAAAATATTTATTTTCAAAATTGGAATACATTATTCTCTTTTTGACGTCAAATTCTGCCTAAAACTACTCCACTTCCACCTGTATAACCGAGGGGAAGAAGTGGCAACAAACCCAACGGCACAGGGCCCTACCTTTGATTTATCTTATTCATTACAATCATTAAGTCTACCTATGCTGAGCCATCAAGCACTCCATGGACTTTTATCATTTAAGTAGTCATCTAACTTATAGTAGGTTTTCTTGCACAGTGTTACTCGGCATTTGCGACAAATTTCAAAATAAAGTCTCAAACGTTCCCAGGGGCATGTTTATTTAACTCTGTGTGAGTGGGCTGATGAGATAAAACTGTACGAAACACAATTTATTTTATTTAACAATTTAATGCACACACAAAATGAAAAAAAAAAAAATACAAAACAATCAAATTAGGGGAAAAAAATAACACGTACAAATGGTGATGCTTATCTCTTTAAGAGATTTCTGCCAGCCTACCAGCGACAGAGAAAACTTCGTGAAAGGGCTGACATTCGTGTACATACACGACAAACAATTCTAAATAAATATATAGACTAGGCACACTTCTGCGATACATAAACTTAGAAGACATATACATACATACATATACTCAAACTATTACTATTCTAATAAACATGGCAACATTATTTTTACATACTGACAACCCTCTCCCATCTGCCGGAGACAGACGGAGGATTTGGCCTACACTCCCCGCGCTGGCCAGACGGGGTGGGGAGGCCTGATTGATGTTTTATAATGTATTCCCTCAGTCGCCTTGTACGACATCCACGGGAAGAGTTGGAGTGGTCCTATTCTACTCTACCGGAAACCACACGGCGACATTACCACAGTATAACTTTAGTTAGTTGGCAGAGCTGTATTCTTGTAACCGCTTTAGACCATCGCCAGGACGTGTTGAGTCAGCTGTCAGCTGTCATCTGTCAGCTGTCAGCAGTCAGCAGTCAGCTGTCAGCAGTGATCACTCACCAGTAGAGGTTGGAGCGCTCGAGCAGCGCGTAGGGCTGGCCGGCCTCGATGTGCGCCGCGCACGCGCCGCACGCGAAGCACTCCGGGTGGAACCGGTGCTCGCCCGCCGACATCACCGGGCCCGTCATCACCTGCGGGGGGCAAACACAATCAGGCATAAACACACACACAGCAAACAGTGGCAATGGGCGGGCCACATCTGTCGCAGAAGCGACGGCCGTTGGGGCAGACGAGTTCTGAAGTGGAGACCGCGGGCCGGCACGCGCAGAGGACCGACGACATGAAGAAGGTGGCCGGAAGCGGCTGGATGCGGAGGACAGGGTGTGGTGGCGTTCCTTGGGGAAGGCCTATGTCCAGCAGTGGACGTCTAAGGGCTGATATGATGATGATGAAGTTTGTACACCGAAGTAGACAGATGGCCGGCCCTCATGCCATATTTAGCCATTAACGTCAAAAACAAGAGTAATTATCAAACCAGCTGGTTACCTGTGCACATTGTTGGCAACTCTCCCCGTAGCGCGCCCAATAGTCGGCCTGGCAGAACAGCAGCCCCGCCTTCTCGAAGTACCATGATGACAGCATAGCATCACATACGGAGCACCTGGCAAGGAATTCATTATTAATAAATAATAATAAATAGCCTTTTTATTTCCATTACATTTTCAATTACATCATACAATGGTGTTAGTATGGTTAGTTTTATCTGTTTGTAGATGGACCCCTCTTTGGGTGAAGGCCTCCTCCATTTCTTTCCATGACTCCCTGTCTTTGCCTGCAGAGAGCCAATCTTTTCCCACATAGTTGACGACGTCGTCTCCCCATCGTTTGTTTGGCCTGCCTATTATATTCTAAATTAAATTCATTATTACTTATTATATATTCATCATGGGTATTAGCATTCTATTCGCCCGATTATCAGAACCCCATTGGACAAGTAGAGTCACTGAGTGGGTGGGCATTCTGGTAAAAGAAGAACAGGGAGACCAAGGAAACGATGGGTTGATGATATTACTGCAATCACAGGACCCACTTGGGCAACTGAAGCGAAGGACAGGGAAAGATGGAAAAGGTTGAAGGATACCTTTACCCAAACGGGGTCCCTACATAAATAATATTAAAACTATCTTAAAAATAACCAATGTATTTATTATATAATTTTATAGATTTAAGTTTAAGATGTACTCAATACCAATATGTAAAGAATAATAGGTTTTTATGTTATGTTTATGTTATTAGCATTCTGGGGTATATTAATGTTATTTATGGAGCCGTGGTAGCCGGTTGGTTGTGCACTCGCCTCACGTTCATGAGGTCGTGGGTTCAAACCCCGCCCGTGCCAATGAGTTTTACGAAACTTAAGTACGGTTTATTTATAATACCACAGTCTTTTCGGTGAAGGAAAACATCGTAAGAAAACCTGCATATGCCGAAGAAGAAATTCTGAGGCGTATGTGAAGTCCACCAAATCGGCTTGGGGCATCATTGGTGGCCAGGGGTTTGGCACAAGAGATCCTAAAGGGTCGAAGTGTCGCCAGGTCTTCCTGGCCCCCTAAGATGTTTTTTTCCTCGTTTCCTGGTTTAAGATCTACAATTAGTCTTGAGACTTTCATTAGTTGGGTGGTAAGGAAGTGGGTGTGTAGGTGCTGCATTCAGTAACGCAGTTTCCTTCATGGATTCACTATTGCTGGAGGAGGGGATTGCGCTTGAGCCTGTGGAGGCTGCTGGTTGAGTCCAGCAGTTCAGAAGAAGAATAGATAGAGAGAAGAAGATAAGATAATGTTATTTATCATAATTATATATGGCTGTCACATTTATTACATTGGTATCAACCCAGGGGCCATGTGAGCTAGCTATTTACACAGTGCAACATGACCACAATTAACATGTAACATCGACGTACCAATCCAACTTGTACAAAGTGGGTGACCACCAAGACGCTTGGTCATTGGACTCGAGAGCTTGAGGTTGTGGGTTTGATTCCCACTTTTTACAAGTTCGTCCCGGTCTGGATGTTATATGTGAATTGTCGTGTCCTTGTTTAATTTCCATAGAACAGTAGAAATGCTTGTTTGAGATTAAACAAGTGCATGTATAGATGTAATATTAAAAAAAACATACAAACACACTGATCAAAAAGAGTTCGAGTGTTGCTACATTAAGAAATTAAATATTACCTAAAACAGTCTTTATGCCAGTCCTGTCCGAGTGCGGACACATAATCTTCGCTCCCGATATCATTCAGGCACCCTGCACAACTAAGATTCTCTGAAACAATTATCAATAATCATATCTTGTTATTATTTATTATAAGGATAATAGGCGAGCAGCAATTTGCTGATATGCCTACATCTGAACTGGTGTATTTAAGTCTATGAATTGTCACTTTTAACACTGGTTTATGAAGAACTTATCTAGTCTGTTTTTAAAAGTGTTCACTGGGGGGCATCGATAACCTCCTGTGGTAACTTGGTCCATGTGCTCGCCACCCTGTTGTTGAGCATGTTAATTCCGACATGTGAGTAATCCACATTAACAACATAAATAATAATAAAATTGCATCATTTGAAAATTTGCGGTGAGGTTTCCGGTAGAGTAGAATAGGACCACTCCAACTCTTCCTGTGGATGTCATACAAGGCGACTGAGGGAATACATTATAAAACATCAATCAGGCCTCCCCGACCCGTCTGGCCAGCACGGGGAGTGTAGGCCAAATCCTGTCTGTCTCTGGCAGATGAGAGGGGGTTGTGCTCGTGCAGTGAAGACCAAAATAACCTGATGATGATGATGATGATTATTTGAAAAATAAAATTAAGAAAATAAAAATTATTTTCTAGAATTCTGTAATTTGTTGTGGTGCAAAAAGAGATTTAAGACAGGATTAATCAAAATCATGATCTTTATTTTATTTCAGAACTTGTTCAAAACTTGTTTTAAATCAAATAATTCAGCAAGAGTCCAGTATATTTTGAGCTTTACAGACATATAATGCACAAAGTTGAGGTATCTATTCGGAATGGTATCTATTCACCATCTCTGTTTAATAAATTAGAGATTATTGCATTCAGGCAATCATTCAAACCACTGAGCCACTGAAGCAGTCAAATTGATTAGAAAATGCCTACATTAGTCATACATAAAGTAGGGTTTTTAGTACAGTAGAGTAATGTAGGTACATTATACAACATTCACAACTATTTGAATTAGTCAACAAAAGCCTACAGTAACTTTGTTTAATAATTAATGTTTTTTCCGGTTTTAAACTTTGATTAACAGCAAAATCATTAGTTGTTTTAAGGTCAGAGGTTATACGAATTGTTACAAGTTTAGTAACAATATATATTGCAAATCAAGAAATGCGGAAGCTAACGAAATTGGAAGGCATCCTTGAGAAAAGGCCTAGTACAGGATCTGTAAGCATTCGACTAAGTGGATACGAAATGTTTATGAATAAAAGCACAATTCAATTTTAACGTAGAATAGGCGAGGTTGAGGCAAACAAAAGATGTAATTTACTGTATAAAACAAGGTTCGCCCACACAAAATATTCAATGCCAAACACCACTAAAAACATTTCTAAACATCTTACGAAGGATTTCTTCAAGGCTGATATTTAGCAAAACTCACCTTTAGTATTTGATTCCTCCATTTCATTTCAAAAACAAACAATTATCACTTAAAATTAGGAAAAACTTTGTAAAATTTAAAATGCACTATCCATTACCCCTTGTGAGAATGACGTAGTCGCGCGAATGACATTTCGAGATCAGTGTTGCAGCCTAATTAAAACTTTATTCTGAAATAAAATTAATATTGGTGACTCAAAGATCCTCCACGCGGTAAAATTTGGAAACTCAGAATCACAGAACAACAATACCACGAAATGATGCTTGAAATTGACAAGTTTGACGTTCTTGCACTAACTTGCACATTTCAAAATAGTATTTACTGAAGGTTGCGGGTAGCCGCTGGATGCGGAAGGCAACGCGGCGGCGGACCGGGTGTGGGGAAGGCCTATGTCCAGCAGTGGATGTCTAAGGGCTGAGATGACCTATTAACTACATGAAGCAATTAAATGATATGAATATGATGATGATTTACTGAAGAAATGTAAATTTTCTGCCTCTTGGGGCTTTGGGATGAATTTATATTCTGCCTTAACTTTCCTTCCATACTTACATTTACTCAAAAAGGGGTTATTTTTTATTATTAGGTACTTACTAATTGATAAATGTGCTTTCATCTATTCGTGTAGCTAACATTTGTTGGCGCTCCCTCATGCATGCAAGGGCATCGTTTTTGGGCAAGCTTCATAGATTGGTCATCGCTGTAGTACTATCATCTTGTGCCGTAAATTGTAAGACGTTATAGTTACGGCCAAACTAGTTTGAATAATGCCGCCATAAAATAAATGTGAATAAATTACTCATTTCATTTTCATTCTTCGGTGTAATAATAAAGGAATTATAGGTACAATCCATTTTTTATTTGTAAATGTAAGCATCAATCATTCATATCACATAATCATTGCTTGTATTTTATGAGTTCGATAATTTGCTGTGATTATAGGATTAGGTAATTAGACATTTATTTATTTAAAATATTGCAACATTCTTAATTTGCAAGATTATTATTCCATTGCGTTACAATAACTTTCATGGCGGCTCCACATTAGTGCCGTGAATTCACGCGCGAATTCACGCCATAAATTCACGGCACAAGTCGTGCCCTCCACATTCACGGGATGCTCACAATCGTTCGTGAAACCTGCCGCGAAATGGACGTAGAAGCTGCTGCTGCAATAACTTTGACAGTACATTTTCATAATGGTAATGTTCTAAAAAAGACCATTTTCAGTTTCGTTATTCCAAACGTTCACGCGCGACTTTATTATATTACTGCACAAGTCCATACCCCTTTGTAGTCCAGAGTAAACTAGCACGTGCCGTGAATGTGGATGTTTATGCGTGAACGCCGCGCGAAGAGGGCGCGAACCCTTTGTCGCGGGACAAAATACCGACTCTGATGGCGGCTCCACATTAGTGCCGTGAAGCTCCGTAAACAGGCGTGAACGAGAATGTGGACGGTTTTCACGGGGTTCACGCGCGTTCACGGGTGCTGTTCCCCGATCAGAGTCGGTATTTTGTCCCGCGACAAAGGGTTCGCGCCCCCTTCGCGCGGCGTTCACGCGTACACATCCACATTCACGGCCCCGTGCTAGTTTACTTCGGACCTATGCTTCGGACTACAAAGGCGTACGGACGTGAGCAGTCGCTGCGTGCGCGATTAAATATAGTCACGCGTGAACGTTTGGAATAACGAAACTGAAATGGTCTTTTTTAGAACATTACCATTATGAAAATGTACTGTCAAAGTAATTGCAGCAGCAGCTTCTACGTCCATTTCGCGGCAGGTTTCACGAACGATTGTGAGCATCCCGTGAATGTGGAGGGCACGACTTGTGCCGTGAATTCATGGCGTGCATTCGCGCGTGAATTCACGGCACTAATGTGGAGCCGCCATTATACCATAGACGAAACCAAAGATAATATATACGAAACACTCTCTCTATCAGTCGTCCCATGCCGTCCACGAATACGTCACAGCGGCGCCTCGGCGAGCAGGGAGCCGGGCGGCTGTGGCGCGCGCGACGGGCGAGTGCTGGGAGAGGTTGGTGCGCGAGCGTGGCGGGCGGTATGAACAGCAGGTGACTCCGCGCTCGTAGGTAACACTCGGGCACGTACGGCTTTAGTACCCTTCCGACAAGACCCACACAGTCTATCTTGTCTTTGATTACATTTAAGACGAACCTTACCAGGGCCAAGTTTCTCCTCAGGTCGAGTGAGTCGTAACCTAGATGTCCGTCTAAGAAACGAGTGGGATACATGAAGGCACAAAGTACGTAAAGCGGCGGTCGCGCGATTTTTTATTTTGTGATGAAGGTGTTTATTGATTTCGATAATAGGGTCGTAATATATACTCGTCACACTGTGCCATAAATTTACGACCACCCGGATCACCGTCAAAAACTACGAATCCAAGCCATAAACTAGTTAAAAAAACGTTTCGTTCTGTTCTACGGAAAGTACAATAAAACGCAGAGAAAATATTATGATGAATCAAGAAAACATTTTATTAAAAGAATTATAAATTCAACTAATGCTTCTTCTCATGAACAACATGTTTTACATGTTTCTTCTTGAATTTGTCCATTTGAACCTTGACTTTAACCTTGACTTCCAATCTCTTGAGAAGTTTTGCCATTTCGCGATCTTCAGAAGAACTGCTTTCACTGCTGCTTGGTCCTTGGCCTTCATCAGAGTGGTCTTCATAAGACTGTGATCCCACACCAATGTCTTCATCAGAGTGGTCTTCATCAGAGTGGTGTCCCCCAGAGTCGTCTTCATCAGAGTGGTGTCCCCCAGAGTGGTCTTCATCAGAGTGGTGTCCCCCAGACTGGTCTTCATCAGAGTGGTGTCCCCCAGACTGGTCTTCATCAGAGTGGTGTCCCCCAGAGTGATCTTCGTCAGAGCTGTCTTCTCCAGAATCTGGTCCCGGGAACTCTAGTTCTTCGAAGTTAATATAGGTGACGTCACGCAGCCATTGGTGGAATGGACCAGGGCGGATAAAACCTGTAAATTTTAAAATGAGATTCATATTCTAAGTTTACAGAAAAACGGACTCCTTGAAGTTGATAAAAAAATATATACATATCACAGTCTCTCCCCTCCCTCACCTTGTCCATTTCTTTCACCCCCCCCCCCCCCCTCTGTCCTTCGCTGTCTCCTTCCCTCTCACTCTCCTTTTTACCGTCTCTTTCTTTCTTTTCTTTCACTCGAGAAGCGTTTTATACACAAAACCATAGAAAACCTATCAAGATAGAATGGTGAAGTAGGCGCCACACGCGCGCCAACGATGTGTAATATATTGCTCAAACGCTTACTCGTTTCGCGCCGAGTCAAGGTCGGGTAAACATCAACAAAAAAATATGCAAAAGGGTCATATTGCGCGATTTATAACTGCACAACTGTATCTCTCACAAGGAACGTGACTGCGAGGCATAAATTGTGAGCGGGAGGGGCGTGCTGTGTCCGAAAATCGACACGCGCGAGACTGAAGCAAACAAGTTATATACCCCTTCTACCTATATCCGCTTCTGTCAACGATCTCTATGTACTACTAGATGGAGCGTTCCAAACAATCGATCTGTTCCACGCAAGTAGTTACAACTCTTTCACATTCACAATGAAACTTGTGCAGTTACTACGCAGAACATTTAATTATTTACTAAATATTGACATTATTTACCCGTAGCGTCAATATTTAGTAATAATTAAATGTTCACAAGTTTCGTTGTGAATGTGAAAGAGTTGTGGATGCTTGCGTGGAACAGAGCGATTGTTTGGAACGCTCCATCTAGTAGTACATAGAGATCGTTGGTTTCTGTGCACAAAACATTGTAACATAATTCCCCGGGTATATGGACTGCAGGTTTATGGTCAGCGACCACCGCTAGCCATCAGGCAGGCTGTCTGTCCGTTTGCCTGCATTTTAAACAAAAAACGACAGCTTTTCCCTACTACGGAGAGAGACTCTCGGCATACAATAACCATGATATCTCTTCAAAAACCATCAGATAAGTACGGTAAAGGTTCGTCCCAAGAAACTAATTATTAGGAGCATAATTTTTAAGCTATTTTGTACTTTCTAACATTATAAAACATCAATCAGGCCTCCTCAACCCGTCTGGCCAGCGCGGGGAGTGTAGGCCAGACGGGTTGGGGAGGCCGTCTGTCTCCGGCAGATGAGAGAGGGTTGTGCTCCTGCAGTGGAGACATAAATAACCTGATGATGATTGGCGTCTACTGTAGTAGAATAAGGCTGTATTAACAAAGCGTACATTTAAGTGGAAAATAATTATGGAAAGTGGAAAATCAGTATTTACCAGCTGGAAATCCGGAGTGGCATCCGAAATCACCACCAGCCACGAAGGAGGTGACTCCTATGAGGATTGGCTCTCCGGCGGGATTCACATGGACCAGCGGTCCACCGCTGTCGCCCTGTGGAAGCACATTTGATTTTGTTTATTTAACTAATTGCCGTGAGGCGAATGCACAACTAACTACGCTTCCCCTTGCTGGATAGGTGGATTGGTGATCGCCTAATAATGCTGCTATGTCCATAAGAACAGCTGGACAACTTCTTCGCCATTACCTTGTCTAAAACGTGCGTCTGTGTGCGTAAACTATCGAGAGGGACAAATTATACGTCAAAAATTAACTGCTTCTCGCCATCGTGCTTTAATTTGCGAGCGACGTTATTCTAGCCGTGTGGTTCCCGGTAGAGTAGAATAGGACCACTCCAACTCTTCCCGTGGATGTCGTACAAGGCGACTAAGGGAATACATTATAAAACATCAATCAGGCCTCCCCAACCCGTCTCGCCAGCGCGGGGAGTGTAGGCCAAATCCTCTGTCTGTCTCCGGCAGGTGAGAGGGTTGTGCTCCTGCAGTGGAGACAAAAATAACCTGATGATGATTTAACTAATCAATACAAATAAAACTTAAAAGGCACAGATTATAAAACACATTTTCCATAAATTAATAATTGGAAAATTTGGGAAATTTGACTTCCCAAGAGTTATATGTTATTTTATATAGACAGGAGCTTCGGGCGGTATAATCACATGTCTAAGAATAAGTAATAGAACACTTTTGAATTTTTTGTCTGTTAGTTTTTGCACGCATCACTAAAAACTAAGCCGATTTTGATGCACTTTTCATAGAAACATAGGTCTTGACTCGGAGTAACCTTTAGTCTTTAGTTCATCGCAATCGGATTACTCAATCAACATTTATTGGCATTTTTAATTTTCAAATACATTAGTAGGTATACAAACAAAGAAGTAAGTATAATTATAATGTTCGGTGCAATTCAGAGTGCGATGAGTTAGGTTAGGACTACATTTGAAGCTGTAATGGGCGTGGGTGTGGGAGTGGTCAACGGACGCTACGGTTAAATAATGTCAATATTTAGTAAATAATTAAATGTTTTAAGTAGTAACTGCACAAGTTTCAAAGTGAACGTGAAAGAGTTGTGGCTACTTGCGTGGAACAGAGCGATTGTTTGGAACGCTCCATCTAGTAGTACATACAGATCGTTGGGAGCGATGCTTTTTTTGCATAATTCCGAGATAACTGGTTTATCTCAGTATTACGACGATTCTGTTACGTCAACTATGCAACTACACTCGATGATTAATAATAATCAGCATGAAGAACGAGCTTGTACCTGGCACACAGACTGCGAGGTGACGTTGAAGTAGCGAGCGCAGATGGAGTTGTCCGTGATGATGCTGCCGAAGGTCTGGAAGCAGTTGGAGTTGGCCACGCCTCGCAGATACACCCAGTTCAGGACTTCAGGGGTCGCGCCTGGGTCACACACAAACATGTTTTTCATTATTTAAAACATGTTTACTATTGTTATTTAATGGGCCCGATTCTGAAGGCACAACGTTAAAATTTGACAGCACTAAAATGGGTTTCGTCTTTATCTTCATAATACTGTGTGACAAGGATAGCAACAGTTTTAGTGCTGTCAAATTTTAACGTTGTGCCTTCAGAATCGAGCCCATTATTTATTTATTTATGTTTAAAACTGTTTAAATTGTTTAAAACATGTTATATATTAAAAAAAAACTGTTTTTTCTCCAACCCTGAATTCGTACCCCTTGAAGAAATGGACAATAAGTCAATAGACCTTATACTCGTGGCTCGTATCGCGGCAGTACGTCTATGGACATCGTATTGTTTTCCTCAACAAGGCGGCGATGTTGTTCGCAACACATCACGTCAAGGGGTATCACGGGGCAGAAAGTGGGCGAAAGAAAGCCACTTTGCGACATTAGATTGTCACATCGTCTCTGCCTACGCCTCTGGGACTAATACGTGAGCATTACGTCCCGACTTCTGGCCCGAGGGAGTATTATAGTGTTTAGACGTTTTAGGGATTCAACGACTAAAATCTCAAAAATAGTGTGATAAACTTTTTTTTTTTTTAAATAAATAAGTAAATATCTCAGACATACACACCAATTATCCAGTCCCAAACTAGGCAGAGCCTGTGCTATGGTTACTAGATAACGGATAGACATACTTAAATATAAACATCCAAGACTTGAGTACAAACATTCATATTCATCATACGAACATTTGCCCCTAGCGGGATTCGAACCCGCAACCTCCGGGGTGGCAGTCCGAGAGTTACCCGTTCCGCCACGGAGGTCGTCAAATTAATTATGTTAATTAAGGTTATAATAATGTATGTATTTCTAGGTTAAGGTATTCTATGGGCCAAGTTGCCTAATAATAAACGATTTATTATTATTATGTATGTATATTTCATTCCAGATTAATAGTCCTATGAAAACCAACGCTATTTACGTCTCGGTAACATATACATGAAAGGGTCACCAGCAGCAAAAATAGGTTTGTATTACCAAGTAAACTTTGCGGTCCACTTAGGAACACCATCTATTGTGTATTTTGTTTTCGAGACGCAAATGCGTTTGTTTTCATAGGACTATTAATCTGGAATGAAATTTATGTATGTATGGACAAGCTTTCCTAGGGAATGAGCTTTCTGTAATGTCTTACCTCCAGTCCAAGTTCGTCCATAACCACTTGAGTACAATATTTCTCCGTCGTAGTTTCTGAAGGCTTCCGCCGACGACTGCAGACGGATCGGCCGCAGGTTAACTAAACAACACAGAGCAAGTATATTTTAGTGCTGAAATCAACATCAACAGCTAATTTAGTTCCCACTGTTAGGCAGTGGGAACTGGGAACTAAATCGAAATAATAATCTAATAACTTCGCGTGAAAAAAAATGGGGGAAGGGGGTCTAAGGATAAGTAATAGAACACATTTCAATCATTTTTGGAATTTTTGTCTGTTTGTCTGCGAGTTTGTGCACGTAGCACTTAAAAACTACTGAACGCATTTTGATGGACTTTTCACAAAAACATGGGGGTTAATTTAACATTTAGTCTTTATTGCATCGCAATCGGCTAACTCAATCAAAAGTTATAGACATTTTTAGTTTTCAAATACATTAGTAGGTAGGGTTAGTATGCAATATATTGCAGATAATAGTATTTCCGTACTTTGCGATGAGTTACATTTGGAGTTGCGGTGGGAATTAGAGTGGGCGTGGGCGTAGGAAAAGGAGAGTAGGTGTGGGAGCGGGAGCGGGAGCGGAAGCGGAAGCGGAAGCGGAAGCAGAAGAGGGAGCGGGAGAGGGAGAGTTAGTCTAATAAATAAGCTTATTACCTGTAAAAGTGAGAGAGATCTGCAGCCGGATGACGGTGACGTCGTTGGGCTGCACCACCTGCGGCAGCTGGCTGTTGTAGGTGGGGTGGTTGTAGTACTCCGTGGACTCGCCGATGTACTCCGCGCTCGTCAGGTTCACCAGCCCGGCGCGGATCACCAGCGTCACGCGGCTGGCGGACGATAGAAACAAGTAAGATAGATATTTATTCGCGATCACAACATACAGATCACATTACATTCATCATCATCAGGTTATTTTTCGTTCAACCACGCTTATCTCTATTATTTGGTGTTGTACCAAAGTTTTTATTAGTGTTTACAAGGTGTATCGTGGTTAAGACTCCACCTGATAACACTAATTTTTCGCCTGGCGACAACGATCTCTATGTACTACTAGATGGAGCGTTCCAAACAATCGCTTTCCACGCAAGTAGCCACAACTCTTTCACATTCACAATGAAACTTGTGCAGTTACTACTCAGAACATTTAATTATTTACTAAATATTGACATTATTTAACAGTAGCGTCAATATTTAGTAATAATTCAATGTTCTGCGTAGTAACTGCACAAGTTTCATTGTGAATGTGAAAGAGTTGTACTTACTTGCGTGGAACAGAGCGATTGTTTGGAACGCTCCATCTGGTAGTACATGTATTCTCTTTGGTAGTACATGGAGATCGTTGCCTGGCGGCGTAGCGTTGCATATCCCGTAGGAATTCCGTATTTTCCTGGAGTAATAAATTGTTTATGCCCATCGTGCATATTGCCCATCTAGAAACAATCAGCATTCCAACAACGAAAAATGATTAAAATCGGATGTAGCTACATACATTTTCGAAATAAATTAAACTTCTAATAATTTTGTACATAATTTTATTAAGCAATATGTTATTCAATTAAATTAATCATTTAAATTACAAACATTATTTTATTACAAGACCAGACCTAATGCAAAATAAGGTATGTCTTATTGTCGTAGAAAGGCAAAGGAATCGCGAATGGTAATAGATCATTCAGCGTAGAGAAATATGGCTTATAATAAAATTAGAAGAAAAACAATGTAGATATAAACTAATATCACTTACACCTCATACATGAAGCAAAATAATTTTTCGTAGCTCATAGTTTCACCTCAAAGTTTTTACCTTCATGATTGACACTAATTGGTTATTAAATTAGATTACAGATGCGCATTAAAATCGTCTGTTATCTAATTTAATAAGCAATTAGAGTCAAGCCTGAAGAAAAAACTTTGAGGCGAAACTATGAGGTACGAAATATTATTTTGCTTTGTGGTATGAGGTGTAGTTTTATCAAATTCGGTTGTTTGGAAAATATGTTTATTATTTTTTAAATTCACTACTGTAAAATCCTATTTTGGCGCTTCAGCTTGCCTTTCCAGCGACGATATGCATTTGACATTATAATAAAGTTTTGAACCGTTTATTATTTATTATATGTAGGGTATAGGGAAAAATATGGCAGAGTTTCAAATACAATATCACAAAATACAAAACATACATATATGTATTGTATATTTTCTGATAATGTAATTTAAACTATGGATTTAGACCGTCTCGTTGGCCTAGTGGCTTGGTCATTGACCTCGAGCGCCAGAGGCCGTGGGTTCGATTCCCACTGGGACCGACAACTTTGTACAATTTGTACAAGTTGGTCCCGGTCTGGATGTTATATTTGTGAATTGTTTATTTATTTAATAAGATTTATTTATTTATTTTGGGCATGACATGTTTTTCCCTGTACCCTTTACATTATATAAATATTACATCCCTACCCACATATTATATTTTAGTAAACTATGTATGAAGGTAAATTATATTTTTGTATATCATTAATATTCATAGCAAACTGTATTCTTATCATATCACATTATGTAGTAGAAACTATTTATTACGTAAACGATAAAAACCTTCTAAATAAAGCAATTACCAACACTCCTAAAAAAATCTCCATCGCCCAAAGGTCGCCTGGAAAAAATCACTGAAAGCGACTAGGCCGCCATTCATCCTTCTAGGTTACGTTGTTATAAACAAATTTTCTTATATTTTTGTGCACAATAAAGTTATTTGATTAGAAAAAAAAAACAATCCGTCTCCACTTATTTCCATAACAACTTATGAATGTCCTCAAAACTAGACCTTACATAAATGTCACGACTTAGATCATCACAAGTTGTACTAATTATATCATCCTTAAGTCCTTGCACTTCTTCATTAAACAACCGCTCAGCTTCATCAATAGCCGCGTAATTCCCTTGGCAATCACAAGTTTTAGAAATATTCTGCAAACGTTCAAAAATGATACGGTTCCTGATGTTAACGTAGATGCCGTTATCAGGAAATCTCTTGTCTGGACCAACTGAAACTCCATTAAACTTCAGCAGAGCACGAATTTTATCGCGCCCCGAACTTGTTCGGAACCTCTCACGCCGCACCTCGTTACATACATTTTCAAGCAACGAGCAGTTCACGTAAGCGTGGAATTTCAATTTCTCGTGACGCCATTTCCAGTTCACGTAGCCAGAACTTTTTGCATTCATTTTCTGTTGAATATTTAGTATCACAGTCACTACGCAAAAATATAGTACGCGATTTGCCTTGGTTAGATAATTTGCCACGAAATAAAGAAGGGCGAGTAAATAAGTACTGTCCCATCCAATAACCATGCAAGGTAAAAAGCCTCTCTGCACCTTCCGATACTACCTAATAATCGAAAAACATCGTATAGTGTTTAGGACGGTCTTCCGATCCGATAAAAACACATAATAATTAACGATTGACGAATTTTACAACAATAGAGTTCGAAGCTTCTTTTTGAGAAAGTATTAAATAATTCATTTTGAATATATAGTCTAGCCAGCGCGGGGAGTGTAGGCCATGTCCTTCGGCAGATGAGAGAGGGTTGTGCTCCTGCAGTGGAGACATAAATAACCTTTTGATGATGATGATATAGTATTTTTAATGTGATTCGCCACACATCACGCCAAGTGGTATCACGAAATGAAAAGCGGACGAAGGAAAGTCGCTTTGCCAAGTTGGATCGCGCAAAGTGCCGATACAATATCGTCTTTGCCCACCCCTCTGGGACCAGGCGTGAGCATTATGTATATATGTAATATGTATTTTTAAAGAACTCGAAAATAAAAGCGGTTACAAAATGCCATCTAACTTTCTATAAAAACAAAAATCACCCAGTCCGTCTTTTTAGGAGATATGTGTAGATTTTTGACTCCTTAGCTTTAGCGTTTTTACCTTTCCATTGTCAATAATATTTTTTCACACTGTTAATCGGATCTACACACTTTCAGAATACCTAATATCGGATAGAATCGTAAGGTGTAAAGCGTATTTAAATTGCTACAAGCGAACACTAAAGTGTGGCCACTAAATGTAGTATTTTTTTTGAAACTACCCTTCATTTTGGTTTAAATGACTGATATTGTACAACGGATACACGAGTGAGACACAACACTTATATCCAACTGTATCTGTCTCCCTTTATTCGTATGGATCATTAGTAGGGAAGGTTATTATGCAATATAACAAGGAAGTATAATTTTAATGTACCGAACATTTCAGTGGGAGTGGGAAGCTGTAGTCCACGCGAGCGGAGCCGCGGGCACAGCTAGTATTGAAATATGTGTTGCTATAACACACATCTTTACATTATAGCTAAAGTCTGTGACGGCCCTAACAATATAACGCATACAATGAAATGCAAGGGATTTGGAGGAGTGGGGCGCGCCGTCGTGGACTGTACAGGAGACACTCACCCCGCAGTGCAATGCGCGGCGGAGCACACCCAGTTGGGGTGTATGACAGAGCCCCCGCATGAGCTCACGTCGCCCACGAAGCCCACCATGCGCAGGGACACCTGATGCGGGTGCTGCCCTAAATGCGCCTCCCAGCCCGACACGATGCGTGTGCTCGGCGACTCCAGCTCTTCTGAACGCAAAGAGATAACGGATTAATGACGTTGCCCAGTTATAATGTAAAACTAAAATTTGCACGCCATGGATGGCAGAATATGTGAAACTGTTTTCATTGTATTCCATATTATTTTTACCATATTCTAGTAAATAAATTGTCATTCATTCAGCCACCCACACCCTAGTGAAGCGCGCGAGAGCCGCTGTAGCCGGTTGGTTGTGCACTCGCCTCACGATCATGAGGTCCTGGTACAAGCCCCGCCCGTACCGATGAGTTTTACGAAACTTAAGTACGGTTTATTTATAATACCACAGGCTTTTCGTTGAAGGAAAACATCGTAAGGAAACAGGCACATGCCGAAGAAGAAATTCTGAGGCGTATGTGAAGTACACCAAATCGGCACCGTTGTTGGTGGGCACAAAAGATCCTGAAGGGTCGAAGTGTCGCCAGGTGTTCCTGGCCCCCTGAGAAGATAAGAAGCGCGCGAAGACGGTAAAAGTAATGGGTCCCACTGTGTACAATCCCCACTGAGGACGCCATCTCCGAGCCTACCTACTTTCAAAAAGAGACTGCGCCTGGCTTGTCACGCAGACATTTTATAGCTATGAAGAGTTCTTTCAGAACTCATTGCCTTAATTATATTTCATTTAAGAAATTGTATCTACGTCTTAACTATGTGCATACAACTGAGGCGGCCCTGGCAAGTTTTTTTATTGTGGTGCGAGATCTCATCTTAAAATTATGTAAAAATAAAAGTTGGACGCCATGGATGAAAGAATATGTGAAACTATTCTAATTGTATAACATAATATTTTTACCATATTCTTGTAAATATTTCATCCATTCATTTACATTAATTAATTAATTATTTATTAGTTCGTTTGTTTGTCCGTCCGTCCATTCATTCATTTATTCTTTATTCTCCAATCCATTAATTCATTCACTCATTCACGCATTCCTCTGGTCCCGCGCTGTTTTCTTCGTGTCCTATTGTAGTGATTTGTAAGTTAATGCTAACATTTCGTGATCTTCCTTCAACTTAAGACGTAATGTTTATACACAACGATCTCTATGTACTACTAGATGGAGCGTTCCAAACAATCGCTCTGTTCCACGCAAGTAGCCACAAGTCTTTCACATTCACTTTGAAACTTGTGCAGTACTACTCAGAACATTTAATTATTTACTAAATATTGACATTATTTAACCGTAGCGTCAATATTTAGTAATAATTAAATGTTCTGCGTAGTAACTGCACGAGTTTCAAAGTGAATGTGAAAGAGTTGTGGCTACTTGCGCGGAACAGAGCGATTGTTTGGAACGCTCCATCTAGTAGTATATAGAGATCGTTGTTTATACATAACATTGACCCTATCCATTGGTGCCATAACAATACGATGATTTATTTCGTATTCTATTGGTTAATTTACCGGTTCTGTTAAAAGACTTTTTTAATCATCATCAACCTGTAAGATTCCACTGTTGGACATAGGCCTCTCCCAAGGCTACTGAACCTGATCCTCGGCTCTTTTCATCCAGTCTCTGCCAGCCGCCTTATGCAGATCGGTGCAGGGGACTACATTACGCCTGCCCAGTCGCAGTCTTTACGGTAATCGGTTCTCGAACAGATATAACCAGTCCACTGCTACTTCAACATACTAACTTTTTGAAATCTATGAAAGCATACTTTATATTATTATAAATAAAACTAAAAATGAAGTCTTCTCCGAGCAAAATTTGCTATCTTTAATATTTAAGAACCAGTATAATTCTATAGATAAAAGAATACCTTGACTGATTATCTTAGATAATTTATCTATCCTAGAAAGAACAATGGCGAGATTGGACTCAAAAATAAAGAAAAAACGTTCCACAAATAACGTACATAACTGCTAAAAAACTTTTTAAATTCCCTTAGGAGTTGGAATTTCACGTGTATGATATCATTAGGCAACTAGAATCTTACCTCTCTTTTTGACATTTTCAATGAAATCTACGTCAACATAATCTGATACCACCTGAAACAAATAAATAGGTATACATTACTGGACCGCCACGTGGCCGTTGGGGCAGACGAGTTCTGGAGTGGAGACCGCGGATCGGCACTCGCAGGGTGGGACGCCCCGCCGCCAGGTGGACCGACGACCTGAAGAAGGTGGCCGGAAGCGGCTGGATGCGGAGGGCAGAGGACCGGGTGTGGTGGCGTTCATTGGGGAAGGCCTATGTTCAGCAGTGGACTCCTAGAGGCTGATATGATATGGTGGACCGCCACTGCCGCAAAACAGCAAAACTGTTTCGGTTTTAAAAGTATCTTGTTATACCTGGCGACATTTCAACTCTATGGGACTTTTGTGTCATCCCCTCTGTTTATATGAAGCTTCCATCCCCAAGACTCCGCTGCATGAAAGCTGTTTGCAGCTAAGGGCCTGTAGTCCTTTAGTTTAGGGTAAGCCTCACCGTGTGCCGTGTGGTTTCCGGTAGAGTAGAATAGGACCACTCCAACTCTTCCCGTGGATGTCGTACAAGGCGACTAAGGGAATACATTATAAAACATCAGTCAGGCCTCCCCAACCCGTCTGGCCAGCGCGGGGAGTGTAGGCCAAATGCTCCGTCTGTCTCCGGCAGATGAGAGAGGGTTGTGCTCCTGCAGTGGAGATAAAAATAACCTGATGATGATCCTTAGATCCTTAGATCCTCCGGTAACCTAAATATTCCTCTACTGTCCTAGGCTTATGCTCCAATCACCATTGCCAGCCAGGTTGGTGATCTCAGAACATGACGATGAGACGATGATGTTGCTCATCGCCTGGATAGCCTTTACAATCGCCTTGCACGAAATCCAGAGGAATAATTTATCCAGTTGGAGTTCTGGAGTGGAGACCACGGATTGGCACACGCAGGGTGGGACGCCCCGCCGCCAGATAGACCGGCGACCTAACCGCTCGGCTACGACTTTTGGTTTAGCGGGACACGGCGCGGTTTCGGCAGGCGGAGGGTTGGCCGCTGATTTCGGCGCCTCGTGGCGTGCTGCAAACATTTTTGTACATTTGTTCTCGCCGCTCGCCGCCCCGCTCCTAGCTGCCGCTGGCGGCAAGGTCGTGGCCGAGCTGTAAAGGTGGCCGCGGAAGCGGCTGGATGCGGAGGGCGGAGGACCGGGTGTGGTGGCGTTCATTGGGGAAGGCCTATATCCAGCAGTTGACGTCTAAAGGCTGATATGATGATGAATCTATCCAGATTCGACTAGCACACCAAAAGACATTAGTTTAAGAGTCATAATTGCTTCTTACCTGCGTGACCGCCAGAGCCAAGAGAAAACAACCCGTTTTCCAAGCCATCTTAATCCCCACTGATTTTATTTAGGAAGCTAATATCAATTGTACGGTAGCAATAGGATTAACTTTCCAATCAATGTAAGCTCCAGATAGAGCAATGATATCTGATACGCATTGATTAATAGGCTGATAATAGGGTGCTTGGACTAACTCTTGTAATTCCTTGTAAACAATTAGTACCTACGTAGTAAAAACCCAGATGCGCTGATTTCAATATTCATGTGGACGTCGCATTATGCCCCAAAAACTCAGATTCTGTGCCGCAACCGTTTAAGAGATACAATCTGTTAAGTGGAAAGGTTAGTGTGGATCCCGGCTTAGAATAAGGCCACCCCTATCTTTCCCGTGGGTGTCGTCAAGGCGACTGGGCAATTGCACCAGAGACGGGCAGCCAGAGCAGCGTTCTCCTGTGTGTGTATGTTAAGATCATTACTGCGATCACCAATCCGCCTGCCAAGCGTGGTGATTATGGCAAATCCCCCAATGGACGTCTAACCAAAAGTGGTATTCAATTGGGGCCTATGTAGGCCTATGTCCAGCAGTGGACGTATTTAGGATGATGATGAAGTGGAAAGTACTTAAATAATGTTACTACGGGTAATGCCTAGTTCAATCACATAATATAAGGTACAGGGGGACCAAGTTAAGGACCGTCGGAGGACATACATACATACATAATGCTCACGCCTTGGTCCCAGAGGGGTAGGCAGAGACGATGGATCGCCACTTTGCGCGATCCTGACACACCTCACTAGCCTCACTCACATTCATCAACCTTTTCATACACCTCCTTCTATTCTTCTCACTGCGGACCCCAGCCTTTTTGAGGACGTTGCTAATTTGATCCTTGAATGTCCTCCTAGGACGACCTCTAGCTGTACTTCCTTCCACATTCGCACTGTATATTACTTATTTCACTCATACGCTCACATAAATAAAATCAAAAAAAAATCAAAATCAAAATATTTATTAGCCATGTAACAGGGTACGTTGCATTTAGCCAGTCAAATTTACAATAATACTTAAATTAACCGTAAATAATTGCAATATGTACTTATAATCTACTTTTCAGTCATCAGACATCGTCATGGAAGTGAACATTTCTAATATACGAATATATTTGTAATGGATTGGCCCGTATAACCGCGAGGTTGGGAGGGCCAAATGGAATTACTTCAATTATTAGTCTTCGTGCATTACCAACATTACCAGCGTTAAACTACTATCCAAATTAGACAATGAATTCTTCTTTAGGATATTATATACACTTGTCTAGTCCCAAACTAGAGTTTTCTCCACTGCTACGGGAATTAACTAATATTAATTAAGGATAGGACAATTTACAAATATAATATCCAGACCTGGACTAACTTGTAGGTACAAATTGAATAAAGTTGTCTGTTCCTAGCGAGAATCGAACCCAGAACCTCTAGCGCTAGAATGACCAAGCCACTAGGCCCAAGATCCAAGGTTCTGCAAAGCTAAAGGTATTCGTATTTTCTGCATTATTAAAGGTATTTCCCCTCTAACTAGCGTCCATTTTCTCCACTCTATATCATCATCATCAGGTTATTTTCGTCTCCACTGCAGGAGCACAACCCTCTCTCATCTGCCGGAGGCAGACGGAGGTTTTGGCCTATACTCCCCGCGCTGGCCACACGGGTTGGGGAGGCCTGATTGATGTTTTATAATGTATTCCCTTAGTCGCCTTGTACGACATCCACGGGAAGAGTTAGAGTGGTCCTATTCTACTCTACCGGAAACCACACAACATAGTATAGTTATAGTTATCTAACAATGCTGTGAAATACGTACGTTTGACATCCAGTCGTCGACCAGTCGTCGAAGCCCTTTCGGTCCCCCACTATAGGTACATGGCCGTAGATCTACGTGTCTGAGCTGAAGTGACGTCATCTAAGAGCCGCGGTAGCCGGATTGGGTGCACTCGCCTCACGTTCTTGAGTTCAAACCCCGCCCGTACCACTGGGTTTTCCGAAACTTAAGTACGGTTTATCTATAATATCACAGGCTTTTCGGTGAAGGAAAACATCGTGAGGAAACCTGTACATGCCAAACAACGATCTCTATGTACTACTAGATGGAGCGTTCCAAACAATCGCTCTGTTCCACGCAAGTAGCCACCACTCTTTCACATTCACAATGAAACTTGTGCAGTTACTACGCAGAACATTTAATTATTACTAAATATTGACGCTACGGTTAAATAATGTCAATATTTAATTAAGACGCTTCTTTGGAGTATAATATATGTCAGATTGGAGCAAAGCAGTAGCGGCATGACTAGAGTCGAAGAAAAACGTCGGCTGCAACTTGGGGGGAACGAGCGGACGTAGGAATCGAACCTAAGATCTCTCGCAAGCAAACGTCCGACCTACTAAGCCCTATAAGGCACGTAATCACTGAAGGTGGTCAAATTACGAATAAACGATGATAATAGCTATTAATATAATAACGTACTTAAAGGTTTTGATTAGACAGTAATCGATAAGGCTCTGACGTAGGAACAGCAGCTAATTACTTAGTAATCAAACTCATAGCTCATAGGTGTTAACACGCCATTATCATTAGATCACTATCACGTGGTTTCTATGTACGGGCGCTTTCAGTCATGTGGTTTCCGTACAGCCCATATGCTCAGGATTAGGGGGCTACTCCGTATTATCATCTTCAGCATTTCGGATAATATCCGTCGATCTAAAAGTTACATTTTGTACTCTTTAACGGGTCATGTGACATATTGTGACAAGCGTTTAAATATCGTAGTTAGACGGTAGTTTGTGCATCGAAAATTATTTGCGAAAAAAATTGGGGGTCTAAGGATAAGTAACTGAACACATTTCAATCATTTTTGAAATTTTTGTCTGTTAGTTTGTGCATGCATCACGTAAAAAGTACTGAACCGATTTTGATCTAATTTTCACAAAAACATGGGGCTTCACTTGGAGTAACATTTAGTCTTTATTTCATCGCAAACGGCTATCTCAATCAAAAGTTATGGGTATTTTTAGTTTTCTAATACATTAGTAGGTATGCAGTACAACAAAGTATTTATCCTCCGTCTGTCTCCGGCAGATGAGAGAGGGTTGTGCTCCTGCAGTGGAGACAAAGATAACCTGATGATGATGATGATAACAAAGTATAATTAATATTCGGTGCAATTAGATTGCGATGAAACAGAACTTAGGACTATAATTGGAGCTGTAGTGGGCGTGGGATAGGATTGGGAGCGGGAGTGGGAACGGGAGCGGATTGTATAGTCCACGCGAGCGGAGCCGCGGGCACTCTGCCTAATAAATACTGTTTCTGTCCAAAAAGCGAATCTGCCGAACAACGCGCATCTCCTCTAAATATTACTACGTATGCTGGGTAGGCGGGTGCTGAGCTCGTTGTTTCAGAATTGCAATCCGTGATGGTGGACCTGGATCCATAGTAACGGAGTTCAATGCTATTGCTTACCACCTGTTTTTATCTTATAGTCGTCTCGTACGTTAGTAATGTCAGTAAATTGTTCACGTCACTGGCAATGTATACGCTTCTACAAAAAACGGGTAGTTCCCAATTGTTTTAAAGATGTGTTGCGTGAAGTTTGTTGCGCCGTTTCTTCTTCACAGCGCTAACACCTAGGAAGCGGTAGTCGGTAGTCGATAAACTACTATACCAAGTGTACTCATATGCAATAAATGATTTTGACTTTGACTTTTATAGAACTAAATAAATAAATTAAATATCTGACATTCACACCAATTATCCAGTCTCAAACTAGACAGAGCCTGTGCTATGGTTACTAGATAACGAATACACATACTTAAATAAATATATAAACGTCCAAGACTTGGGTGCAAACATTCATATTCATCATACGAACATTTGCCCCTAGCGGGATTCGAACCCGCAACCTCCGGCGTGGCAGTCCGAGAGCTAACTGACGTCACCGGGACAAGATAAAAAGAAAAAAATTCTCAATTATTCCATAGAACATTTAGTATCACTTTCTCAAATTGTTCTATAGAACAAGATAACAAGACTCCTTGATGATTATAACTGATAACATGATGTTCACAAATTGACAAAAATTCGTGATAATATATTTTTTTTAATGTAACTCTTTTGGAAAAAAACAAAAATTGTCTTATTTTGTCCCGGTGAGACGTCAATTCTATAGAACAATTGGGAACTGCCCCAAATAACTACCAGACAAATATCGATTTTGTCATTTTGCATTATTTCTTTCTTGACATGGCCGCGGATGGTGTTAACCAGGGTTGGCATGTTTTAAACAAAGTGATAAAACATCTGTTTTAAACATGTTTTTTATTATTTAAAACATGTTTTTAATTGTTTAAAACTGTTTAAATTGTTTAAGACGTGGTTTAAAACATGTTTTATATATAAAAAAAACTGTTTTTTATCCAGCCCTGGTGATAACGCAACTTTGACAGCCGTCTCGGACCTCACAGATCATAAATAACCGCCATAATATCATCATCGGTCTGCAATAGTCCACTGCTGGACATAGGCCTCCACTGAACCCGATCCTCGGCTCTTCAGCCGTTTTACGCAGATCGTCGCTTCATCTAGCCATGGGGAGTCTCATACTACGCCTGCCCAGTTGCGGTCTCCACTCGAGAATCGGCTCTCCGACAGACGTGACCAGCTACTGCTACTTTAACGTACTAACTATTTGAGCTATGTCGAAGACTAATTCTCTGGTGGATCACCTCATTTCGGATCCTGTAGCTTAAAGAAACTCCGAGCATAACTCTTTCCACAGCCCGCTGAGCAATTTGACACGCAATATGTTAAAACAATAGAATTCTATTATCTGTGGTCATTGCCGCTCTTGCTTATGTCAGTCACCTGTCATTGTATTGTGTTGTGTGTGCTTTACAATATATTTTCTGCTAATATTCCCAGTTAGTTTTTCTTATAAATACCAAGCTGGTCGAGTCTCCATCGACATACAATACTATATTTATTTTTTCTTGCTATCGCGTTCCTATTAAATGTTTATGGTTAGTAAATAAAACACATCGCAAATATTGTCTATACATTTATAAAACATTCAGTGCAACAATGGACGCAGTCGACAGTCGAGCTGTCGGGCTGCGAGAGGTTTACCCCACAGTAACATATCACATCGTAGTCTACTACAGCTGACTGTTGGCCTAGGCTCTTGGCACTCGATACATATCTTGGCTATGATTTTAAACATAATATCGACAACAGAAAGTTAAAACTCTCGGTCGAAAATGACAACTACCTATACGCAAAATAGAATGACTGGGATTGATTTGCGATCTTGACATTTTGCTTTTTGACATTTAACGTTTTTGACATTATGCTCCGGATTTTTTGAAAATACTCCTCACAGGTCATCAGGAGGGATAAAATTTTCACACCTCATAGGTCTCCTCAAAGTTTTAGTAGTAGAATATTCCAATTAGTAGAATAATCTTCGCACCTCATAAGTCACCGTAAAGATTTTACCTTTATGATTGACACTAATTGGTTATTAAATTAGATTACAGATGAGTCAACTGTTATCTAATTTAATAACCAATTAGTAGAATAATCTTCGCACCTCATAAGTCACCACAAAGTTTTTACCTTCATGATTGACACTAATTGGTTATTAAATTAGATAACAGATGACTCAATTAGTGATTCACAAAACCAATTAGTGTTAATCATGAAGGTCAAAACGTTGTGGTGACTTAGGAGGTGCGAAAATTATTTTACTTTGTGGTATGACCTTTAGATCTGCCTTAATAAAACTATTAAAGTCCCTTTGATAATGATGACCTTAGGTCCTCATTACCTATTTTTATTTATAAATCAATCCATTTTTTTATTCCTGATGGGTTTACGCTTGACCTCAATCACGCCTGATGGTAAGTGATCATCCTTCACCTTGATAATGTACCATAGACTATGATATGTTATCAAGGTGATATGATGATGATCAAACAAGATTACTAAAGACTATGATTCATAGCGCACTGCACGTACAATATAATAAAATTTTCAGGGCCTTGTTAGGGCTTCCCCGATACTGCAGCGCGTCAGGGATGTTCGCAGAGCTCACATACACGATTTTGATGCTATAATGCGTCAGATAGCGAGCTCTCTGATGCACAGGCTGCAGGTCGGCGCTAACGGGATCCTGAAGATGATAGACGAGAGGTTCGACGGCCCCATCGTCAGACACTGGGTGGGGCTGTTGAAACCTGTTTTTATGTATTTAATAAACTAGCTTATAAGTTTACTAAGATAGTGGGCTCGATTCTGAAGGCACAACGTTAAAATTTGACAGCACTAAAACTGTTGCTATCCTTGTCACACAGTATTATGAATATAAAGACGAAACCAATTTTAGCGCTGTCAAATTTTAGATGTGTGCCTTCAGAATCGAGCCCAGTATTTAAGTTTTACTAACAATATGGATGTATTATTATTCTGATTTAAATAAATAATAATAATAGTCCCCGAGTGCCAAGCCTAACAAACGGCCACAAATACTACTTACATTAATTAAATTTATTAACACTGGTAACATCGATTTGGTTTTTCTACAATCACCATGAAAAACTTTAAGAACACCAAAATACATACAATATATGGGAGTTTCGGACGAGATTCAATTATTGTTTACTGTAAAAAAAAAAATTAGGCCGGTATAGAATTTTTGTTATACAGAAACTGAAATACAGGGTGTTAAGGGGGCAAGACAATTGTTAGTCTTATACAAAATTTGGTGCAGACTAATGGCGTATTTATATAATATTAATATATATTATATTAAATTCAGTAATAAAAAATATTTATTATTCAAATTTCAAACAGTACAACCCACTTTTTCTAGCATATAGCATACCCTCTACCTAAAGGTTGGTTGTTCATGGTAACACCGCCTATATTATAAAATCAAAAATTTTACTCTATAAGTTAAAGAATAATTATATTTAAATAAATATAGCACACATAAAGCAGAACAATGCCGCGATTGTAATTTCAATTTTATCGCAATAATAAAGCATAATTATCAATTATAAATTGAATGATGTTACGTTGTTTCACGGGTAGTTCGTATGTAAATTCTGGCCAATGTTTGCGATGGAGTTACTTTACTATTTTACAGTTTACTTTATCTTATCTTCTCAGGAGGCCAAGAAGACCTGGCGACACTTCGACCCTTCAGGATCTTTTGTGCCAAACCCCTGTACACCAACGGTGCCCTAAGCCGATTTGGTGGACTTCACATACGCCTCAAAATTTCTTCTTCGGCATATGCAGGTTTCCTTACGATGTTTTCCTTCACCGATAAGCCTGTGGTATTATAAATAAACCGTACTTAAGTTTCGTAAAACTCATTGGTACGGGCGGGGTTTGAACCCACGAATAACTTCATGAATACAGTTTACTTTGAAAAAAATTGCGTCCAACAAAAACAAAATATTTAAAAGTGCCCCTGCAATTTTTTATTACTACGATCTATAAATAGGTTTAAAAAAAACATGTTTCATTTGCGTTCACTGTAAATAGGCCATCAATGTACATCAATTTTTGCAAGGAATCACCCAGGATGACGTACTCCCTTAATTAGTTAGTAATAAAAAAAAACTGAGCTCGCATTTTAAAAATTACGACTAGACCCAATTATTTTAAAAATCTAGTTAAAATACATATTAAATTGATTTTCTCACAGTTCTGAAACCATATGCACCCTGTGTTTTTTTTTACATTATCATCTACAATATTGTGCTGTTTATGGTATATTTAAAGCGATGCCATACTGGTGCGGTGCGGTGGCGGCTACCTCCATACTAACGGCAAGACGCGACCTGGATACATTTTTGTATAGTGCATAGACCGCCCCTTGCCCGCAGGCCCGTCATCACCCCAGTACATGCGTAGCTTAACGTTCCCAGAAAAGCGACAAATCGCTTAGCGATATAGAACATGTAAGACTCGACAAAATTACAACTATCAATGGAACTTTGACTATGTGGGCACGTATTTTTATCGCTTCTCTGGCAACAGTAACACATATCGACAGGGTGGACAAATCTTCACTTCCTGCAGGGAAGTACATTAAATATTGAAGATAGTATTTTACTTAGAGACTTTAATTAATAAAAAAAAAATTGAAATACTGCATTAATAGGTTTTTGAGAAGTCGCTTGCCTGAGCCTTAAATCGAAGCAACGCAAATGCATAAAAATTACCCTGTATTTTTAATGCACCAATCAATATATTTTTTTTAAATTATACATGCAGTTATTCTTATTTTTTTAATAAATAAAGTCTCCTTTATATAGAATTTACTATGCAATGGTTAAGCTCTTCTTCATGTCTTATTGAATTGAATTGTAAGTAAGTAAACATTTCGTTTTCTTTCTTTAAATTTGAAACACAAGAGATTTGATACTTATTAGTGACCCTATCGATTGGTGCCATAAAAATACAGGATATATTTAATGCATATGCGTTAGTTCTTTTCCAAGCTTAGACAAGAGATTATGTTAAACTCCACGAAGGGATTGTCTCATTTTTATTAAAAAAATAAACAGTCCCTTTATCCACCCTGTATATTATGAATGTATATTGTATACAATGCGTCTCAATCAAATTGACAAATAACAAACTTTATTGTGCGGCTCGTTAACAATTTCCTCAACAGGTAGTGTGCAGAATCGCACCTCTTTTATAATATTATTGTTTTTCTACCATTTTGACATTTATATTTTGATAGTCAGTTGTTAATAAAGAATTTTCCAAATGAAACAGCGAACCAATTCTTTTCATTTTATGTCTGGCTCGAAGGACCAAAAAATGAAAAGAATTGGTTTGCTGGTAAGTTGGCGCTAACTGCAAAGGTAAGTTGGTATTGCTATAAACAACTTTTATATTACAACTTTTGGAAATAAGCAAGAAATTCAATTCGAATGAAGTTGATTGACGTTCTTCCGAACTTCCAAGTGGTAAAAAAGTCCCTCAGTGCCTGCTGACGTCAATTGCTGGCCATGGACCATCCATATTGAACGCCACCACACCCGAGCCTCCGCTCACCGCTTCCAGGCGCCCTCGGCCACCTTCGTCCAACCCTTCAACTCTAACCGCTCGGTCACGACTTTTGGCTTAGCGGGACGCGGCGCGGTGAGCGGCGCGGTTTCGGCAGGCGGAGGGTTGGCCACTGATTGCGGCGCCTCGTGGCGTGCTGCTAACATTTTTGTACATTTGTTCTCGCCGCTCGCCGCTCCTCTGGCAGCGGCAAGGTCGTGGCCGAGCGGTAAGGGTTCGCCCGAACCTGCGCGATTTCGATCGATCCCGAAAATCGGGACCAACTCCGACGTGTACTCCTTTGATGACCGAATACGAGCCAACGGGTGCGAGCTACCCCTGTACACATCCAATGTTAGACGATCGTTTAGTCAGCACGAGGTCGTCGGTCCATCCGGCTGCGAGTACCGGTTTGCGGTCCACTGGTAGTTTATTTTAGATTAATTGAATTATTTAGAGTAATTTTTCTTGTAACGAATGTAGTTATATATAAAGTTTGTTATTCAGCATGTCAATATGATGATAAGCCTATGTTTGTCTATATTCAAGGAATATTATAAGCTCTTTATAATCACTACATACAAATATTCACGCTATACCCCATACGGGGTAGGCAGTGAGAACAAGCAAGCTCTATACTGCATACCTCGTATTAATTGGTTGCTAAAAAGACCGTACTCCGTAAGCATTTCGGCGAATATCAGTCGGAGTAAATAGCAATTTTGTACTCATTATAAAGAGATATAGTTTGTGAGTTTGTAGCGGGTAATCTCTGGATCTACTGAACCGATTTTGGAAACTCTTTGATCAATAGAGAGCCACGTTATTTGTGAGTGTCATATGCTATATATTGACCCGAAAAATGGAAAGACTTTTTCGTGGTAGTCGGAAAATGTTTACCGCTCAACCAAGTGGACACGGGTCAGCTGGTGTGACATATTCTGATTTCTAATTATCGTAATTAGACGCTAAACGCTTATCAGAATGTCACATGACCCGTTAGAGAGTATAAAATGACAATGAAGTTCGACGGATATTCGCCGAAATGCTTACAGAGTAGGACACCTTAACTCCGACTCTGTCAGCCATTCCAGGCCCGCACTCAAGTGATACAGTGGACCCTCTTTTTATAAATTAATGTCACCGACCTTCTATTCAAAGTAGTATAAGAAGAAATACCGGAGGTACCGGCAGAACCTTATGTAGCACTACGCTATGACGTCATCAGCTACGCCGTAGCCATCCCCGTGCTACGCGAGGGTGAAGGTGCGGGGAAGGAGGACAGTTCTGATCGAACTATCACTGAGAACGCACGTGTCGAGTGTTTTTTATACCAAAATATAACAAGTTGTATTTAAAATAGGATAAGCTGTCTCATTTCTGAACTCCTAACACTAGATAATGAATCCTGAATTAAATCTTCCTCAGGAAATGTCCAGAGGTGTGTAAATATGAAAGAGATCATATTGTCGCACCGACCAAATTTTTTTGTGTCACTCCCATGACTGACTCGAAATTAGCAGAATTCTAATAAAGAGAGGCCATTAAATAAAAAAGAAGAAGAATGTGATACCCCTTGACGTGATGTGTTGCGAACAACATCGCCGGTAATAAGGTTGCCTGGAAGAAATAGCTAAAAGCGACACGACAACCACTTGTACATTTCCTGTATATTTCTGTGATTGGTGTGCATTAAAGTAAATTCATCTCATTTCATTCGTCCAGCAACACTTAGAAAGAGGCTTCAAGAACATCCACAGCTATAGGTAGGTCTAAAGAATGAGGTCCACTATATCAACACCTGAAGGCGGCCCTGGCACTACCGGCAGAGACTAATCTCTGTTAATAACGTAATTTGGTACATATTAGTTAAAAGCTAATAGGATAACGAGATGGGCTTATTACAAAGAATATTTGGCATGTCGGAAGTTTGGTGAAACGGAAGAAGTTGTTACCGTACATCAATCATCTCAATGTACTACTACTAGATGGAGCGTTCCAAACAATCGCTCTGTTCCATACAACTGCGGCTCCGGGAGCCGCAACTCGGTTACATACACAATGAAACTTGTGCAATTACCACGCAGAACATTTAATTATTACTAAATATTGACGATACGGGTAAATAGCGTCAATATTTAGTAAAGTGAATGTGAACTAGTTGCGGCTCCCGAAGCCGCAGTTGCGTGGAACATAGCGATTGTTTGGAACGCTCCATCTAGTAGCACATAGAGATCGTTGCCGTACATACTTTCAATCAACATATTATTATCAGCTATTCATATTGGAAAATGACGGATCAGGGAGCTGACCAGCGATCAACAACTTTAAAAACAGTACCTCACAAGGCGGCAGTGACAATCATATTGTCTATGGAAAAAAAAACATACTGTCGACAATTCTCAATAGAACCTGCTCCTTTTTTGAAGTCGGTTAATTATACAAAAATAAACGCAAAGCATATATACTTGATTGTCATTACTCGTTACAAAAATCCACAGCATACGTTATACGAAAGTTTGTAACATTTCAGTAAAAATTAATTAAATTCCCTACCACTACACCTCATACCATGAAGCAAAATAATTTTTCGTAGCTCATAGTTTCACCTCAAAGTTTTTACCTTCATGATGGACACTAATTGGTTATTAAATTAGATAACAGATACACATTAAACTCATCTGTTATCTAATTTAATAACCAATTAGTGTCAATCCTGAAGGAAAAAACTTTGAGGTGAAACTATGGGCTACGAAAAATTATTTTGCTTCATGGTATGAGGTAGAAAAAAAAACAGTGTTGCTATCTGAAAAAACTTGTTCCTACAAAAATATAACAATATAAAATTTAGCCTCTATAATCTCACAAATCATTGACGGATTACTGAGAGATTCAACATATTATATTGGAGTTCAGATACACATATCACGGTGTGTCCCTTGGGGTAATAGAACGTTCATTCATGATGGCACGCCCTCTACGAACGAGCCAGTCAGTGCAGATGATTAGTGCGTAACGATAGAACTAACACAGTAACAATATAACGCGTACAATGTAATGTGATTTAGAGGGGTGGGGCGTGCCGTGGTGAGCTGAACCATCTATTATAGGTAGTAACAGTATATATTGGAGTAGTTACAAGACATCTTCAAGCTTTGTGCTTTTCAGCATCACAAAGGCTTAAATTTTTGTACAACTAATAATATTACAAACCTTACAAACTAAACAAAATCAATAAAATTAATAAGGCAGGGATTCAGTGAGACTTTGCGCGGCCTGGCCGAGTTGAAGGAAATAAGAATTAAAACGTTGATAGGAAAAATAAATGCAAAGAAAAGCGAGTAGTATGATATTGGGCTCGATTCTGAAGGCACAGCACTAAAACTGTTGCTATCCTTGTCACACAGTATTATGAAGATAAAGACGAAACCAATTTTAGAGCTGTCAAATTTTAAATGTATGCCTTCGGAATCAGGCCCATTATCACACCGAGAACATACAGACAGAAGCGCTCTGGCAACTTTGATATTAGGTGCTTGTTTACGCACAACTGGCGGGCGCGGTGGCAGGTGGCGGGCGCGGTGGTCTTGGCGAGTTCCTGTTCACATCGGTTAGCCGCCAGGCGTTCGCGCGGGGCGGGTGTGACGCGAGCGACAAGCTCCGCCGCTGGTTCGACGTGAACACACACGAACAACTCCATACGTTTGATACTGCCCGCTACTCACACCGCGCCCGCGAGTTGTACGTGAATACTTGGATATTATGCTATGTTTGATATCTCGTGACCGCGCCCGCCACCTCGCCCGTCAGCCAACGTGAACGAGCACTAATTATATTGATATTACATATCAATAACATAACTGACCTTTTATTCGCCAGCCAGAGTAACTCATATGCGAGTCTCACTCAAGTGACTTCACTAGCTTTGAAACCTAATCCATTGGCATTCTGTAAACATTCCAGAGCACTGACGAAGTGAAATGAGTTCTATTGTTCACCTCAATACGATAGTGCTCTGGAATGTTTACAGAATGCCAATGGATTGGGTTTCAAAGTGAGTGAAGTCTCTTGAGTGAGACTCGAACATGAGTTTGTATTTTAGAGAAGAGCACTGCAGAACACAAACAATGCTTTCATAAAAGTCAGTGCTGCAGTTGCCGTGAAAATTGACACAACTCAGCGAAGTGCTGCGGTGCTAACATAAGTATCAACAGTGCTAGAAACTTGAGGCCTACGCCGCAAGGATTTCGGTTAATATCTAACTAAAAAGTCTTTTTGTACTCTCTAACCCGCTATGTAATATTCGGATAATAGTTTAGCGTCAAACTATTTTTTTAATTTCCTGATGGGTTTGCGCTTGACCTCAATCACACCTGATGGTAAGTGACGATGACGCCTAAGGTGGAGTGCGCTTACCCAAAAAATGCCTATTCACTCTTCCTTTAAAAAATCCAACTTGTACTTATCTGGAAATACTGAAGCTGGTAGAGTTCCATGATAATTAGACGCCAAACCTGTGTCACATGACCCATTTGACAGTACAAAATGACTTTGTACGTCGATGGATATTATTTGAAATGATTACGGAGTAGGTCCCGTGGTCAGTCTAGCTAGATTAACCCTAGCACTCGTATATGACGAACTACACCTCATACGACGAAGCAAAATAGTTTTTCGCACCTCATAAGTCACCTCAAAGTTTTTACCTTCATGATTGATACTAATTGGTTATTAAATTAGATAACAGATGCACTAATTTAATAACCAATTAGTGTCAGTCATGAAGGTAAAACCTTTGAGGTGACTTATGAGGTGCGAAAAATTATTTTGCTTCATGGTATGAGGTCTAGGATAAAACTACAAAAACTTGCATACTTATAAACGGAGCGTTAATGTATAGAGAACTCAGTTAATTTAATAAATAATGCTTTCTATAAAGTTGGAATGGACACCAGTAATCCAGAGCCTTGTTAAAAATTAAAAAAAAAACAACTTCAGAACTAATCTCACTACCTCACAGTCTACTAAACTACACACAGCGTTACCACAGACTATTAAACATACACTGTAAGACCTACAGTCGTCAAAGTTACGTTCTTAACTGGATTCATCTTACAAATACAGGTCCAAACTACCAAAACCGACCTGTTTAGAGGCCATACACTGCTTTTAATTAAAACTCATGAACAATAAAGTTCAAATTCATAATGTATGCGACTGTAACGGGCCTCTACAGTATTTTGTTATACCCTGTACAACGTCAACTCCTTAACAAATCCAGACACAGACTTACTGACAGCGGAGTTAGAGTCCCCGCAGACTGCAAACTTTATATCGGCCGATAATTTAGTCAGGCTCTTAAACAGTATAAAGATGTATGCAAGTGCGCACACTGTGACGATTTGTTGGCCCAGTGTGCGCACTAGCAGCTCAATCCGACTAAATTATCGGCCGATATAAAGTTTGCAGTCTGCGGGGACTCTTAGTGGAAAAGTACCCCTAGGAATAGAAAAAAAATCCAGTCTTGTCTATTAGTTAAGATAATGGTAACAACCCCCCCTTAACCCCCCTCTCTTATCGGCGAAGTGATAGTACTAGGACCCAATCATAACCGGAACATCCGAATATAAGAAATTTAAAATTCTTAAAACAAACTATAGTAGTATTCACTGAGAGGAACTCAGTTCTTATCAGGGCTCGGATTTTTAATGTCAAAAATTAAAATTCATAGGTATTGCACGTTTATCGACTTTCAAAGATGTCGATATATCACACTATGGTTCGTTTGTTACCACAATCCAATAAGTCAGGTACATCATCAACATCAGGTAATTATTGTCTCCACTGCAGGAGCACAACCCTCTCTCATCTGCCGGAGACACACGGAGGATTTGGCCTACACTCCCCGCGCTGGCCAGACGGGTTGGGGAGGCCTGATTGATGTTTTATAATGTATTGCCTCAGTCGCCTTGTACTACATCCATGGGAAGAATTGGAGTGGTCCTATTCTACTCTACCGGAAACCACACGGCAACCGGAAACTACACCAAACCAAGTCAAATGCCTAACATTTAACTTTTGCCATGAAAAGTCCGTGCCCCGGTTATTTAATATAAGCACCATCCAAACATTAATTCTATCCATTAATTACAACATACGAACCATTAGAGCTAAACACAATACCCTACCTTGCACAGCAGGGTACTACATAACATTTATGACATCCTAGTATTTGACTACATAATACACATCTATATAAACACTTTGGATATGATATATAGTACATATACTAACAAAATACCTGTAATTGTCAACGATCTCTATGTACTACTAGATGGAGCGTTCCAAACAATCGCTCTGTTCCATGCAAGTAGCCACAACTCTCACATTCACAATGAAACTTGTGCAGTTACTACGCAGAACATTTAATTATTACTAAATATTGACGCTACGGGTAAATAATGTCAATATATAGTAAATAATTAAATGTTCTGAGTAGTAACTGCACAAGTTTCAAAGTGAATGTGAAAGAGTTGTGGCTACTTGTGTGGAACAGAGCGATTGTTTGGAACGCTCCATCTAGTAGTACATAGAGATCGTTGGTAATTGTATGTTTAGAATCAAAAACAAAGATTGACGTAGACTTTTGGAAATTTCCATACAAAACCAAAATGGATCACTTCAGAAGTTGTTGCGTTAATATTCCAATTTCCAAAAGTCGTAGACTAAAAGTTGCATCGTATCTAGCCACAATAGGTACTTTGTTTGACTATGTACCTATAGTTGAATATCAGACAAATACAGCTTTCCAATCTTCCCGCAAACTTTCATTATAAGCTTCATACAATACATATATGCGATAATTAGAGTGTCAAAATTGTAAGCGAAATGGTCATTCCTCGTGAAGCTGCAAGCGAATGCAATCAGCACCACAATACACTTGTATAATCTCAGACTGTACAGACATCATATAACACCCATACTAGGACATGTACAAATTGGTAATGGGAATCACAAACTATTACATTCGAGCGAAACCACACTTCTAGAGTTACCTACAGCTTCAAAAAACATGTCCATATCGTTGACAGCCTAAACATACCGCTTATACTTCCTGACGCGACGGCGGCGCGGCCTACGGCATCAGCTGCGCTTGTCCGCGTCCGTTCCATCGCCTGCGGATAAAGCCTCCTCCGTGCCGGTGGCTACTTCCGGAGCCTTCCCCCCGCTCCCACCCGCCCCCAGGAACACCTTCAGCGCGCCAGCGGACATCAGGTAGAACCAGTATATTTGCGGCAGCAGGAGGATGCAGATGGAGACCTTGCAGCCGGTTGGAAGGGTTTTGATAGCCTGAAATGGAACACGAATTTGGGATTTCAAATATATTTTTTAAATAAAGTTGTAGTATCTATGCAGGGTAATAAACTGTCCCTCGTGACTATTCGGGGTAATAGACTATCTTGCATAAAGCTATAATAACTATCCGGGGTAATATACCGCCGTGTGGTTTCCGGTAGAGTAAAATAGGACCACTCCAACTCTTCCCGTGGATGTCGTACAAGGCGACTGAGGGAATACATTATAAAACATCAATAAGGCCTCCCCAACCCGTCTGGCCAGCGCGGGGAGTGGAGGCCAAATCCTCCGTCTGTCTCCGGCAGATGAGAGAGGGTTGTGCTCCTGCAGTGGAGACAAAAATAACCTGATGATGAATTTAGTTTTTAAGCGTACTGTATTTGTTTGTGTAATAAAGTGTATCGTATTGTATTATTGTATTGTATTTTAATTTTACCAGGAAGTGGTGTATCTGCTACGAACGTATCTTATCTTATTAGGGGGCCAGGAAGACCTGGCGACACTTCGACCCTTCAGGATCTTTTGTGCCAAACCCCTGACCACCGACGGTGCCCCAAGCCGATTTGGTGGACTTCACATACGCCTCAGAATTTTTTCTTTGGCAAATGCAGGTTTCCTTACGATGTTTTCCTTCACCGAAAGGCCTGTGGTATTATAAATAAACCGTACTTAAGTTTCAAAAAACTCATGCGTCATGCCGCATGGGAGGCCTCTCACCTCAAAATAGGGCAGGCCGAGCACGCGGCTGTACATGAGGCAGACGTAGGGCAGGCTGGCCACGCGGCAGAAGAAGAACGTGAGCAGCATGAGGACGCCGTTGACGAGGTACGCGCGCGTCGCCTTCAGCTTCATGCGGGAGAGCACCCCGCGCAGCGACACGAACGGCGTCGACAGCTCCATCAGGTAGACGAAGCCGAACACGCAGTCGCCGAGGCCGCCGCGGAAGTACTGTGCGAGACGACATTACAACTTACTTTACAATCAAACTAATATACTAAATAAAAACGTAAACTTCGCGTGTCTGTACATTAAAGATATTAGCAAAAAAAAAAACAATTGGGTGGGGGGGGGGTCCAAGGTTAAAGAACGCATTTCACTGATTTTTGAAGTAAATGAGGGAGAGGTTAAGGGGAGAAGGTTACACGCGAGTACTTTAGTTTCATTTCAGTGTAGACAGTCACATTCTGACCAACCCTAGCACCTTATTCCATGACGATAAAGTTAAAATTAGAATATGTGAACTTGGTAATTTATCGCAGCGCACTGTGTGTACTCACAACGATGACCAGGAACCCGAACCCTCCGATGAACAGGTGGTGGAACAGTATGACGGGCTCGTGGCGGCAGTACGCCAGGAAGGAGTCGTGCTGCTTGCCGGCCCCCGCCCCCGCCCCCGCCCCCGCGCCCGCGCCGTCCCCCGCCTCGCCGTTCTTGGAGAGCTTCTTCTGGATTTTGGACTTCAGGTTGTCTACGTGCATTTGGACGTGCACCTGGAATGGTCACAAACAACACGTCATCAGGTTATTTTTGTCTCCACTGCAGGAGCACAACCCTCTCCCATCTGCCGGAGACAGACGGAGCATTTGGCCTACACTCCCCGCGCTGGCCAGACGGGTTGGGGAGGCCTGATTGATGTTTTATAATGTATTCCCTTAGTCGCCTTGTACGACATCCACGGGAAGAGTTGGAGTGGTCCTATTCTACTCTACCGGATACCACACGGAAACAAACAACGCTATATGATGTTATGTGGCACATCCAGGAGAGGGATCAAGGTCGTATGTGATTTCCAAGAGTCCACTAGCTCCTCGGGTTCCCGCGAAGTACCGCTACAGGGAGGCAAAAACTTTACTCATATCAGTCCTTAGACGCCCACTGCCACGCCCCCACACCCCGTGCCTCCATCTGCTTCCGGCCGCCTTCCTTAGATCCCCCTTGCGCGTCCCACTTCGCGGTCTCCCCTCCAGAACTTCGTGGGCCCCACCGACAGGTAGGTGCTATGTGTTGCGGACCTCCGTTGGTCCTCGCTCAGATGAGTTGCGGGGGGAGGATGGTGAGGGGGCGGGAATGCCCCGACTGCCGTCAGTTCTCTGACACATGTGGCCCGCCTACGTGAACGTCAATGGGCGTCTTAAGGATGATGAATCAGCACTAGAAAGCGTGGTGGACCACGGTTTAATGACATATTAAAAGGCTGTTAAATTAATATGAAGAGAAAAAAATCTTACCATGTACATGGACCATATGTCGTAGAAGAAGTAGGCGGCGCCGAACCAGGCGTAGGCCTCCGACATGAAGTGCGAGGAGCGCATGAAGTCCCGGGTGCAGGACCAGGCGCACACCACGCCGCCCGTCAGGCAGCACAGCCCCGCCTGCACCGCCGACACGAGCCTGCAACCGCGCGCATATACATATACATACACCCCCCCCCCCCACACAAACACACTCTCTATCTCTATCACACATACAAAATGTAATACAATAGAGTGGTATGATATGGTCTAGTTGAGTGTGATGTGATGTGGTGTAATGTAGTGTGTTGTGATGTGGTATGGTATAGCTTAATGTGTTGTGATGTGATGTGGTATGGTGTAGTTTAGTGTGATGTGGTATGGTATAGTTTAATGAAGTGTGATGTGGTATGTTGTAGTTTAGTGTGATGTGGTATGGTATAGTTTAATGTAGTGTGATGTGGTAGATTTAGATTTATTTATTTCGCTAATATACCATAAAACAATATATAATATTATATACTATCTTAGCCATAAAAGGGATGTTATAGGGTATGTTGTAGTTTAGTGTAGTGTGATGTGGTATGGAGTAGTTTAGTGTGCTGTGATGTGGTGTAATTCAGTGTAGTGTGATGTGGTATGGTGTAGTGTAGTGTGATGTGCAATGGTGTAGTTCAGTATGGTGTGATGTGATATGATGTAGGTTAGTGTGGTGAGGTGTATTATGGTGTAGTTACTAACTTGTTCGTGATATCGAGCACGTCACCGCAGCTGAGGCGGTATCGCACGCGCACGCGACTGCCCAGCGCAGTGAATAGGAACAGAGTGTTCAGAAGCTCAAACAGGCTCACGAAGTACACCAGACCCAGCAGTGTTAGAGCAGCGCCGCGCTTCATGGAGATCCTGACGACAAATAATATTTTATAAAATAAACGTACAGGTTTATTATATATATAAAAAAGCGGTCAAGTGCGAGTCGGACTCGCCCATGAAGGGTTCCGTAGCAGCAAGTAACATAATATAAAAGTTATGGTAGTTCGTTGTAACTTTGATCGATGTTTTAATAGTAGTATTGTGGTTTACGATTTAACAAAAACTACTTACTAGATCTCGTTCAAACCAATTTTCGGTGGAAGTTTGCATGGCAATGTACATCATATATTTTTTTTAGTTTTATCATTCTCTTATTTTAGAAGTTACAGGGGGGGAGGGGGACACACATTTTACCACTTTGTCTCTCGCGCAAACTATTCAGTTTAGAAAAAAATGATATTAGAAACCTCAATATCATTTTTGAAGACCTATCCATAGATACCCCAGACGTATGGGTTTGATGAAAAAAAAATTTTTGAGTTTCAGTTCTAAGTATGGGGAACCCCCAAAATTTATTGTTTTTTTTTTCTATTTTTGTGTGAAAATCTTAATGCGGTTCACAGAATACATCTACTTACCAAGTTTCAACAGTATAGTTCTTATAGTTTCGGAATAAGGTGGCTGTGACATACGGACGGACAGACAGACAGACAGACATGACGAATCCATAAGGGTTCCGTTTTTTGCCATTTGGCTAAATGCGAAAGAGGTTTACAGTAACCTTTGCGTTCCACTTAGGAACACCATCTATTATTTATTTTGTTTGCGAGACGCAAATGCTTTTGTTTTGATTTGACTATTGGTTTGGAATGAAAGTTAGGAAACTGTAAATGGCGTCACAATATATTTGTATCATGTTATTGTACATGCCTTCAATGTCAAATGATATCTCTGAAGTCAAGAGGCAGGCCTCGTTATCAGGGTATATAACGACTGGGGTCTGGGGTCAACAACCGAACAAATATCAGATATTTTAGTAGTTAACTTGTTGAAAAGAGACTCGTTGGCTCTACATGAGCCAGCATCGGGAACATCTTTGTACCAATTTATCACGATCTGGGTGTCGCATGTATTTGTTGTATATAAGTATACCCATAATGCCGTGTGGTTTCTGGTAGAGTAGAATAGGACCACTCCAACTCTCCCCGTGGATGTCGTACAAGGCGACTAAGGGAATACATTATAAAACGTCAATCAGGCCTCCCCAGCCAGACGCCAGCGCGGGGAGTGTAGGCTAAATCCTCCGTCTGTCTCCGGCAGATGAGAGAGGGTTGTGCTCCTGCAGTGGAGACTAAAATAACCTGATGATTTTGATACCCATAAACTTGCATTTGCTATGTGAATGCAACGCACAAGCTGCAAGGCGAATGAGTGTCCTGGGAACTTACCTTGTACCCAAGGACTAAAGGCTTCTACCGTTATCTGCATAATAGTGTTTATGCAGCAGACTGTGGGGGTTGAAGCGACACAAAAGATCTCACAGGGTCCACGTGTCGCCGGGTGCACCTGGCCCCCTACAGGTCATACCATGAAGGAAAATAATTATTCTATTCAAGAATAACCCTGACCTACTAGGCAAGCGCAAGCATCTCAATAAGGAGCAGTGTTCAATTTGTATTCTATTGCTAGACGGCAAACAATAGCGCTCTTCCCGTAGGAGCTGCGAGCGAGTTTATTAAATCGAGCCTAATAGACTCCTATTCATAAACAGTTTCATTGCGGTGTTTGCGATTGCGGACTGTTTTAGGGGCCCAATTTAGGCTCCCCCCCCCCCCCCCCCCCACACACTCCATACAAGCGAACTGATTTGATTATATAACATTTTCTTAGACATAAAATAAATTAATAAAATAACCGTAAGTATCATTATCATCACATCAGCCCTTAGGCGTCCGCTGCTGGACATAAGCCTTCCCCAATGAACGCCACCACACCCGGTCCTCCGCATCCAGCCGCTTCCGGCCACATTCCCAAGTCGGGCAGCCAACTCATACAGACGTATACATTGGTAATATTTAAAATTACGGCGAGGCACGTTTCGGCAATTTATTATAATTAGTTGAACTATTGTATTTATAGCAGCTGCGCCCGCGATTGCGTACGCGCAGACCACTAAAATACGTACTGATGACGTATATAGGTATACTTCTGGCCTTGGGGATGTTCAAATACAGTTTAAAAAAAACTACACAAAAGTGGGGTAAATGTAACAGTCAGAAACACAACACCCTCTCCCCTTATCTCTACTGCAGGAGCACGGAGCAAGTATCGTGATTGCCAAACTTCCGCATTTATAATATTAGTGGGTCGGTCCTTATTATTTAAATTAATATTTTTGACTGACATGATTTAAAATAGTAATTGATTTATTAAGGAGTGAGGGGAGAGGCCAAATCCTCCGTCTGTCTCCGGCAGATGAGAGAGGGTTGTGCTCCTGCAGTGGAGACAAAAATAACGTGATGTTGATGATGTATAGACAAAAATGTTATAGGTCCTAAATATGTTGTATGTATGTATGTATGTAAACGCTTTATTGTACCAAAAATAACAACAATAATAAAATAGGAATTAAACTATGTACAAAGGCGGACTTATCCCACTTAGGGATCTCTTCCAGTCAACCTTAAAGTAACCGAAAGGACAAGTATAATGCGTTTAGTACCAAATTTGATAAAGAAATGTACCTACTTTTAATGAAGTTTGAAAATACATATTACATAAACATAAACTAACAATATATACATAGACGATACACGAATGAGTAAATGATACAAATATCTATATATACATAAATTCATACACATAACATATATATATATAAATATGTTCATATATACTATTACAATATATATCCCAATAAATACTTATTAGTAGTCTATATACTGTAATATAAGTCAGCTCAAAGCTTCGGTATTGAACCATAGTACTTTTTTAAGTTGTTTTTAAAGGACACCAGGGAGGGTTTGTTATGTTTTCACAGACTTATTAAAAGACAGACTCCACAAAAGATCCTATATATACCGTCATTCTCCCCTCCAATCCTTCCGTTATTCCAAGGTTATCATCACCTATCATTCACCAAAAGACTGCAGGAGACCAACAAAAATGACCTTCAGAATGTTGGCCAATTGGTCAATACTCCTTAATCATCATGACGGTCATTACCTCCCCTGCGATTAGCAGATTGGAAAACTTTTACGTTTATCGTGATTATGATTTTATACCAGACATATTGCGCTCCATAATACCGTTATCAATATCTTGATAAGCGTTCTCCTATTGCAATTTCGTTATCAAAGTCTCTGTTACTATATCAGAGCCTGGAAGAGTCCACTGCTGGACATGGGCCTTTCCAAAGGCGCGCGACTGAGCCCGATCGACATAGACATAGACATACTTTATTGATAACTTCCGTTACAGGTCAAATAAAAATTATAAACAAGTTAAATGAAATCAAATTATAAAGCAAATTAAACACAATTAAATATAAAAACATCAATAACTAACATAAATATAACAATGTCAAATAAAATTCTTAAAACTAAATAAATTAAGCGTTCTGCAAGAACTCTTCATAGCAATAAAATGCCTGCTCGACAAGCCAGTCGCCAACAGTCTCTTTTTAAAAATAGGTAGGCTCGGAGAGCTGGTGACCTCAGTGGGAAGTCGGTTGTACACCGCGGGACCCATTACTCGTATCGTTTTCGCGCACTTCACTAGGGTGTGGGTGATGCGGCGAAGCCTTTTCGCGTGCCGGGTGGAGTATGCGTGACAGTCATCCTCTGCTCTTCGCATCCAGTCACTGCCAGCCGCCTCACGTCGCTCCATCTAGGCAGGACGCCCGTTACACGCCACAGTCTGCCCAATCATTGTCTCCACTTGACTTGTGTCATCATCATCATCCCTTAGGTCGCTCAGACATCCACTGCTGGACATAGGCATCCAGCCGCCTCCGGTCACCTTCGTCAGGTCATCGGCCCAACTGACGTGACGTGACCAGTCCACTGCCACTTCAGTACTAATTCTTTCGGCCATGTCGGTCACCTTCGTTCTTCGTCGGATCACCTCATTACGAATCATATCCTTCAAAGAAACACCGAGCATAGCTTTCTCCATAGCTCGCTGAGGGACTTGAAACTTGCGAACTTCTTTACCCCAACGGTAATCGGTTCTCCGACATATGTGACCAGTCTACTATCACTTCAACGCACTACTTTTTTTGTTGCTATATAAAGTGTTTTAATCGCAAAATACACAAAGACATTCTTTCGAGATAGTGTAAGCAAACACTCTAATAGGTCTCTGATCTCACATAAATGATCGCATAAACATAGCTCGCGTCATCACGTACAGACAGCTTGAGAAATAGTTACTACTTTTTCAGCCGGCTATTTTAGCTATTTTATTAGCTGGATATTTTATTAACAGTTTTAATGAAGGAGGACGGACCTAGGAGGACGTTCAAGGATCACATTAGTAACGTCCTCAAAAAGGCTGTCCGCAGCGAGAAGAATAAAAGGAGGTGCATGAAAAGGTTGATGAATGTGAGCGAGGCTAGCGAGGTGTGTCAGGATCGCGCAAAGTGGCGATCCATCGTCTCTGCCTAACCCTATGGGACCAAGGCGTGATCATTATGCATGTATGTTTGAATAATGTTGGATACAACCAGTGTTGCCGGGTTTTTCAGTCCTCTCAGGACGCGTCCCGCTTTTTTCTTTCATTGAAGTCCCGACATTTGGAAAAACGGATCAACACAACCAACGATTTAATGTGTTTAAAGGTCATATCGCTGCGTGATATAGTGTACGAGATAAGTATTTAAAAGTGCCGGTAATGAAGCGAATCGTCCTTGCGCGGCAGCGATAATGACGTACGGTAATGATGATGCGTTGTTCTGAACGCGAGTTAATACCTCAAAATAATTATATGCTATCACAGGACGACCTGACATAATTGCAACGAAACACAAACCGTCATGTTACGTTCTCATCCTTGTACCTATCTGAAAATCACTACATTACAGGAGATGAAAACGTTTTACAGACTACCCAAGAAAAAAAATTTCTGACAGGCAGGCTCAGTTTGGCTCATCATCATCAGGTTGTTTTTGTCTCCACTGCAGGAGCACAACCCTCTCTCATCTGCCGGAGACAGACGGAGGATTTGGCCTACACTCCCCGCGCTGGCCAGACGGGTCGGGGAGGCCTGATTGATGTTTTATAATGTATTCCCTTAGTCGCCTTGTACGACATCCACGGGAAGAATGTTGTGTGGTCCTATTCTACTCTACCGGAAACCACACGGCAAGTACCGGAAATCACACGGCAAGCTTGGCTAATCAATGTTTATAATATACTAGCTGTGCCCGCGGCTCCGCTCGCGTGGACTACAGAATCTGCTCCCGTTCCTACTCCCTCTCCCAGATTAATATCTCAGGTTCTAGGTGGTGTCAAGATGAAACATGCACCAGGTTTTAAGTTAGACCTCCAGCAAGACAACTGTGAAAACTGCATCAAATTTCATTCAGTAGTTTTTGCGTGATGAGGTAACAAACATACATACATACAGACAGACAAAAATTCTAAAAACAGTTATTTTGGCTTCTATTGGCCCTATAAAGACCCCTCATATACATTTTTCTACAACATCTCCCATGTCCAGATATAGACCAGTTAGTTTTATTATAGGTATAGATCGTACAATCTCAAAATCAGTTTTAAGCGAACAATCTGGTGATTAGACAAGTACATGTGTCATCCTGCCGGATGCCGGGAGGCTTCTGCACGCCTGGCTCAGGAGACGCGGGCGCACCCCGCCACCCGCTCCTCCACTTATGACGTCACCAATGGTCATAGGACAGCCCGGCTTTAGCTAGCCGCTAACAAAACCTGTGCTCGAGTTAGAGATCTTCGCCAGCCTCTACCCCCTTCCCTGGATGTAGAGCCGAAGGTCCATATGGTTGCCGCGCTCACCTCTTCAAGCAAAGCAAAGCTAAGCTCGGCTCGTTGGTGAAGTCGCAGGCAGCAGCTAGTGGAGTTCTTTTTTGGTTAATTCGTCCTTAACACATAACCCACATAACTTCCCTTACTAACGTTGATAGTAAGCTTTAGTAAGGTTTGAGGTTAGGAAGTTCGAAGTTTTAAGAAGATCAGCTTAGTCCCGTTTATTTATGTTTCCTTCACAATGTACACACGCACAGACATTTGTTGCATAATATACTATCACTACTAAACACCAAAGCCCGAAGTACCTATACATTATTTTGGAAAAACAAATATACAACAGACTGTTCTCCAAAAACTGCGGGAACAACCTCCTAATGGAGTATATTTACCTGTCCTCGGGGTCGAGGCAGAGCACGAGGCTGGCGGAGGCACACATGGCGGCGGCGTTCACCGTGCCCAGCAGGCTCAGCTTAGTTCGCTGGTGCCGCTGCAACAACAGCTTTGTTTTAGTCAGTGGTACGCGAGATATTTTAGTCGGTGGTCAACACGGAGGCGGTGATTTTGTTCGCCACACATCACGGTTACTCTAAGGTTGACTGGAAGAGATCCCTAAGTGGGATAAGTCCGACTCTGTACACAGTTTAATTCCTATTTTATTATTGTTGTTGTTGTTATTTTTGGTACATTAAAGCGTTTACATACATACATACATACATACATACATACATACATACATACATACATACATACATACATACATACATACATACATACATACATACATACATACATACATACATACATACATACATACATACACGCCAAGTGGTATTACGGAGCGAAAAGGGGACCAAGGATAGTAACTTTGCGACGTTGGATCGCGCAAAGTGACGATGCATTGTCTCTGCCTGGGGTGTAAGCATTATGTATGTATATATATGTGCTGTTCGACTCCCTATCGCCGAGGCGCCGCACTGTGACGTGTCGTGGACGGCATGGGACGACTGATGACTGAATGCAAGGGAATGCTAGAGAGAGGAATGCCTGTTTCGTCTATACAATAAGAAGTGATTGTACCGCAATGGATTACCTAAAATCTGTAATGTAACAATTTTTTTTAAATAAATAAACGTCTAAATGTATGGTACGAGAGAAGTGTGGTTTGAAAGAAGATGTAGTAACGAAGGTAGAGAAGGGTTAGATAACTGTTATATTCCTCCGGCTGTTCTAGTTCCTACGCTAACGTATGGTAGTGAATGTTGCGTATGGCACAAGAATCATGAAAGCAGGATAGATGCGGTTGAGATGCGGTCTTTAAGAAAAATATGTGGAGTGAAGTTATGTGACAGAGTGACGAATTCAGTGATACGTGAGAAGTGTGGTTTAAAAGAAGATGTTGTAACGAAGGTAGAGAAGGGTATGGTGCGTTGGTTTGGACATTTAGAGCGAATGAGTGAAAGAACAGTGCCAAAAGTTTGCAGCGTGAATGTGGAAGGAACTACAGCTAGAGGTCATTCTAGGAAAACGTTCAAGGATCAAATCGGTGACATCCTCAAAATGGCTGGGGTCCACAGTGAGATGGACAAAAGGATGTGCATGAAAAGGTTGACAATGTGAGTGAAGCTGGTGAGGTATGTCAAGATCGTTGATACAATCGTCTCTGCCTACCCCTCTGGAACCAAGACGTGAGCATTATCTATGTATGTGGTATGATAATAAGCTGAACTTAAGTTACAAAAAGTTATTGCTTCAGGCCCAGATTTGAACCCTAGACCTCGTGAACGAGACAAGCTCACTATCAGCTAGGCTACCACATCTTCAACTTGCTGTAGAATAGAATAAAAAGAATAGAATAGAATAGGTTATTTAATATTATTATGAACACCAATACATTGACAGCCCTCTACGCACAATTTAAAAACTAAATCTGTGAAGTCACTTGACCTGGTGCTCACAGAATACCAGCGCTGGAGTTCGCGTAGCGTGCTGCAGCATTATGCTGAGTCAGCGCCATTTTATTGCTGCGACACATAGGTACCTTGATTATTTTTAAATTGTAATTTCTGTTCTGTTTATTTCTCATGTATGTGTGTGTCGTAGCTATGAATAAATGACCTATTCTATTCTATTCTATTTATTCATAGCTACGACACACCGTACCGAAGTATATATTTAAAAAGGAGATACAGTTAGATTAGTCATCATCAATGATATATTTACAATGACCATAAATACTTAGCTTACATGTAGACTTGCACCTGTGTATGTTATTGGATGATTCATAATGACTGTCTGTTTTCTTCACAAAACACATGCGAGTATATCTGCAGTGCTACTTAACAAATCAATGAGCAATGACGGTATAACTATTTCTAACAATTACCCAGATTATAAATGCTATAGATGATGACTGATTACTTGTAATGAGGCTTACTAATAATGAAAATATCGCTAAAAAAACAAAAAGTTAGCAAAGTGTATGCTGTACATAATAATGTTATATCAGATAAATTTTTTTCTGGATAACAATCCTCAAATATCTATGCAAAAATATGATTTTTAAATATCTGGACTAATATGTAATGATCAACATTTCAGCTCAGTCGCTTCAATAATGTTCGAGTTATCCACTGGACAGGCGACAAAGAACTTGTAACAGTATCCATTTTGATGGAGCCCTAAAAACTGCAAGATAATGATAAAATTTTATAAAAAGTTCCACTCATTAGCCATTTTCATTTCCTGTTGAAACAATTATATTAATTTTTAAAAGACCACAAACTAAAATATACATCATTGCATCATTGTTATTACTGCAAAAGGTCATCATATGTCAGGACGAAATACTACAACAAGGCAGTTATTTACATAAGATATATTTACAGCTGAGCTCTTTTCCTTTGGCATTACTACTTGAAAACAGGATTTTTTTTACATTCAATTAATAAAAAAAATAAAAAAAATAAAACAGACATTCACACCAATTATCCAGTCCCAAACTAGGCAGAGCCTGTGGTATGGTTACTATATAACTGATATACATACTTAAATAAATATATAAACAGCCAAAACTTGGGTACAAACATTCATATTCATCATACGAACATTTGCCCCTAGCTAGGATTCGAACCCATTGCAATAAAAGGCACTCCAAAATAAGTAAATATAAATAATCCTTAGTAATAAGAGTAATCAAATAACTAAACTGGCAAAATGATTTCGGAAATGAAGGCTATATTTTTTTATTTTGAGGATCTTGGAATGACAATCAAAAGAAAAATGCTTGATTCCTGAGTATTGCCCTGCATAACTTATGGCTGTGAAACAAGGGCCCTCACCAAGATGCATAAAAAAATCTCCTGGGTCCTGCCAACAAGTCATGGAGAGAAGCATGATAGTGTAGAAACTGAATAACCGAATGAAAGTCTCAAAAATTTGAAAAAACAAACATGTCTGCATGAACAAAAGAATTGGCCAAAAGAAATGGTGCTGTGCAGGACTTATGCTCATGGACAATACATGCAGGGAACATCGAGAGATGGTATAAGGAACAGGCCATACAGAAGATTGGAGGATGAATTGAGGGACACAGCAGGGCCGATTTGGAGAGCAGTGGCCTAGGACAGAAATGGAATCTTGCACCAATGAGATCTAGCACCACCTAAAACATGCTATGGCCGCCCCTGGTTTCTGTTTAACTAATTAGCACCAAATGTACAGAACTATGGTGCACCTTGGGAAAGGCCTATGTCCAGCAGTGGACTCCTTCAGACTGATGATGTACAGAACTACTAATGAACAAACACCTATATATAATTGGAAAACTTAAATATAACAGACAGAGAGACCAAGAATCACATTAAAAAACAGCTTTGTTAAGCCTATTATAAAATAGATGATTAATTCAATGACAAAGACTTATTTAATGTTCCTTCTGCTTTGCACAATCTTGTTAATATTGTAAACAAACTTGATTTTATGTGTTGCTGGATTGCACAGGTTTTTTTACAGGGCTAAAAAATTAATAGGCACTACAAAATTGTGGTCCAAAAAACGAAAATGTATAAAAATGTACAAGGTGCTGTAAAGGATTTTATCTTTGACTTTAAATACAGAATGTACAAAGATTAAAAATTAGTGAAGAACTTACAAGTTAGGTAAAGATGGTGTAAGGTAGAAATACATTATGTAAACAGTTTAAATTATTGTTACATAAAATTACATATTTTTTACATAACAGTAATAAGATGCAATGAACAATTGTTTACATAATAAGATAATGATTTCATAATGTTATATCAGGCTTGAGGAAGGCGGTGCAGTGAGTGAAGATGGTGGCATGAGTCAGGGAAGCCCTGTACATCAGTGGACCTCTGGAGGCAGAAGATGATATCATGAACGAATTAGAAAATTTTGATGACACATTTTAAATAATATTGTCTCTAGTAAATTAACAAGGGGTCCTAGTGTAGCTTTGTCTTTTTTCTCTCTTTTCTTACCCTGGACATAAGCGTAGGTGAGGAGAACAATTAAATGGATTCAAATTCGAAATCTTTTATACGCATTGAACAAAAACAATACACAATTTACCTTTGTTATTGGTGCATCCATTTTTAACCAATTTATATCACAACACAGCACACAAAAATTAATCAAAACATTTTTTTAAGGTTCAAAAGTTATTTTATTTTCAAGAAAACTGAAAAAAGTTCTCCAAAAACGTCACTCATTCACTGAACGCAGAGCGAAATGTTTGCTGTCACTTGTCAGTCAAGCGAGGCTGTCAACTGTCAGCTGTCACGGCAAAAAAAAATTATAATAGATAATGAAAGCAGTAAAAAGTCTGACCAAAATATGAGCAATGTCAATGCAAAGAACCAAGATAGCGCTATATATTTTCATGTCTTTATTCTCTTTCCTTCAGATCATTGATAGCTAAAGTTAGCATTTACAATCATATTAAGTTTTTCTATTACGTTACAGGAGGCGCTGTTGGTCAACAAATCCGTCAATTTACCACAGACGACATTTGGCAGTTTCTTCATTTCGCCAGAGGTTAACTAAGTTTGTAGATATTAAGATGCGTTCGTTTTAAAATCGGTCACTTTCACCTTTATTTGAATATTCCAACCAAAGAGGATGTAAGTTTAAGACGGGACTCCCATATAAAAAAGCTGAAAACACAATTGTATGAAACGTGAGCGTAAAATCAATACCAACATCATATAAATATTGACAGGCTCTTGACAATTTAGCCAACATGACCAACGTAAAAAGAGATGTGCATAATATACTGTTACAGAATTTGTCGATATCGATAATCCGTAAAAAAAAAATTGGCTTCCCCGAGTTACATAAAATTCTAAATTACATCACAAACTACAATAAAAAAACAGATTCTTTTTTATATTATTTTATTAAGTATATCATTTTTATTGCGCAGAGATAGAACTAGTTCATAATAATAATAACAGGGTTAGGTGAACCACGTGCAGGTGAGGTTGACAGTTGGAATCGTCAGCTAGTTTTCCGACCCCTTCCACCCCAAGTCTCCTGTACAGGTTACCTTTACCAAAGATAATATATACTAGAGTCCTTTACCCATTTTTTACATCGGGAAAAGAGTAATATTTAGTTAAAACTTTTACTAATTTGATTTTCTAATAAAGTATTTTTGAAGAAACCAAACAAAATTAATGTTACAAGTCTGAAACAAGTCAATCATATTATCTTATTTTGAACTCACTGACCGAAATTGTATATAATTATATTTTATATCGACAGTTGTTATTAAAATGGTACAGATCTATTGTTTAAACCAAGGTTATTTATTACTTTTTAGGCCGAATTACTTAAGAAAATTATGCCTACTTAATTTCATTCAATGGAAATTTAGCCATAAATATCCATTTTTGATGGCCCATCTGGCGTGTCTTCAATCCACATATTTCGCATGTTTTGTGATACATGTTTAAGTATTTCAAACGTCACACACTACAATTAAAAAATGGGCGAGAATTTTTCGTTTAAAATATAACATATAATGTCTTCAATTCATAAAAAATACACCAAGTAAAAGATCACGGCAATAACAAACCAACAAACATGCCGTCTTGAAATTGGGTGCGAGTGAGAAGAATCTATGTTAGAGCAAAACAGATTTAGCCTCCATCTTCGTCAGAGCCGCCATTAATTTTTGCTCCCGTTTCATACATCAGTTTTTAATATGAAAGTTGCGCCAGACTGATTCCAACTACCTACACGTCTAAAGTTGATTGTTCTTGATTCAAAAAAGGAAACCTAAATTTTATTTATTAATGACCTGCAGATTAATGTAATTGTGTTATACATCATTATTTCAAGACTTACTATGGATGGGGTAAGTAAGCTTTACAGGAAATCCACTAAAATAATGTCTACGAGTAACAAACAAATACAATGCAATACAATACAATTGTTTCACTGCATTGGTGCCGGTGTAAGGATTTTAGTGCAGAATCCGTCTGGATAGTCGTCATCCTCCTACTTATTTAATTCTTTTGCAAAACAGCAAAGCCAGTATTATTGTCTTGAGGTTTGAAGGGTAGGAGAACCAGTGTAGTTACCGGCACACGAGGCACTATAACTCTTGTGTAATTTGAACATTGACCGCTTAGGTACTATCAGGCGGGGATATCCCCCGTGCGTTTGTTACTATTTAGAAGTGGTTTATTGTTTGGAATATATCAAATTAAAACATGCAAAGTATTGTCCTAACAACATTTTTAGATATTGTTGTACCTACTTCAATGATTGTTTGTGTGAGGGTCACCCAAAAATACTGTCCGGATATTGATGAGGTGTTCTGTATTGTATACTCGAGTGTTCGACAAAGATCTGCGGTACTTATATTTGCTCTTATATGACACCTGACAGTTAAGAGCTAGCACGCATTGCGATTTTATTCGCCGCGATTTTATTCGCCGCGATTTTTTCCGCAGAATTCTGTGGCATATGGAAGTTGTATGAAGCTGCACGCACTTGCGGAAAAAATTCCGCAACCAAATCTGTGTTTTGCTGCCATCGAAATAGACCATCGAAGTAGTACATAGAGATCATTGTTTGCTGCAGATTTCACCACGCCGCGCCGCGGATGCGGAAAAAAGCCGCGCGGAAAAAATCGCGGCGAATAAATTCGCAGTGCGTGTTAGCCCTAAGTAATCGGTCGATTATTGTTCACCGCGCGGTCAAACACGGGGGTAAAAGACAGTGTTAAATAAAATTGTTTATTTACAGGAAGTAAAGAGAACCGGCAGCTTTAAATACCCAAACACAAAACGAGTACCGCTATCAAAGAGGGTAGGACGAGAACGCTGCCATAGTTATCATGCCGAAACTCCTGAAAAGGCTAAAGCATCCCGAGTAGGATTATCCAAAGTGAGACTTCCATATTTTATTTACTACTGAGACTGTCGTAAAGTTTTCTCACTAATATTATAAATGCGAAAGTTTGGATGTTTGTTACCCAATCACGCTTCAACCACTGGACGGATCGGGATGAAACTTGTCTCACATAAAGGGTTCGGTCCTGGAATAGGACGTAGGATAGTTTTTATCCGAAAAACACATTTCATTCATACAGGAAATACATAATAATTTGTGATATTAAGTTGTTCAAGCGTACGAAGTCGCGGGCAATTGCTAGTATAATATATTTTAAATCAGAATAAACGCTACATCTCTCAAAGGAGTAGAAGGAAGGCAAATCTCTGTCTACGATCTGTACCGATCCACCGTCGTTGTCTTTTAAGTAAAGTTCGTAAGCTAAGATAGTGAAAATTCCACAAAACTAAGACGTTTTGGATGCACGCACATTATACAGACAAAATAAAAAAATTATTAAGAACGCATTCATAATAAAGGAGTTTGACGTTCCTGGGTTGCGTTCGAGAATAACGAAGTACATATCCAAGAGGAATCTTCATTTTTTCTAAGAAAACATACGTTTAAAAATTCTAAAAAATATACAATTAAAATCTAGATAAATTAAGAATCTAACTAACAAAGTTTCCGTATTACTTTCATTTATTACATGCGAGTTTTAAATAAAGCAAATGTTGTGACTGTGGGCATTACCAAATATGGAGTTTGCTCGTTTTCCCAACCGTCCTCCCTTCGATCCTTAGTAGCTCTCAATTTAATTTTCTTTTTAGCAATTGTTTTATTCAAATGATTTCATTGCAATTTCTAGTGTAAATATTATAATTTCTTCTATAAATTAAACGTGAGTTGGAAATTAATCTTTTTTACTAATGTCAAAATATAGGTCAGACATTGTATAGGTTATGTTACAGTGAAGATTATTTGGAATAAATAGTTTTGTTTACGTGTTTAGTAGTGTGACTGTGGGTTTTTCGTGTTGCAGATGTCGTTTAGAGTTGTGCGTAGTTCAAAATTCCGGCATGTCTACGGCCAGGCCTTGAAGAGGGAGCAATGTTATGACAACGTCAGAGTTTCGAAGAGTTCGTGGGACTCCACCTTCTGTGCCGTGAACCCTAAGTTCCTGGCCATCATCGTGGAGTCCGCGGGAGGAGGCGCCTTCATAGTCCTGCCTCACAATAAGGTTAGTTGCTTTTAATTTAATAATTTGTGTCACAATCTATTAATAAATAGTTTGGTTGTATCTTATATGCTGATGAGTTTACACTTTTATTTTACAAATAAGTGAACTGTATAGCGTTTTACTTATGAATATTTATTAAGTTATACTTAAATATGGGCCGCTTTTAAGCATTATTTATAATTTAAAATGTATGTTACTCAGGTTTTTTGAAAAATAACTCAACAGTATTTAGTTTCTTAATTGGTTATCTCTTATGGGTCGTATTAGACTGATTAGCTTGTCTGTTATTGGAAGACTTTGGTGGTATCTCATCAGAAAAGGTTTTTTCTTTAACTCATTGACAAATTTTATATTGTGGATTTTGCTGTATTTGATTTTGTATTATCCGTATGTAGCTTGGTTTTTGGACTACAGAGGCTAAAGGATGTGGATTCGATTTCCACCAGGGTCAGATAACTTTGTACAAGTTGGTCCCTGTCTGGATATTATATTTGCAAATTGTTCTCATCATCATCATGTCAGCCCCTAGAAGTCCACTGCTGGACATCGGCCGTCCCCAACGAACGCCACCACACCTGGTCCTCCGCCCTCCGCATCCAGCCGCTACCGGCCACCTTCTTTAGGTTGTTTAGGTCGATCCACCTGGCAACAGGGCGTCCCACCTTGCGAGGACCTAATTGTTCTATCCTTGTCTAATTCTTATCGTACAGGAGAAAGTCCTAGTTTGGGAATAGACAAGTGTATGTATGTATGAAATATTTATTATTCATACAAAATGTTAAATCTTCATCGAAACTTCATCATCACTTTGGAGGCCAAATCCTCCGTCTGTCTCCGGCAGATGAGAGGGTCCTGCAGTGGAGACAAAAATAACCTGATGATGGGGTAAATGTGTCATATTCGGAAAGGGGATGTGAACTGGAATTGAAATCGGTTTCTTGCACTAGTTGCACTCTAGTTGTGAAAGCCCTGCTCTAACTGCCTGTTTTTGTATATGAATATTGATAATTAAGATGGACCTATAAAGACTTTGTTTCCAAAGCAGTAAAACCCATTAAAAAACTGTTCTTGATATGGTTATTGTTATGAATATCCAGTGGTACAGAGGATCTACATGAGGTTACATTCACACCACTCCTGTCTTTCCGTTCCATTCAATTTGATTTTGCTTCATGTTAAGCTCACAATTCACTGTTGCCGAGACAAGAAATGTTTGTAGTTGATAACCATAATTGTAATTAGAGAGGGGACAACTCAAATCATATTAAAATAAGTTGAATAAAACAAATATCATTGAATACACCTCATTGTCATGCATGACAATCATCAAGTCAAAGGATTTTAGTAAAAAAAATTTGAAGTTTTTTATACTTCGTAATAAGATATACATATTCAACATTTACCAAGACAGTTAGGTGCTTAAATGTTCACTTAATGTGAAATTAAAACACTAATTAAGAAAAGTTAGTCATCAAGCAGTCTAGAGAAATTGAGAATTCCTGTGTATTAAAAAATTCAGTCGTGTGGTTTCCAGCTTAGAATAGCCGTGGTTGTTGTCAGGCGATTAAGGGATGGCACCAGACCAGCAGCTTTCTGTGTATATTAAGATCATTACTGCGATCACCAATCCGGCTGCCAGGAGTGGTGATTATGGCAAATCCTCCAATCAACAGCCCAGCAAAAGTACCATTCTATTGGGCAGGCTTATGTTTATCAGTGGATGTAATTCAGCTTTGGACTCCCTTATGCAGTAATGATCGAATGCACTAGATATTGAAAAAATTATTTGAGTATACTGAACTGTGATTTTTAATCCCACAAATCATCTGTCAGACAGCAGAACTATTCCAGACTAGCTATTACACTTTCTTAATTTTCTTATGGGGCCAGGAAAAACTTTGACACTTCGTACATTCTGGTTTTTGTATACCCCCTGTCCACTAATAGTGCCCCAAGCTGACTTGGTGGACTTCACATACACCTTAGAATTTCTTGTTTAGCGCATGCAGGTTTCCTTACGATGTTTTCCTTAACCGAAAAGCCTGTGGTATCCTACTAATATATATTTTTTTGTTTATTTGTTTATTGCCACAATCTGTCACTCTTAATCGACATTCAGCTGACATTTTAGATATATTGAAGTTAATTGGCATGCGCGAATATAATCCAGTGACTATTTTGCAATCGTTCATTTAGTTGGTAGGATCTTTATCTTTGGTTTAATCAACAAGGTGCTGTGGGGCTCTACGTTTTAGTCTCCTGGGGCTAAGCGCATCAGGTTCATTGCCAGAGCGTTATAATGATTTTCAATTCCTTCTTTATATAACTTGAGTTTTCTCTTCACCTCCTCACTGACGGTTAAGATATTCAGTTCTTTGTGTAGCTGTGCATTTGATATATATACCATGGAGCACCAGTGACTGAGTATTTTAGATTGGAATCTCTGAATAATTTCCACATTGGAGTTTGACACGGTGCCCCACAATTGGATGCTGATAAATGCATTATAAAACCAATATGGTACTAATATTATAAATTTGAAAGTTTGGATATTTGGATGTTTGTTACTCACGTTTCAACCACTGGACGGATCGTGATGAAAGTTGGCACACATATAGGACATTTGTGATGTTAAGTTGTCCTCGCGGACGAAGTCGCGGCCAACAGCTATTTATAAATAAACCATACTTAAGTTTCAAAAACCTCATTTGAACCCATGAAATGCTTAAGTATAAGCATAACATTCTATTGAAGAAAACAAAGTTAGACAAAAATTTCATATCTCTAAAATGACAAAGAGTGGGTTGGTTCATTTCAGCAGAACTAGGTCAATTAAAAATAAATATTACACAAAGTAACATCAGTTTCAAATACAAAAGCAAATCGTAAATGAGCATAGTGAATGTGAAATGATTCACTAGAGCAGACGAATTCCATTAATATCTGAAATAAAGGATTTTTCTTTCTACCTGTACTTTATCTTAGTAGAAATACGTGAAAGAAATCCCCCCCTAGTAGAAAAGAGTGGAAAAAAATTCCGTTCTTTCCTACTAGTAGGGACAGACCAGTAGAGATATGTGGAATAGGTCGAAAATACAGGAAATAAGCAACAAAAGCCTATAGAGAAAATATACTTTCACAATCTCTCAATGAACCTCTACAAACAATACATCTGAAAAGATCCCACACATGGTATAATCTGTAGTCACACATGAAGGCAACCCAACAATGTCTACTATCGAGAGAAGGACACGAAATAAGTGCTTCTCTTTTGTACTAAGCGGCATACTTTATATTGCGAGGAATATTAACCACCACGCTTGGCAGGCGGATTGGTGATCGCAGTAATGATCTTAATATACATGTAACTAGCCCTAGAACAGGCCAAGGTCTTTTTGGGCTGTTACTGCCACACCAGGTCTCGTTTATATACGCTTGCCCAAATAGGAATGTGTACCTATAACTATGGTGTAATATATTGTCTGTGATTGTTGTTTACTAAATAAATAAATAAAAATAAAATAAAATAAATACAAAGATGAATGCTTCTTCCCTTCCCTGGTGCAATCTCTTAGTCGCCTTGATGGCACCCACACGAAGATTAGGGTGGCTCTGTTGTAAAGCCAGGAATTACTACAGCCGTAATAATTAATATTGCCGTGTGGTTTCCGGTAGAGTAGAATAGGAGCACTCCAACTCTTCCCGTGGATGTCGTACAAGGCGACTAAGGGAATACATTATAGAACATCAATCAGGGCTCCCTAACCCGTCTGGCCAGCGCGGGGAGTGTAGGCCGAATCCTCCGTCTGTCTCCGGGCCCAAGGTAGCGTAAATTCATGACCTGGGACTTGCCCTACCTTCACTGGTAGGTGTCTTTGCAGTTACCTCCGTTGATCCTGGAGTTGCGGGGGGAGAATGGTGAGGAGGCGGGAATGTCTCCGGCAGATGAGAGAGGGTTGTGCTCCCGCAGTGGAGACAAAAATAACCTGATGATGATGATGAATAATATTTATTGTTTTTATTATATGTCATTTTTACGTGTCTACGCTTGACCTCAATATCACCTGATTAACTGATCTACACCGGAAATCACATGGCCAACAGCCTTCCATCAGCCGTCAGCACTCACATGTCATGAAAAATCGAATAAATCGACCAAAATACATCCTGAAATTCGGCTGACAGTAACATAATGGCAATGACAGACATTTATTATTAGTAATTGGCAATTACAAGTCATACAATTTTAAAGTCTATAACATAACATAGTAATAAATATTATATAAAATGATTACGTCTCATAAAATAATATAAAAAGAATAAACAAACATTAAACACTACCAATTACATTTACAATTTTCAATGAATTCATCAAAGCTGTAGAAAGTTTGCTCGATGAGCCACTTCTTCAGCCTCAGAAACTTGCTGGTTTACGGCAGAAGTTATAATATTTATATACATACATACAATTGTCTAATCCCAAACTAGGATTTTCTCCTGTGCTATGGGAATTAAACAAGGATAGGACAATTCACAAATATAACATCCAGACCGGGGACAACTTGTACAAATTGTACAAAGTTGTCTGTCCCCGGGAATCGAACCCATGACATCAGGCGTTCGAGTCCAATGAGTCACTAGGCGGTTATGTTTGGTAATCCAGAATATAAGCTGTCACTACCAAGAATGTTCAAAATCGGTTTAGGCGTTATGGAGACAGAAACATTACATACTTTCGAGTTAACTACAACTATTAGTAGTTAGATAATTGCCCTAGCCCTTATCTAAGCAATGTAGTCCCCACATCCGTCGTAAACAGGGTTCCGTAAATTATAATTATTTTTAGTTTAAATGAATCTCGTTTAATAAATTTCAAATGATCGGTCTAGTTTGAAGCGGCTGGATGCGAAGGGCGGAGGACCAGGTGTGATGGCGTTCATTGGGGAAGGCCTATGTCCAGCAGTGGTCGTCTAAGGGCTGTTATGATGGTCTAGTTTCGTGTTGTCCAGCGGACTAACAGATTTAGTTTCCTTTAATATCTTGGGAAACGTCGCTGACGGGCAATTTTACACGTCTATTCCAAGTGGCCGTGTGGTTCCCGACTTAGAATAGCGCCACCCCCAATCTTCCCGTCGGAAGTCTATGCTACTAAGGGATTGCACCAGGAACGGCAAGCAGCGGTTTCCTGTGTATATTAGGATCATTACTGTGATCACCGTCGCTGCCTGCTGCCTGCTCAGTGCCTAATCTTATAACAACTAAGTGGAAGCGTAGTCTACGCAGAGTCTTCGCCGTCCTTGTTATCGATTGAAATAGCGTAAAACCAACGATCTCTATGTACTACCAGATGGAGCGATACAAACAATCGCTCTGTTCCACGCATTTAGCCACAACTCTTTCTTATTCACAATGAAACTTGTGCAGTTACTACGCAGAACATTTAATTATTTACTAAATATTGACATTATTTAACTTTAAAACTAAACTAAAAGAGCACTATCTGCCTCACTCAGTATAATATGGTATGTATGTATTTATGTAAGAATGCTTATTATAGTTATTATTATTTATTATATATATAGTTCAGGTATTCAGTTATTATGTAGTCTATTATGCACTTATTTTGCCCCCCTCGCTCCTACCGCCTTGTTTCACACCCTTTAAGGTTGGCTGGAAGAGACCTCTTTTAGAGATAGGCTCATTTTTGTACACACCATTTATTGCTGTATTTAGTTTTAAAATGTGCAATAAAGAATATATATAATGTGCAAAAGACCTAAGGGGATCTATTTTAAAGGAACTCTAAAATTAATCAGCCACAATCAACGATATTGACATTATTTAACCGTAGCGTCAATATTTAGTAATAATTAAATGTTCTGCGTAGTAACTGCACAAGTTTCATTGTGAATGTGAAAGAGTTGTGGCTACTTGCGTGGACCAGAGCGATTGTTTGGAACGCTCCATCTAGTAGTACATAGAGATCGTTGGCCACAATGCATGGAAAGAGCTACAGATATAACTCATTGTGTAACTGATACGGTGAACAATAGTACCACTACAATGGCGGTGTCACAACACAGCACAGACGCGAGAATGTTGTGAGAATGTTTACTAACACTGTTCATTGTTGGGTCATGTGTCAGAGTAAGCTTTTGCACGCGACTTTGCATGGAAGCAGTGCTGAATTATCTTAAGAGTTGCAGTAAAACGGGCAGCACAAATGTTACTCCGAATTTAGCCTTTCGAATGTTTTTTCTGAAAACTCCGTCAAAGTCAAAATCATTTATTGCATATGAGTACACTTGGTACATTTATACACGTAATTTTTTTTATCGACTGTCGCTTCCTAGGTGTTAGCGCTGTGAAGAAGAAACGGCGCAACAAACTTCACGCAACACATCTTTTAAAAATCAAGTTTGCATACAATTAATAAAGATTTTGCGAAGCTGAATTAACATTGGTACCAGGCATCTTTGTCATTCAAATAATCGTTTATTTTATAATAGGCTTTCTTACAAAGTTGTTTTTTAATGTGAATCTTAAACTTCCTGTCATCTCAGAATTAGTTCAGTAGTTTTTACGTGATGCGTGCACAAACAAACAGATAAATAGACAAAAAATTCAAAAATATTCCTAATGTATTTTATTACTTATAGCCCGCGACTTCATCCGTGTGGACAAATTAACATTAAAAATTATTAAATATTTCCCGTAAGAATAAGATTTTTTGTTTTTTCGGGATAAAAGCTATTCTATATCCTATTCCAGGACCTAACCTATATGTGTGCCAAGTTTCATTCCGATCCGTCCAGTGGTTGAAGCGTGATTGAGTAACAACATCCAAACATTCGCATTTATAATATTAGTAGGATTATATATTATATTAGCTGTAGCCCGCGACTTCGTCCGCGTGGACAACTTAACATGACAAATTATTATGTATTTCCCGTAGGAATTGGATGTTTTTCGGGATAAAAACTATCATATATCCTATTACAGAACCTAACCTATATGTCTGCCAAGTTTCATCACGAACCGTCCAGTGGTTGAAGCGTGATTGAGTAACAAACATCCAAATATCCAAACTTTCGCATTTATAATATTATAGTAGGATTCTTCATGTCCCAGTTTTTTTAAATATATTCATTGTACAGATATGAGAAGTTTATTTATTCATCATGTCAGCCCCTAGAAGTCCACTGCTGGACATAGGCCTTCCTCAATGAACGCCACCACACCCGGTCCTCCGCATCCAGCCGCTACCGGCCACCCTCTTCAGGTCGTCGGCCCACCCTGCGAGTGCCGATCCGCGGTCTCGACTCCAGAATTCGTGTTTTATTTATCAGATACATTATTTTGAGTCTGCAGGCTCTCGTGTATGAATTTTCAGAGCGGATTCCGCCGCAGGTCGTCCGCCTAACGGCTCAACGCCGTGACAGCTAAATACCTTGCACATCTCTGCGTATGATGATTGATGACTGACCATTAATGACATGACAATGCCCGTGTTATCGCTAATCATCCGCCGCGTTACTTCCAAGCGAGTTAACGTCCACTTATCACGATAACTCGCCGTGGTAACACCCCGGTATTCTTTACTATCGATAAACGAATCGTAAGACAGTGACTCAATATTATGCAGCCGCGATAATGTCGTTGCCGTGTGGTTCCCGGCTTAGAATAGTGCCACTGGGTGTCTTCAAGGCGACTAAGGGATTGCATCAGGGACGGGCAGCGGCGTTCTCCTGTGTGTGTATGTTAATATCATTACTGCGATCACCAATCCGCCTGCCAAGCGTGGTGATTATGGCAAATCCTCCGTTGGACAAATTACCAAAGGTGGTTATTCTATTGGGGAGGCCTATGTTCAGCAGTGGACGTATTTAGGCTGATGATGGACATGGAAACCGCGTATTACCAAATACTCTTGGCAAAATCATCATTGACTAGTATAGACACCATCTGGTTTAAGGGATTTGGCATAATCACCACGCTTGGCAGGCGGATTGGTGATCGCAGTAATGATATTAACATACACACACAGGAGAACGCCGCTGCCCGTCCCTGATGCAATCCCTTAGTCGCCTTGACGACACCCACGGGAAAGATAGGAGTGGCTCTATTCTAAGCCGGGAACCACACGGCAACGACATTATCGCGGCTGCATAATATTCAGTCACTGCCTTACGATTCGTTTATCGATAGTAAAGAATACCGAATAATTTGAACTATGTCCTGTTCGCTTAATGTCCCGTTGCTTACACAAAAATTAAAATTTCATAATGAAAGAAGACAAATGCCAGTAACCTTTGACTTTATTCAGCTCCACAACTTCAGTTTACGACCTCTGTATCCGGTGCTAGACTGCATTTGCCCGCGAAACTGACCGATGTCTTTCCTCGCCGCTCCTGCAGGCCGCGCTTCCCTTTTCGAATTAACGAAGCCAAACCTTACAATCATGAATATTTTATTTATATTTGGAAAGCTTACAGCCTAAGTAACAAAAATATAATTTAAACTTGTGCAACAATATGCCAATAACAAGCTTTCACAAATGGATGGAAAAACTTAGGTCTAAAATGGATATAATTACAAGAGAGTTGAGACTAAGTTGTTATCAAACTAATATAATTAGACACACAATTCGAAGTCCTTGATAAGTGCACTTCTTACAACATTGACACTACTGGCAAATAAATCGAAACGATCGTCATGGTTGAGCATATAAAATAAAAGAATTTGTAATGGTAAAACCATTTAGGCGTATAAGGTTCTGTTCCCAAAACGTCACAGCTTCGCAAAAAGCCCCTTTCGCATGAAGTACCTAACATTGTAGAGGTGGTGGTCGCAGTATTTGCCTTTCGTTTCGCTGCTCCGAGCGTCGCGATGGCTTATTTCGGCGGACAGCCTGCTGTTGCATGTGCATTGATATACACAGAGCCATAGCATTTGAAACACAGCGGACAATTCGCTGCTAATCTTAAACATTTTTTTTTCAATAATTTGTAATTATGTCCTTTTGAGAACGTTTAAAGATTAAATCGGTGGCGTCCCCATAAAGGCCGGGGTCTGCAGTGTGATGAATAAAAGGAGATCCATGAAAAGATTGAGAGATGCGAGTGAGGTGTGTCAGTATCTGCCTACCTAGAAGACAAAAGTTAAAAGTCCATGGAGTGCTTGATGGCTCAGCATAGGTAGACTTATTAATTAATTAGATAGATTAATTAGATTAGACTTAATTAATTAATTAGATTAGACTTATTATTAATTATTGATGATTGTAATGAATAAGATAAATCAAAGGTAGGTAGGGCCCTGTGCCGTTGGGTTTGTTGGCTTCTTCCCCTCGGTTATACAGGTGGAAGTGGAGTAGTTTTAGGCAGAATTTGACGTCAAAAAGAGAATAATGTATTCCAATTATGAAAATAAATATTTTGATTTTGATTTGATTTGACAAGCTGCACTCACCACGGCTATCAACTGCCGTCCTTGTCATTGGTATCCAGTATTGGATGTATGTCAAGTTCCGACCGAAACCAGCTAAATATGTCTATAAACAGTGTTGTAAAATTAACGCGCTCCAAATAGCAGTGGCCCCAAATAGATCCAAGGCAGTCGTTGATATGGGAGTGGGCAGCCAGTAGACATTATGTTCTCTTGATTTTTTAATGCTACACGTCTGTCGAGAAGTTGGGTGTGATAGAAACTGTGGAGACGCGCTGCCATGGAGATCGACACCTATATTATGGGCAGTCAGAACTCTTTGGGGTAGATGCTAGTGATGCTAGAGTGCTAGAGTGGAGGAAGGGGAGATACATTTCACGTAAAACTAATTTTGGTGCTCTAAAACGAATTAAATCGCGTCTGTACATGTACAAATCTTATTTCAGTACGTCCATTACATTTGAAAATTTTGAAGGTCGATTTCCCCCAAATAACGTGATTTGGGGCCGACGGAAAGGGATGTTTTCTGATCCACAAGTTTCAAGTAGCTCAGCGAGCTATGGAGAGGGCTATGCTCGGGGTTGGTTTGAAGGATATGATTCGTAATGAGGAAATGCGGCGACGAACGACGGTCACCGGCACAGCCGCTGAAATAGCAATGAGCGTTCCACATCTGTCGCAGAACAGACGGCCGTTGGAGCAGACGAGTTCTGGAGTGAGACCGCGGGCCAGCACGCGCAGGGTGGGACGCCCCGCCGCCAGATGGAGCGACCTGAAGAAGGTGGCCGGAAGCTGCTGAATGCGGAGGGCGGAGGACCGGGTGTGGTGGCCTTCATTGGGGAAGGCCTATGTCCAGCAGTGGCGGATTAATTCATTAGTAACAATAAAGCTTGTATGTTTCATTAGACAATTTACTCGCCACACAAACTGTATAGATAATATTATATTCTCATAATTAGATCAGTAGAGGCGTGGTGTTAGAGTGCGATATATTTAGCGCTGTTATTATTTACCAAGCTATTTATACTTGCTGTTGAGAAATAATTCGCCAAACAGGCGGAAATCGAGGGCGCAGTATAAAGGTGCAGTACGGCAGGTTAACGGTGCGAAAATCATAGTCACTATACGCGGGGAGCTGCGAACGTCAATATATTAGTGTACGTATGCACACATTGATGACTAGTGCGTAACGATAGAACTCGCACAGTAACAATATAACGCATACAATGAAATTATTTAATGAAAGAGGGGCGTGCCGTTGTGAATTGAACGATCTATACCCATTGATGAGATTCAAATGTTGCAAAATATAAATCAATTATTTTTCGCGGTCATTACACTTTCTCGCTCTTATGAAAGCATTCTGCATTGCTTCGTTTTTTCTATTATCGCTACAGCGCCATTTTGGAAACATTTCAGAAACAAAGATCAAAGATTCTTTTTGGCTTTTTGTATGAAGATGATTTTTATATTTTAAATTTTTTATTTTAATATTATTTACTGACAGATAGTATGTTATATACTATGCCATTATTTAAATTGTTGACATTGTAATTTATACATTATTTTATTTTATGACGATCCCTTTTACCGTATTAGAATGACATGTAAAATTGAATTTTTAAGATGTAAAAGTGAAATAAATAAATCTAATCTAATCTATGGAACTAAGAAAATATAATAAGCCATCTAATCGTCTATTTACATCTATCAACGTCTGTCTATTTGAAATATAACTTGGAAGGAACTCCTGACACTTTTTTGAGCTGAATTTGTTTTTCATAATTATTGTGATCAAAAAAGATTTATTTATTTATTATTAAAACTCCTTCTCGGTACATGCGGTCAGGCTGTGGAACTCACTTCCTTACGACATACGCGACAGCCAGTCTGTCGCGATTTTCAAGAAGCGAGTGAAAGAGCATTATCTCTCTCTTTCTTAAAAAATCTATTTTATATAATGATATTTACTATCTTGGTATATATATCTATCCACATGTTATATATTATATTTTAAATACAATATATTAATTCGTATATACTTAGTTATTTATAGTATGAGTATCTGTTTACACATATATGTGTATGTTTATTAGACTGTATTTATATTTATATATATATATGTATATATTTTAAGTATGTATACGAGTATACATGTAGTTTATCGAATTAATTATTATATATATTTAGGTACACACACGTCTGCCCTAACACGCAGTTTTCTCTTTCTCTGGTAGGCTGGCAGAAATCTCTTAAAGAGATAAGCTTCACCATTTGTACTGTAATTTCCTTTTTTTTGTTTGTTATAATGTTATGTGTGTGCAATAAAGAGTTAAATAAAATAAAAATAAAACAAAGAATCCTATTTTGCAAGAATGGTTTTCGATTTTCGACCAAGTGGCGCAATATTGTCGCGTGGTTTCCGGTAGAGTAGAATAGGTCCACTCCAACTCTTCCCGTGGATGTCGTACAAGGCGACTAAGGGAATACGTTATAAAACATCAATGAGGCCTCCCCAACCCGTCTGGTCAGCGCGGGGAGTGTAGGCCAAATCCGTCTGTCTCCGGCAGATGAGAGAGGGTTGTGCTCCTGCAGTGGAGACAAAAAAAACCTGATGATGATGATGTGAAGGTAAAAACTTTGAGGTGAAACTATGAGCTACGAAAAATTATTTTGCTTCATGGTATGAGGTGTAGATGTATGTTACTAGCCCTAAAACAGGCCTAGGTCCCTTTGGGTTGTTACTGCAACAACATATCTCGTTTCTATATGCTTTCCAGTTAAAAAAACTAGGAAGGCTCTTAAAAGGTTCGTGTTTAAAAGACTGGTAAGCGAGCACTTCCCCGGCTCACCGTAGGAGTAGATCAGTGATTGATCAGTAGATCTTGCCCTACCTTCACTGGTAGGTGTCTTTGCAGTTACCTCGCCTAGAGGAGTAGCGGGGGGAGAATGGTTAGGAGGCGGGAATGTCTCCGGCAGATGAGAGAGGGTTGTGCTCCTGCAGTAGAGACAAAAATAACCTGATGAGAACCAAGTGGTGCTTTACAATGAAATATAGTGTATATACTGGATCGGTCTATACAGGGTCCGCCCACATACTCCCAGAAAAGCGGCAACACGGCGGGTTGCACACGCCCAATAGACGAGTGGCTCTCGTTTGCATCTAGTTTATTTTGAGGCCGAATCTCAGCGGGCCTAATTGAGATCGCTTGGTATCTAGAACAGCGTAACACCACAACAAGAACAGAACAACATACTAAATATTACTACGTAAAGAAACGATACTTGCCTCCCCCCGCTTGAATAACATCAGGTTATTTTTGTCTCCACTGCAGGAGCACAACCCTCTCTCATCTGCCGGAGACAGACGGAGGATTTGACCTACACTCCCCGCGCTGGCCAGACGGGTTGGGGAGGCCTGATTGATGTTTTATAATGTATTCCCTCAGTCGCCTTGTACGACATCCACGGGAAGAGTTGGAGTGGTCCTATTCTACTCTACCGGAAACCACACGGCTAGAATAACGTCGCTCGCAAATTAAAGCACGATGGCGGGTAGAAAGAGAAGCAGTTAATTTTTGACATATAATTTGTCCCTCTCTCGATAGTTTATGCTCACAGACGCACATTTTAGACAAGGTAATGGCGAAGAAGTTGTCCAGCTGTTCTTATGGATATAGCATTATTCCGCGATTACCTATCCAGCAAAGGGAAGCGTAGTTGGTTGTGCATTCGCCTCACGTTCGTAAGGTCGCGGGTTAACACACACCCCCCCCCCCCCCTGCTGACTTGTAGTCACACCAAATTGTCACACCAGTGTGACAAACAGGATTTTTTTTCTCGTCTGTCACACTACTGAGAGTTTTTCGATACTTAAGTACGGTTTATTTATAATACCACAGGCTTTTATGTGAAGGAATACTTCGTAAGGAAACCTGCATATGCCAAAGAAGACATACATATACAGGATATATGCGTGCAAAATATAGCACGCCGTGTACTATGAAAGAGAGGCACCTATGTGTTGACGTATCATGTTGTCCCTTTCTCGATAGTTTAGACGCACACACGCACGTGTACAGACAGGCTGGTGCGCCTCTAGTAGTAGTAAGTAATGAAACCTGTACGCTTCTATGGATCCACTCCATACAAGCGAACAGATAGATGGGGTGTGCCCTAAGTCATGTTGCATTCTTGCATCCCCACCAGTGGTAAGCCGTAGTGTCAGTTGACACGGTGTCGCTGCGTGGGAATGTGCAGCGGCAATAATATCGGGCATTTGGCGGCAAGCCATCTGCTGGCGGTGTCGGGAGCGCTCGTAAACATGGTGGGTGATGGTGACTCATCTTGGGGCCAAGGTTTGGGCAAACGAGCTCCAACATATGTACTGAAGAAAAAAAAGAGAAAAAAGCAAATAAAAAAAAGAGCGAGGAAAAAAATATGGAGCAAGGCGATATTTATTTATTTAACTGGCTTTAAAACATAACTGACACTGACCGAATCACGGAGGACGTGCCCGTACTCGCTCAGGAGCTCTCTGTCGGAGCACCCGGCTTGAGTCCCCTACAAATAAAATAATACTGTCCTTTGCCCTTTTTTTTTCCTCTTTTCGTTTTTTTATTTATATAAAAAAAGAGGGTGAGGAAAAGAAAAAGAAAAAACGGGCAAAGGACAGTATTATTTTATTTGTAGGGGACTCAAGCCGGGTGCTCCGACAGAGAGCTCCTGAGCGAGTACCGGGCACCTCCCCCGTCATTCGGCCTGCGGGACCTAGATGTCGAAAGGCCATAGGAGGAGGGTCCGTACTGATTATATGATGATGGACTTGGCCCAAACCTTGGCCCCACGATGATGGACTTAAGCATGTTAACTTTGATGAAAGCCGGCTTAGAATAGGCCTCCAATCTTACCGTCGTTCAAGGCGACTAAGGGATTGCACCAGGCTCGGCCAGCATCGTTCTCCTGTGTACATTAAGATCATTACTGCGGTCACCAATCCGTGTGGCAAGCGTGGTGATTATGGAAAATACTTCAATAGACAGCCCACCAATAGTTTTAGTTATTTCAGCCCACCAATGTAACCCAAATTTTAATTGTTTGCATTCTTTTAATTTTACTTATTTTAAATTATTTGATTTCATTTTATTCTAATTTAATTTAACTTTGACTTAATTTAATTATTCTTATTTTTATTGTGATTTTATTGTAATACAATTTTATTATTCTTATTGAACAACAAATATGAAATTATTATGTTGAAATAAATTATTTGAATTTGAATTTGAATAGTATCATTCTATTGGGCAGGCTTATGTTCAGCAGAGGACTTATTTCGGATGATGAGATAATTTGAGTGCGTCAATGGAAGTATGTGTGTATGACTAAACATGTTGAAGTACATCATCGTGGGGCCAAGGTTTGGGCCAAGCCTATCATCGCATCGACCTGTTTTAGTCCGCTATTGGATATCTATCGGCTTTCCCCAATGCACTTCGCTTGTCGCTTGGAGAATCGAAGAGATGCCTCGCTTTGCATAAAGGCACTGCGTGCTACAGATAAACAAACAGACAGACAAATAGACTAAAAATCCTTTCTTTAAATTATTTTCTTCATTCTATTAAAAAAAATTTGCTAACATTTTCAATGTCCACCCACGAGAAGTTTACGTTTTTATTTATTAAATTTTTGTATAGAACTGGCTGTGCCCGCGGCTCCGCTCGCGTTGACTACAGAATTTATCTTCGCTCCCTTGCCACCCCGCCACTGCCACCTCAACCTACCCTCGCTTCCAATGTAGTCCTAACTCATCGCAATCTGAATTCCATCGATTTATACTTCGCATACATATAAATTCGCTTACATTTTGATTGAGTAAGCCGATTGCGATGAAATAAAGAATTAATGTTACACTGAGTTAAGCCCTTTGTTTTTCTGAAAGCTCCATCAGAATTGATTTAATAGTTTTTACGTGATGCGTGCACAAACTAACAGATTAACTGACAAAAATTCCAAAAAAGATCATAATGTGTTCTATTACTTATCCTTAGACACCAAACTTCTTTTTTGTGTATATTTTCAATGAATAGACAAATTTACGTTTTTATTTATTAGATTTTTCTATAAAATAATCTACTTTTTTGAGAATACTCGTTTATTCGGTTGCAGCGCAACGTTTAAAGTCGAAAGCGAGAGAATTATTTAAGATAGATATCCTAGCAACCTGATTCCAAGAATAGCGCGTTTAATTCACGCATGGCGCACCGCTTTAAAGTTCAACCTAATGCATTAACTAAACGTAATGCTTTGGTCCAGTTGCAAAGTTCAATGCTGAACGGTTTACGACTGGGATGCGTTTGTTTTATATCGACGGATATACGTGGTGTTTATATATTTATTTATTTAATCAGAAAAGAGGTTTCACCATATGACATTTATTATATTTATTTACTAGCTGTGCCCGCGGCTCCGCTCGCGTGAACTACAGAATTAGCTCCCATTTCCGCTTTCGCTTCCGCTCTTGCTCCCGCCCCCGCGTCCACTCCCCCCCCCACCCCGATTTTATTTATTAGATTAAAAACTTTATTGCACAGTATGTACAAAAGGCGAACATAATGCCAATGTGGCATTCTCTTCCAGTTGACAAGGCGCAAAAAAATCATATAAGAAAATTGGTTATATGCTATACTATAGTTAAATAATAAATACAAACTGCATACTACATTTAATCTATAAATTATACATTTACACATTATTACGTAAAAAATATGTACTATATGTTTAATATATATGAATACTTATTACAAAAATAAATATATACATATACTTTATAAATAACAAATGTGTACACATATATAAATATTGTGTAATAAATAAAAACGTGATACATAGACGATCACTAATTTACTCCTACGGTGAGCCGGGGAAGTGCTCGCGTACCAGTCTTTTAAACACGAACCTTTTAAGAGCCTTCCTAGTTTTTTTAACTGGAAAGCATATAGAAACGAGATATGTTGTTGCAGTAACAACCCAAAGGAACCTAGGCTTGTTTTAGGGCTAGTAACATACATTTACATCTCATACCATGAAGCAAAATAATTTTTCGTAGCTCATAGTTTCACCTCAAAGTTTTTACCTTCACATCATCATCATCAGGTTATTTTTGTCTCCACTGCAGGAGCACACCCCTCTCTCATCTGCCGGAGACAGACGGAGCATTTGGCCTACACTCCCCGCGCTGGCCAGACGGGTTGGGGAGGCCTGATTGATGTCTTATAATGTATTCCCTCAGTCGCCTTGTACGACATCCACGGGAAGAGTTGGAGTGGTCCTGTTCTGCTCTACCGGAAACCACAAGGCAATTGGTTATTAAATTAGATAACAGATGCACATTAAAATCATCTGTTATCTAATTTTATAACCAATTAGTGTCAATCGTGAAGGTAAAAACTTTGAGGTGAAACTATGAGCTACGAAAAATTATTTTGCTTCATGGTATGAGCTGTAGGTTGCCTGTTGGAGAAGACAGTCGTATATAACTCCCATCTCTATACTAAAATGGTATTATTACGCGATTTTCAGCGTAGACATATGTCTCCCCGCCTGGCTCAGTCGGCGCGCGACCTACTTACTGCATTATTTATTTATTCCTACGCGTGCGCCGAAGCCCGCTAATTGCTGCTTTTTGTATAATTGCCGCGTTAATGATCACTTTCGCCGCGCCGTTTGTGCGCTAATGCGTGAAAGCACGCCTGCGCCTGCGCCAGCTTTCAGCGCTGATGACATCATCATCCATCAGCCGAAATACGTCCACTGCTGAACATAAGCATTATTACCATCAATACTTGTATCCGACCCTTTCATGTATCCGACTCGCTTCTTGGAGGGACATCTAGGTTACGACTCCCTCGAACTGAGGAGAAACTTAGCCCTGGGAGGGTTCGTCTTACACGTAATCAGAAACAAAATTGATTGTGTGGATCTTGTCGGAAGGGTACTAAAACTGTACGTGCCCGAGTGCTACCTACGAGCGCGGAGTCACCCGCTGTTCATAACACCACACTCGCGCACCAACCTCTACCGGCACTCGGCCGTCGCGCGCGTAGTGCAGCTGTTCGGCTCCCTGCTCGCCGAGGCACCACACTGTGACGTGTTCGTGGACGGCATAGGACGGCTGATGACGGAATGTAAGGGAATGCTAGAGAGAGGAATGCCTGTTTCGTCTATAGCATAAAAATTATTGTAACGCAATGGAATAATGTGGCGATGCCGTGTGGTTTCCGATAGAGTAGAATAGGACCACTCTGACTCTTCCCGTGGATGTCGTACAAGGCGACTAAGGGAATACATTATAAAACATCAATCCGGCCTCCCCAACCCGTCCGGCCAGCGCGGGGAGTGTAGGCCAAATCCTCCGTCTGTCTTCGGCAGATGAGAGAGGGTTGTGCTCCTGCAGTGGAGACAAAAATAACCTGATGATGATGATGATGAATGGAATAATAATCTGTAATGTTTCAATATTTTAAATAAATAAATGTCTAAATAAGCCTCCCCAATAAAATGACACTTGTGGTGGGCTGTCCATTGGGGGAATTGACATAATCACCACGCTTGGCAGGCGGATTGATGATCGCAGTAACGATGTTAATATACAAAGGAGAACGCTGCTGCCGTCCTAGGCTACTAAGGTCCAGTCCCTTAGTCGCCTTGACGACACCCACGGGAAGAATGATAGTGGCCCTATTCTTAGACGGGAACCACTCTTCATTTTCATGTGATTGTTTTTAATTTTGTCTCCATAAATAAATATTTCATATATAGAGTGCCGTGTGGTTTCCGGGCGCCGTGTGGGGTGTAGAGTAGAATAGGACCACTCCAACTCTTCCCGTGGATGTCGTACAAGGCGACTAAGGGAATACATTATAAAACGTCAATCCGGCCTCCCCAACCCGTCTGGCCAGCGCGGGGAGTGTAGGCCAAAACCTCCGTCTGTCTCCGGCAGCTGAGAGAGGGTTGTGCTCCTGCAGTGGAGACAAAAATAACCTGATGATGATGATATAGAGTGGAGAAAATTGACGCTAGCTAGAGGGGAAATACCTTTAATAATGCAGAAAATACGAATACCTTTAGCTTTGCAGAACCTTGGATCTTGGGCCTAGTGGCTTGGTCATTCTAGCGCTAGAGGTTCTGGGTTCGATTCTCGCTAGGAACAGACAACTTTATTCAATTTGTACCTACAAGTTAGTCCAGGTCTGGATATTATATTTGTAAATTGTCCTATCCTTAATTAATATTAGTTAATTCCCGTAGCAGTGGAGAAAACTCTAGTTTGGGACTAGACAAGTGTATATAATATCCTAAAGAAGAATTCATTGTCTAATTTGAATAGTAGTTTAACGCTGGTAATGTTGGTAATGCACGAAGACTAATAATTGAAGTAATTCCATTTGGCCCTCCCAACCTCGCGGTTATACGGGCCAATCCATTACAAATATATTCGTATATTAGAAATGTTCACTTCCATAACGATGTTTGATGACTGAAAGGTAGATTATAAGTACATATTGCAATTATTTACGGTTAATTTAAGTATTATTGTAAATTTGACTGGCTAAATGCAACGTACCCTGTTACATGGCTAATAAATATTTTGATTTTTTTTTTATTTTATTTATATTTTTGACGTTTTTCCCTTCTGGGGCGTGACGTCACACCACATTTACTTCGTCGTCATCGCGCAGCCCAATTAGTTTTCTCCGCTCATGCCACGCCCTCGCGAATTCTCTTAATCGCGCGAAGTTCGCCTCTGAACTGACGAGATCAGCGAAGTAAACTGGTCCCGTCTGCGCTCTATCTACTGAATCTAGCATCTTGCGGCGTTCGTCCTCGTACAATCCGTACAGTCAATGCACGAAGACCACGAGGAATCCTTGCAACGCCAATACTTCAGTTATGAGTCGGTGGAAAGTAAAAGGAACCTTTGCATTACTGGTCTCGCAGGTGGGGCGCATCCCGGCGGACCACCCCCTGGTGGGGGGGCACAAGGGGCCCGTGCTGGACATCGCCTGGTGCCCGCACAACGACAACGTCATCGCCAGCGGCTCGGAGGACTGCGTCGTCAAGGTAACCAACCACCACATAACAATAACTAAAGGATATCGTCGGAGAAAAGGTACAGATACACATGCTCATTAGTAGCGCGAGATCATGCTAGTTTCGAGCAAATGCTACCTTCTAGCATGTGTATACAGCACTTGCTAGTAATGAGCGTGCTACCTGTGACGCGTGTGGAAGGGGGTGTGCTAATAGCTAGTTCTGAATGAGAGCCGTGGTAGCCAGTTGGTTGTGCACTCGCCTCACGTTCATGAGGTCGTGGGTTCAAACTCCGTCCTTACCAATGAGTTTTACGAAACTTAAGTACGGTTTATTTATAATACCACAGGCTTTTCGGTGAACGAAAACATCGTAAGGGAACCTGCATATGCCGAAGAATAAATTCTGAGGCGTATGTGAAGTCCACCAAATCGGCTTGGGGCACCGTTGGTGGTCAGGGTTTTGGCACAAAAGATCCTGAAGAGTCGAAGTGTCTTTGTGGCCCTCTAAGAAGATACGATAATGCAATAGATCTTATGTAAAAAAAAATTCAGAACATAACTGACTATCAATCCCTGAGCACTGATCACTTTACACACAGCAAAATGCAACTTATTTGACTAGCATTGTCTTCAGTGTACATTTGACTAAGGGCGTTGGTTGTCGTGCAGGTGTGGCAGATCCCCGACGGTGGACTGTCGCGCACTCTGACGGACCCGGTCGTGGACCTGGTGTACCACCAGCGGCGGGTGGGGCTGGTGCTCTGGCACCCCACCGCGCAGAATGTGCTGCTCACGGCCGGATCAGATAATCAGGTATGGCTACATCACTTCTGCTTAGCGTTTGCGTACGTGTGGACGCCCCCTGGCTAGATGGGGCGACGGCCTGGCCACGGACAACGGCGACGCGAATTGCGGGGCGGCGATTCGCGCGGCGCGGCAACCATGCCACGGACAGTAGCGATCACCGCCGCGTCCAGTATAGTCAACTCCCGCGTGATTCTCGGCGACCGCCGCTCGACGCGGTGGCATGCGCAGTACAGTTCCATACATTTGTTTCTGCCGCGCCTCGGTGCCGCTCAGCAATATACACCCGCCGCCGCACTGCTCATCGCTATTGTGCGTGGCTTGCTAGATACATACATTCTTATACATTTGTTTTGGTCGCTCATCTCGTCTCCGATCGCATCGCTTGAAGCGAAAATCTCCGTGGCCAGGCCGTAAGGCTGTCGTGGCTGGATCAGAGGCCTATGTCCAACTTTCAGACTGATGATGATGTGTAAGCATGTACAATAATATATGACTACAATTCACAATTAATATATCGTTGGTGAAAAGAAGCGCTGCCAATTGTTAAAAACACGTTATACATATGAATAAATACATTATATACTCGGTGATAATAAAATGACTGTTAAAATTTTTTCCAGTAACTCAGTATTACAACTATAAACTATAAAACTATAGTAAAATTGGTCATAAACTTTTGATGAACAAAATGTGATTTTTCTCATAATAGATCGCGGAGAGGTGCTACGGGGAGCGCGGGGGTCATCGAACCCCGCGCGCGCGCGATCTATGTCCATAAAGTCCCATGTTTTTCGGGAAACTTAGAAGCGTCATGACTTTTTATTTTTAGACTTAATTGAAAAAAATACCGAAATCATATTTTTTACAGGGCATGTTCTTAAAATATCCTCAGATATTTTCTTATATGGGATATTAAACGGCGTAGAGAAATATTATATATCTTTAAATTAGCACAATAAATGTCAGAGCCTTGCCCTCGAGCACAACACACGCTGGACTCCAGGCACTGCGCTCTCGCGGGCTTCCAACATCTTCTAGACAAGACAACAGTAGAAGTTCTATTGTGTCTCGATGGTTGTCCGCGAAGCGTTGTTTGTCTAAGAAATTTATTTGTTTCTGAATTGTTTGTTGTTGTTTTAGATAGCGATATGGAACGTGGGCACCGGCGAGGTGCTGGTGAGCCTGGACTGCCACCCGGACCTCATCTACTCGGCGTGCTGGAACTGGACCGGCTCCAAGCTGCTCACCACGTGCCGCGACAAGAAGATCAGGTGTGTTGTGCGTCACAGTGACACGTAGGGCAGGGTATGGCCTACCAGTGTGTAACAGTGACACGTAGGGCAGGGTATGGCCTACCAGTGTGTAACAGTGATACGTAGGGCAGGGTATGGCCTACCAGTGTGTAACAATGACACGTAGAGCAGGGTATGGCCTATCAGTGTGTAACAGTGACACGTAGGGCAGAGTATGACCTACCAGTGTGTAACAGTGACACGTAGGGCAGGGTATGACCTACCAGTGTGTAACAGTGACAGGTAGGGCAGGGTATGGCCTACCAGTGTGTAACAGTGACACGTAGGGCAGGGTATGACCTACCAGTGTGTAACAGTAACACGTAGGGCAGGGTATGACCTACCAGTGTGTGACAGTGACACGTAGGGCAGGGTATGACCTACCAGTGTGTAACAGTGACACGTAGGGCAGGGTATGGCCTACCAGTGTGTGACAGTGACACGTAGGGCAGGGTATGACCTACCAGTGTGTAACAGTGACACGTAGGGCAGAGTATGGCCTACCAGTGTGTAACAGTGACACGTAGGGCAGGGTATGACCTACCAGTGTGTAACAGTGACACTTAGGGCAGGGTATGGCCTACCAGTGTGTAACAGTGACACGTAGAGCAGGGTATGGCCTACCAGTGTGTTACAGTGACACGTAGGGCAGGATATGGCTTGTCATTGTGTCATAGAGACACGTAGGGCAGAGTATGACCTACCAGTGTGTAACAGTGACACGTAGGGCAGAGTATGACCTACAAGGGTGTAACAGTGACACGTAGGGCAGGGTATGACCTACCAGTGTGTAATAGTGACACGTAGGGCGGGGTATGGCCTACCAGTGTGTAACAGTGACACGTAGGGCAGAATATGGCCTACCAGTGTGTAACAGTAACACATAGGGCAGAGTATGACCTACCAGTGTGTAACAGTGACACATAGGGCAGGGTATAGCCTACCAGTGTGTAACAGTGACACGTAGGGCAGGGTATGACCTACCAGTGTGTAACAGTAACACGTAGGGCAGGGTATGACCTACCAGTGTGTAACAGTGACAGGTAGGGCAGGGTATGGCTTGTCATTGTGTCATAGAGACACGTAGGGCAGGGTATGACCTACCAGTGTGTAACAGTGACACGTAGGGCAGGGTATAGCCTACCAGTGTGTAACAGTGACACGTAGGGCAGGGTATGACCTACCAGTGTGTAACAGTGACACGTAGGGCAGGGTATAGCCTACCAGTGTGTAACAGTGACACGTAGGGCAGGGTATAGCCTACCAGTGTGTAACAGTGACACGTAGGGCAGGGTATGACCTACCAGTGTGTAACAGTGACACATAGGGCAGGGTATGACCTACCAGTGTGTAACAGTGACACATAGGGCAGGGTATAGCCTACCAGTGTGTAACAGTGACACGTAGGGCAGGGTATGGCCTACCAGTGTGTAACAGTGACACGTTGAGCATGGTGTTATGACCTTCCAGTGAGACAATGGACAGCTCACCAAAAGGAGCATTCTAATGGGGAAGCTTATGTTCTGCAGTGGACATATTTCGGCCTGATCCCCTTTGGGACCAGGGCGTGAGCATTATGTACAACTGTCCCTCGTCATCCCTTTTCATCCCGTGATACCACTTGCCGTGAACTTTCACGTGACAATCGTGTTCGTTTGGTTTTCAGGATAATCGACCCTCGTAAAGGCGAGGTGGAGTCCGAGGCTATCGCCCACGAGGGCAGCAAGGCCTCGCGCGCCATCTTCCTCAAGCACGGCCTCGTGTTCACTACCGGGTGAGTACACTAGGCACTAGCAGGTAACCTCTAAACATTACTACGTAAAGAATCGATACTCTCCTCCCCGATAGTTTCAGTCGCCCGTAAACTAGAGCACGACTGGAAGTCAAGTTGTGCCTCTCACACACAACGGACCGTCTCGACGCATGTTAATGTATGTGTGATTGTATGCAAGGCGAGCTAAGGGGCTCTGATGAGGTGGGCCATTATTTCTCAGCTAATCGTGGTACCTCAACAAGGCGGCGATGTAGTTCCCAACACATCCGCTTTGCGACATTAGATTGCGCAAAGTGGTGATACATCGTCTCCGCCTACCCCTCTGGGACCAAGGCGGGAGCGTTATGTATTGAATGGTCGGCTCAAAGGACCAATATGAACGGTCTGGGATAAGAGAACACTGGTATTTAATTTAAAAATGTCTGTAATTGTAAAAGAAACACTGTCCTTTTCTCTTTTTCGTCTTACGTCAGTGTCCCCTGTCAGTCCGTCCGTCTTTCAAATTTAAACACCCCTTCGTCAGCCAGTCATGTCTTTTAGCCAAGGAGGCTTGAAGCCACGACATATATGTATTTTATTTTATTTCCTAATTTCTGACTATTATTTTGTTTTCTGTTTAATTTCAATGTAATTTTTTTTTTATTTACAGTGTATTACTTTGACCATGTAATTTATTAACATTTTAAAAATCTTAATTTTATTTAACTTAAATATAGGTAAGTATAATATTAGACTAGTATGTATAATTATAACTAACCTAACACAATCTAGGCATGCTGTCGTTGCCTATAATTGGGGTGGCATCTGGCCAATGTACAATTGTAAGTTTCCGTTAAGCAACAATTGATGTACATCCTGTTGGTAACCTAATAAATAAAATTAAAAAAAATTTAAAAAAATTGTACTTTGACGTTGCGTCAACAGGTTCAGTCGCATGTCGGAGCGGCAGTACTCGCTGCGCACGCCGGACGCGCTGGGCGAGCCCATCGTGACGGTGGAGATCGACACCAGCAACGGCGTCATGTTCCCGCTGTACGACCCCGACACCAACCTCATCTACCTGTGCGGCAAGGGGGACTCCGTCATCAGATACTTCGAGGTGGGTGACAACGCCGTGCATCTACGACGTTCCTGTGAATCTGCCCGCCGGATTATGCCCTGGCCTTCGAACCTACCGCGATAAGACTACCCTGCGTGGTTCACGCCCCTCAAATCGATCGCAAGTATCTCTATGTACTACTAGATGCAGCGGTCCAAGCAATCGCTCGGTTCCACGCAGAATATTTAATTATTTACTAAATATTGACGGTACTTACCCGTAGTGTCACTATTTAGTAATAATTAAATGTTCTGCGTAGCAACTGCACAAGTTTCATTGTGAATGTAACTCCCAGCGACTGTTTGGAACGCTCCATCTAGTAGAACATAAAGATCGTTGTGCGCTCCCCGCAGGTACAAAGTTACTAAGCTATCGTTATCGAGCGGTGCTGAGAGATCGTCACTATAAGTTACAAAGAGAATCAGTTGACGTATAACGTTGTCTCTCTCGATCGACGACTATATTCGCGCGCTGAGTGCAGCAGCTCTACATAATTTACACAGATGTCATACTAGTGTGCCAGTATAGTAATTTAAACTTTTGTTTTTAATGGATTCAATTCCTAAGTCAACGTCATTTTTATCTTCATCATCATCAGGTTATTTTTGTCTCCACTGCTGGAGCACAACCCTCTCTCATCTGCCGGAGACAGACGGAGGATTTGGCCTACACTCCCCGCGCTGGCCAGACGGGTTGGGGAGGCCTGATTGGTGTTTTATAATGTATTCCCTCAGTCGCCTTGTACGACATCCACGGGAAGAGTTGGAGTGGTCCTATTCTACTCTACCGAAAACCACACGTCACACACACATTTCTATCTTAACAAACAGTATCTTAAATATCGATTGTAACGTTACAGGTCACTCCGGAGCCTCCCTTTGTTCACTACATCAACACTTTCCAAACCCCGGATCCGCAGAGAGGTAAGCCCCCCGGTGTAAAAAGACGCACTGCAAATCAACTGCAAACTGCAGTCATTAAAACATACTAAAGATGGCTAGATGATGCGACGATCTGTGTAAGGCGATTGGCAGTGACTGGGTGAGAAGAGCCGAGGATCGGGCTCTGTGGCGCGCCTTGAGAGAGTCCTATGTCCAACAGTGGACTCTTGTAGGCTGATGATGATAAAAATACTAAAGTGTAAATAAGTTACTAAAAATTATACAAAAAATAATTAAAGAAATATTTCCACAGCAGCCAGCCCCCCTTGTCCGTTTTCGTAACTAGCTACGAAAAAGGATTTCGTACGTTCGTAGTCAAAAAGAATGTTTCGGATTGATTGCTATGATTTTGTTATGGATAGAACGTTTATAAGTTGCTCTAGACCTTTCACCAAAGATATATAAATATACAGTATTCATGAATACGATTTGAGGAGCCATTTAATTCTTTCGTTAATTTTTGCCTTTCTTCATAAAATAGAACTACATGTAAGAATTTGTTTAACGCGATTAAGACTTATCTTGTTTATTAACCAGTTACGAAACAGCTAAGATAAAGTCCTTGTTCGTAGACAGTTACGAAAAATTGTTACGAAATCGGCTCATGGGAAGCCAGCATATGCAGTCGGTGGGAAGTTTCGAGCTGACTTGTAGTCATTTAACACATTTTAAATGTAATTCAGTGATGTAGCCTTTGTCTATAATAGTAGCTTACCAGGTATTACTTTTAATTTCAATTATCAGTCTAAATACGTCTGCTTCTGAACACAAGCCTCCCCAATAGAATGCCACTTTTGGTGGGCTGTTCATTGGGGATTTGCCATAATCACTACGCAGGCGGCGTGGTGGTCGCAGTAATGGTCTTAATATACACAAGAGAACGTTGTTTTCTGTCCCTGTGCCAATCCCTTAGTCGCCTTGACGACACCCACGGGCAGATTGGGGATTGCCCTATTCTGAGCCGGGAACCAGATGGTACTAATAAATAATCGTCTTAAATAATGTTGTTTTGTTCGTCAGGTATCGGCATGATGCCGAAACGCGGGTGCGACGTGGCCACCTGCGAGATCGCCAAGTTCTACCGCCTCAACAACTCGGGCTTGTGTCAGGTGAGTTATAAATGATTTGAAAGCACTGATAGATGACTTTTGATGGTCTTTAAAGGCAAAATTTAAACAAATATCGATGGCTTAGACTTCGTCCAGGGTGAAATATATCCTATTTATTCTATAATACATGCTATTACTCTATTTCATCCGTTTAGCCGTAAATCCGTGTCACATTTAGATTAGTTGTAAATGTAATAAAATTAAGTATAAGATCTTGTGATTTTCCTAAATTAAAAGTTATTCGTGTTTAAGATTTTTATTACACAGCGTCTAAATTTATTTAATCAATATCGTATCATTTTTCGCGTGGATTGTGAGTTGGTTCTTATGGTTGTTGTTGTTGTTCTTATGGTTCGGATGGTTGCTGTTATGACCACATTTCCACCGCACATTGCTCCCTACATTTAAAGCTCTGCACTGTTAATTCGATCCTATCCGAACGTCCGTATCTTAGTATACGTATGCACTACGACGTTCTGTTATAGTGTGTGAAACGATAAAACTAAAACAGTAACAAAATAACGCATACAATGAAATATAAGCGATTTAGAGAAGTGGGGCGTGCCATCGTGAATTATACGATTAGTCTATACTAAGGATTAGTTGCTATGGTGTTTTTTTTTCTAGGTTGTATCAATGACTGTGCCTCGCAAATCGGAGTTGTTCCAAGAGGACCTGTACCCGGACACGCTGAGTGACGAGGCGAGTCTGACGGCGGACGAGTGGCTCGCCGGGGAGGACGCGGAGCCCTGCACCATGTCGCTGAAGGTATGGGGGGAGCCCTACAACATGGCGGCAAGTTGTATTACACTGGGTTTTAGTGAACACGTGTTCCGACAGCATGTCGCCTAAGGTACGAGGGCGGAGCTCTACCTGTTGTAGTGTCACTAGTGGTAGGTATCACTTGGGAATTGAAGTGTTGTGTTGCTCTGAAGGGAAACGCTTTGAGGGAAAGAATACTTTGAAGAAGTCGGTGACGTCTATCTAACGCTTGACTTCTTTCTCAGGTTACTTTCTACCTCTAAAGTCTTCTTTTGCGTAGAGAAAGATATTCTCAGTATTGGGTATTTGACTCTAGTCGTATTAATCTAAATATTGAGAAATTGAGTGTCTATACAAAATCAATTTCGTGACATTTTGCGGTTTTTTTTTAAATTGTTTCAAACGCCAAATCGAGAGTGTGATGTCATTATATCCGTCATTAGACAAACAATAGGTGTGGAAACCAAACTTCAACTTCACTTACGGTATGGTATCGAATATTTGTTTCGGGCTCTCTGCCCGTTTGCCGCTTTTAGCTACTTCCATACTAGCGAGGCGGTCATACAAAGTTATGCTGATGGCCGCAGAGCGCCTCTTGTCCGCATCAGTGTTGTGCTCCATACAATATCTTATATCACATCTGGAGCCTACCACCACCGTATCAGTGCAGGGGTGGCTTTAAGCAGCACAAATATAAAGTTGTTTTGTTTTAAAAAATAGCATGGGATTGTTTGTAATTTTACTATAGCTTTTAATTATTTTCTAAATTATAACAATTTTCTACGCAAAGTGTTTATTGTAACAATATTAACAGGTTTTTATACTTCGTAATACAAATTAAAGGACGGGTGCCCCCTCCCTCTCAATGGCAGATATCAGAGAAACAGCCGGCCACCTCTGCATGTGCCATTATTACATTTAAAAAACACTTAATAGCCATAATAAGTGTTAGACAAGTATAAGCAGTGGAAGTCCTTTTAGGCTCTAGTTTTGAAAGCTTAGTGCCTTGAAGGCTTGAGCCTTCAAGGCCGAATCTTCTCACAACTAAGTGGAAGCGTAGTCTACGCGCAGAGTCTTCGCCGTCCTTCTTATCGGTTGAAATAGCGTAAAACAAGGTCTATTACTTCGATCACCAATCTGTTTGCCAAGCGTGGTGATTATGGCAAATTCCCCTATGGACAGCCCACAAAAAGTGGCAGTGGGGAGGATTATGTTCAGCAGTGGACGTATATAGGCTGATGATGGAAACAAGGTCTAATTGTGTTTATATCGATTGTGGAAAAGTAAATCTACAAAAGCGCCGTTTTGGTAACTTTACGCAAACAAAGTTTAAAGCTTCATTTTGACAAAAAGAAACGTTTTGTATGAGGAGCATTTTTGTGGAACTCGAAAAATTATCTTAGAATATGCAATCTAATCGTCTATTTTGCGAGACACGTGGCGCTTTAGCGATGTTGACTTTGTACTATCGAAATTGTACATTCCTCCGTCTCTGTCATCACTTCAATGCAATGAATGTGTATGAAAGAGACAACATAATTCTGTAGCGTTATGTTAACTGATTGATGATTCTGTTGGCTTTCTCTCTAACCGATCTTTTATTGTGTGTTGTGTTTTATGTGATAAATCTTAACCCCCTTTTTGATGAGTTTGAAATACGAACAGTTGTGTTACTAACAGTTATGAAACCTTATACCTATATTTCTTAACAAATTTTGTGTGTTTTATTTACACGCATTTAATTTTATATACAATTTATAATGCATCTCTGCATTCTTTTTATAATTTGATAGTACAACAGTCCAAATAGTTGTTTTATTAATGGGTCCTTGCAATAGCCCAAATATTTAATAAAAGATTCTAATTGTCGGGAAGTATTTACTCTTCCATACATACCAAAGAGTAACATAGATTACAGACGAGAGTATCTTCCAGTATTTTTTACTAATTTAAAACAAATCTAGGCGGTTTTAACGCTTCAGGCGATTCTTCCCGACAGCCTTTGGATTGAGAGATATTTACTACAAATAATTAAAATCAATCACAAATACTGAAAATCATATCTCAGCAAAATTGCCAAAAGTCCCAGTCACTGTCCAGTAAAGCCAACAGGAATATCAAAAGACAGATGCTAAAGGCTAGGGGATCCCTAACCAAACTCCAGGAGCGCGCGTTGGTTGTGCAGGGCGGGTACGTGAGCGGCCGCGCGTCGCAGCAGCTGCACGTGACCAAGAAGACCAACGCGCTGGCCGCCGGCAAGGACAAGGACAAGGACCGCTCGCCCACGCCCGCGCAGCGCCGGGACGACAGCCAGGCCGGCACGCCCGCCTCCGCCACGCCGCCGCCCCTCAGCGCCGCTGTGGTGAGCCTAGCCTTATATATATTTCATTCCAGATTAATAGTCCTATGAAAACAAACACATTTGCGTCTCGAAAACAAAATACACAATAGATGGTGTTCCTAAGTGGACCGCAAAGTTTACTTGGTAATACAAACCTATTTTTGCTGCTGGTGACCCTTTCATGTATATGTTACCGAGACGCAAATAGCGTTGGTTTTCATAGGACTATTAATCTGGAATGAAATATACATTTATTTATTTATTTAATACTTCACTGTAACTCAGACGTACAAAGAACAACACAAAGAAAAGAAAATTATACAAAAGGTTGAGCTTGTTCCTAAAGAAATTTCTTCCAGCTAATCTGCGATGAAGACAAAGTATTATAGAGATGCAGTAGTCGCGTGTACCTACTATAAATCATACAATATATATAATAGAATATAATATATGATACATATTATAAAAAAATATGCATACAATATACATTTAAGTATGGGTTTGCCTCTAAAGACACGAATACCGGCGGCTCATAGGCGGCCTCGCCGCAGCCTGTCGGCACCGCCCTCAATGATGTTCAATTTTCAGCTTCTTAGGGACTTATCTTCTACTCTTATTGATTTGCCTATTCAGAATTTTATTTTTCCTATTAAATTTTATTTATTGATTTGCATATTCTAAATGTTAAAAGTATCCTATATGTCAATATGTTCAGTTATCTCATCGCAAACGCTGTAACTACTTTTCAACTGAGGATAAGAAAAAGTGGATGAAAGGATTTATTTTTTATAGAAATATACATTAACATTTTATTTACTTACGTATTTATGTCACGTTAAATGTTTATGAAAGCTGTATGTTTTAATTCATTACTAAAAGTCAAATAGGCCTTTATTACACCCGGTCCAAATATAAAATATAACACCACCATAGCTAAACATTTAAAATATGACTTCGACAGGAGAAGCAAATATCAGACATAGTGGACGAGATCCGAAAGCTGAAATCTGTTATCGTCAAGCAAGAGAACCGCATCCGCGCACTGGAGGCGTCTGCCAAGGCGAGCGCGGCGACCCCCGCGCCCTCGCCGCAGCCCTCCCCGCAGCCCGTGCCTCCCCCCGCGGCCCCCGCGCCTGCCGCGCCACCGTCGCCGCCCCCCAACCACGAAGCGGACGAAGCGATGGCACCTGATGAGGTCTGAGCCGGCCCGGGTATGGAGCGACAACCTTTATATTTTTGATCGGTATTTTCATTCTACTATAACTTTGTAACAACTCGCCCGCTGGCTCCACACGGAGGGGAGACTATATCGTTGTCTTCTGAAGCAAGATATCATTTTTCCCCGTGTACCGTTTTCGTAACTTTTTGTCGTCACTGGTTATTTGTCGTAACGGATTTTATTTTCGCAATTTCGTAACTAGGATGTTTCCTGCATAAAAAATTATATCAATCACAATTAATATCCTTATTTGATAACCAATTATGGAAACGAACGTACAAAATCCGTTTTCGTAACTAGTTACGAAAACGGCTTAAGGCCATTTTTCGCGGTTACGGAACAAACACACGTAACATATCGAACACATCAATACCTCGCATGACCAGGTGGTCTTGTGCCTCGTGAGCAGATATGAACGCCTGAGGTTGGCGACTCCGCTCCGTGTTGATTTAAGAATATAATTGTACGTCTAAAATCACAAACTCAAAATTACACTTCTATAAAAACTTTGAATTTGTGATCAAGTCGAAATTGAATGAAACTGAAACTGTACAGTCACCTAAAAAAATGGTTGACCACGTTTAAGTCTAATATTGCATGCAGGCTAGCAGAACGTAAATGTTTTTCGAGCCTTATGTATTGGTAATAAGAAAGAATGGTTGGTGCTTCTAAAAATTGAATAGACTGAAAATATGTCATTTAAATCTGGTATCCGTGTTGGCCTTATAGTAACAGGCTCAAAAGGATTCATTCGGAGCCGTAAAATATATTTGTAACAATGTTTATAGTAACATCTCCAATAAAGTTTCCAGTCAATTCATTTACATATAAGCTAGACTCGATTGAAAATATAAAGGCGGCATGTCAGTTGATATTGTTTCTGCTACTTGCTTTCAGAATTAAGGTGCTATCTTAAGTCCAGGCATATCACTTAAGGGGTAAAGCTGCCTCATACTAAAGGTCATACCATGAAGGAAAATAATGTTTCGCACCTCATAAGTCACCTCAAAGTTTTTACCTTCATTATTGACACTAATTGGTTATTAAATTAGATAACATTTACATTAGATAACTGCCTTGTCTCACACCCTGTAAGGTTGGCTATAAGAGATCTCTTTTAGAGATAAGCTCACCTTTGTACACACCATTTATTACTGTATTTTTAAGTTGTGCAATAAAGAATATGTGAAATATAACAGATGACTCATCTCTTATCTATTTTAATAACCAATTCTTGTCAATAATGAAGGTAAAAACGTTGAGGTGACCTATGAGGTGCGAAAAATTATTTTCTTTCTTGGTATAACCTTTAAATCTGTGTGGTACTTAGGGCTCCAGTTCGTGGTTGATAATGCCACTGGTGCAATTCATTGGATTGCCTTATTTGCCTTATGTGAGTTAGAATTTTGAAATAATGTTATAAATAGTGGAAAAGTGGAACTGCTAAAGCCCCATTTTAGGAAAATCTTATTTTTGGAGAAAAAAAATATATATTCGATCTGTATGAGAAGTATTTTCATGGAAATCGTATGAAAACAATTTGGAATATGCCATCCATTTAATAAGGTGTTTTACAAACAAAGAATTGCTTAGAGCTTCTTATTCGAGATGGGTGTCGATTTTCCACCAAGTGGCGCTTTCGCGGTTTCATTTTTCCACTTAGACATTCATAATTCTAACCTCTAAATGTGAATGTGGAATCAAGTATGAAATAATATCATTATTTAAAAACGGCAATGAAAATTCACTACATTGATTCGCTCCATTATACTAAATAATTGTCAATAATTCAAAATATTTTATATTTACATATGTACATTATTATTACACGCTCAAATATGGCCAGTTTATACAATGATTAGGGATATAACGTTTTTAATTCGCTAAAATAATGTTTTGATATTTCATTGCCCTTATACAGGTTGTGAATGAAGAGAGATTAGTACCATCAGGAACACTGCAAAATAAAGTTAAAACGGTCTTTAAATCCTGATTTAAAAAAAAATTATGTGAGTAAACTGAAGGAGAATTTTTAGGTTTTTCTTTTATTCCACTTTTGTAAAAATCACTACATTTTGCGATTTAAAAAAATACCATATTGAAACATTTTTTTTCTAATTTTGAAAGGCACTGATCCAACATTCATTCACAGCCTGTGTTACATATTTTTATTTATACGATGTACTATGATAATATTTGTAAATAGTAAGTTAATAGAAGTGATACGCAGCATATGTGCCTTATCAATATGAAATTAGAAATATTTTCACTGAAATGCAATTCGTTCATAGTTATTTTGACAAATTCAATGTCACAAAAAGATTTATTAACAATATATTGGTGATGTATATATTGCATTTAGTGTTTTTTGCAAGATTATTGTAGGTAAGAGAAAATTTTCATACAAATATACATTGTTAGTCGTGTTTTTTTAAATATTTCGTACGATTCGGTCATAAATAAGGTAAAACAATTCTTTTAGAATTTACTGATTATCATAAAACACAATTCTTTTAGATCATTTTAGATTTCTGTATTTTATACCCTGCGAGGCTTTTCATTGATATAATGTGTCATGCGTTTTTTTGACCGACTGTACTTTTGCCTGCGGTTTAAAAATAAATAGTCAATTTTTTAAATACCTTATGATGATTTATGAATTTTAATATCTAATTGAATTTTTTTTACATTAATCGACTAATCATTATCTCAATATACATATATCATAGCAATAATCATACCAATGCTGTCTAATAGTAATTTATTTCGATTTCTGAACTGCGTTTATTATATTGTAGTCGCTGGGAGTTGTAGGGTTCTATATTGTTTGTAATCGACATACAAAATTTAACCATAGCTTAGTAGCACAAGGTTGAATTTGTATATTAATTATATGTAAAATGGAACCCTGTGATATTTACCCAGCGAAATGTGTGATGGGACGACATATTGAAGATTTTGTATGGAGAATATATTACGAGGCGATAAATTATTTATTATATGTTACTATTATTATTATACAACTAAAAAAGGACACTTAGTTTTGGAAATTCGTTACAACATATCATGCGAGAACATAACATGAAACTGTAACAGACTTGTGCAGGGTCGCGCTCTACAAACTGAGCGATCGCGTTGACATGCATGCATTATTTGCATGTCGCATATGCTGAAACCCAAAATATGTGCTAAAAGTAGTTTATTTTTGGGTTTTAGCATATGCAACAAGCTGGTATGTTATTCTTTCTTTACAGAGAACTGAAATGTCATATGTCTTTGTTTGTAAATGTCGTCCTATCACATTTTGTTCTGTTAAAACTGGAGTTTTCTTTGCGATTCTGTGTGATAATTCATGATCTAAGTCAACATTCTTTATTGCGCATGAGTCCCTTGTCTGTTCTATTACCCATAGAGGAAACCGGACCCAGACCGTTTGATGTAGATTTTTTTCTGATTCCGAATTTGCAATAACTACGATTCTACATCGGTGTGGCTTACGAGGTTTATGCTTTTTTGCATCGATGTACATACATACATACATAATGCTCAGGCTTTGGTCCCAGGGGGGTAGGCAAAGCGCGTAGGCTATAATAATAATAAATATGTGTGGACATTTCACACGGCCACCTGATCCCAAACTAGGCAGAGCCTGTAATATGGGTATCAGACAGCTGATATACATACATAAATACATAATATAATATAATATATAAATAACATCCAGTCACTGTCACCGTCTATGCGCGATCCTGACACACCTCACTCATATTCATCAACCTTTTCATGCACCTCCTTTTATTCTTCTCACTGCGGACCCCAGCCTTTTTAATGACGTTACTAATTTGAACTTTGAACGTCCTCCTATAACGACCTCTAGCTGTAGTTCCTTCCACATTCGCGTTGTAAATCTCTTTTGTCACTCTTCTTTCACTCATACGCTCTAAATGTCCAAACCAACGCAACATACCCTTCTCTAACTTCATGTCGATGTGTATAATTTAAAAGAATTAATTGTCACCGTGATAATACGTCATATATTTGAAAGTTACTAAAATTTATTATAAGACCTTTTGCACATTATAAGAAAATTTCTTGTGGCTTATGAGAAATGTCTTATAAGAAATCCAGTCGCATTGGTTGTTATATGAGACCATATACATTACAAGAAATTATTTTTTATGTCGGATCAGACACGCGCATAGACATTTTTCTTGTCTGGTGTCTTATAATGTGCAAAAGGCCTTATAATCAAATGTCAAGTTGCGTGAAGAAAGTTCCAGTTTCACATTGTTTTAAGTTAGTACTAAGAGTCCAGTAAATGTATGCTTATTTATTTCCCTTTAATATGTAACTTAAGGCGTTACGCTTCTAAAAAATTGCTGGCTCAATGCATTACTATTACTTCTTTATAAAGAGTTACTACACTTTGAGAATGAGGATCAGACACATTTTTTTTGTTTAGTATGCAGATATTTAGCACTAAAACCCGGTAATAACTGTGAAAAAAATATTGAAATCGGATCAAAAATGACGAAGATACAGCATTTTCAGTGTAATAGTTCCAAAAATGAAAATGGAAGTGAAGTGTGCGCAGCACACTAGCGCAGTCTGCCGTAAACAAAACACGCTACACAGAGCGGTGATTGAACTCCGAGCGAGAGGTCGATAACATAGTAACAAGTAACGTGGCCAAAAATAGCGCGCGCGTTTTGAAAAGTTGCGTTAAATAATCTTTAATAACTTCGTCATTTCTTGATGGATTTTAATAATTTAAAAAATTAAATTGTCTGCAATGTATAACGCATACGCCATACTAATTAAAAATCAAAATTCTTTTTGTGTGGTTGATTCTCATGGTATTGTGTCTTTGATCGAAAGTGTAGTTCATGTTTTATACTAAATAGTCTTCGCTTCTGAATTTTAACTTTAAAGTTTCTTATCCCAAAGGATTTAGGGCTCAAAATGTATATTTATTGTTAACCACTAAATGTTTAAAGCGCACGGTTACGACAGTGGATTTTCGTAACGCGACCGTACACCGATGTGTGTATGGAAGTCTGTTTTAAATGTGAATTACTGATTTGATTTAATAATTGGTCTAATATGTAGTGACGGAATGAAGAGGTTCTTCAGTTTTCAAATTCATTCCTTCAACATGTCGCGAGCACATGTAACCTTTTTAAATTATGTTACAGACTGTTGTATGGAAAATTATGTTGAATTGTTTGATAACAAAGTGACATCTCTGTAATATTGACAGGATGGTGTCGGTAAAACAGTAAAGAAAACGTAAGATTTATTCAAATGTTGGCAGTACTGTTTCTTGCAGTGGTACAAGCAAAACTATACTTTAAGATGGCGAACCTTTTCACACCGCCACTGTACTTAAATCTATTGTATACCAATAATATACCCAGTCTTAGAACAAGACAAGAACTTTATGTTAGAAAATACTAGGAAGAAAGAAATGTGTAGGAGGTGTTTTTCAGTGCCTTCAGAATCAAGTTTAATGTCATATTTGTATTAACTAATTTAGTAATCGTAATTCGCTCTAGCTTGACCCTTAAACAATTAATTTTTATTCTAATCTAATTACTAATTCAGACTAAAGTCTTAATCTTGGATGACTATAATATATCTAGGATTTCACTGAGTTCTAATTTCAAGTAATTCTGGCTGTACACGATCGCCCAACCCTCGCAACTGATCGTCCAATACTCGCTTCATCATCATCATCAGGTTATTTTTGTCTCCACTGCAGGAGCACAACCCTCTCTCATCTGCCGGAGACAGACGGAGGATTCGGCCTACACTCCCCGCGCTGGCCAGACGGGTTGGGGAGGCCTGATAGATGTTTTATAATGTATTCCCTTAGTCGCCTTGTACGACGTCCACGGGAAGAGTTGGAGTGGTCCTATTCTACTCTACCGGAAACCACACGGCAAATAAATCGATATTACATCAAATGAGTTCATGTCAGTTCAGAAATGGTCCTCGATTTGTGGAACCCACGGAGCCTACTCCATAAGCTAAGCGGCTAGCCATAAGACACTCGGCTGAGCGTTTGGTATCTATCATAGTCAAGCGCCTAAAGCTTAGCAGTATATGTCAAATAATTTCTTTAATTCGTTAGACGGTACATAATGACTTTTTAGTTCGTCAGCAACGATCTCTATGTACTACTAGATGGAGTGTTCCAAACAATCGCTCTGTTCCACGCAAGTAGCCACAACTCTTTCACATTCACAATGAAACTTGTGCAGTTACTACGCAGAACATTTATTTATTACTAAATATTGACGCTACGGTTAAATAATGTCAATATTTAGTAAATAATTAAATGTTCTACGTAGTAACTGCACAAGTTTCATTGTGAATAAGAAAGAGTTGTGGCTACTTGCGTGGAACAGAGCGATTGTTTGGAACGCTCCATCTAGTAGTAGTACATAGAGATCGTTGTTCGTCAGATATTATCCGTAATAATTATTATTATTGTTTATTTAAATCAGAATAAACATTGGTAAAACCTTAATACTTTGTTAATAAACTTATTCGCTAGTTTCTTAGATAACTAGAGATAGGTTTCAGCAGCCCCACCTAACGATGGGGCCGTCGAACCTCTCATCTATCATCTTCAGGACCCCGTTAGTGCTGCCCTGCGCATCAGGGAGCTCGATTTATTGCGCATTATCAATAAATAAATAAATAAATAAATATCTCAGACATTCACACCAATTATCCAGTCCCAATCTAGGCAGAGCCTGTGGTATGGTTACTAGATAACGGATAGACATACTTAAATAGATATATAAACATCCAAGACTTGGGTACAAACATTCATATTCATCATACGAACATTTGCCCCTAGCGGGATTCGAACCCGCAACCTCCGGCTTGGCAGTTCGAGAGCTTTCCGTTCCGCCACGGAGGTCGTCAATCGCAGCAAAATCGTGTGAGCTGAGAACATCCCTGATTCACTGCAGTATCGGAGCTCGTATCGTAATGCGGAGTTAGACCCTCAGATCTGTGGTATCGATCGCGTTAGCGCAGCTTCAGCCGGTTTGGAGTTGCGAGGGTTGACGGTCGTGTAGTCAGCAAATATTTTTAAGTTACATTTGAATAGAATGGTTCTTTTTGACAGCTAGTCATGTCACGAATGAATTTGACATCATATTTAAGTAATGCTGTGTTTTCAATACAGCAAGTATTATTTATAATTTAAAAATAGTATTACATATATCGATGATTATACTTTTTTTTTCTATTTTTAAGATGGCGTAATTTTAGTTGTTCGTTTTTAAGATCATGACAAGGCAATGTATGGTTTTTTTTTTATTGTATGGAAATGCTGGTTTTGTATCCCGTTAGGGGTTTGTGTAAATTATTTCTCCTTTGTATGTGAAGCTTTGATTTTGTATTATTTGTTTTTTTTCGAGTTTTTTTTATAGGCATTTTAACAGTAACGAATAATAGTAATTGTATTTATAAACAGTGCTGGATTTACTAATAGGACGAGCGGGGCCCTACCTAGGGCAGCAGAATGAGTGGCGTAATTTTTTAGGGGGCCACAGATCTGTATGACAGTAGCCCAACATAGAAAATGTTTTAAATCACTTCTTTATGCTTTATTATTAGGATCATATGCTGAATTATTTTCAGGAGCAAGTAGGCTACTTTCCCAAAATGGCCACTTTCTCAAAATGACCCCTTAATTTTCATATGGGGTGGGAAATTTTCTGGGACAACCGGAAAAATAACCTCAGATCAGTTAATGTTCTTTATATTATAACGCGAGGAAAAAATTTTTCCCCAGGGAAACTTGGTGAGTTACGCCTGTTACCTAAAAGTCATTGTTATGCTTCCATTCGGTCGGACCCTATGGATGAACATTTTGGGAAAGTGGTCATTTTTTAAAAGTAAGTAGTCATTTTGGGAAGTGGTCAATTTTGTGTAAGGGAACATTTTGGCAAATTAACCACTTTTTCCTTAAGGCTAAATCGGACGTCTCAGAAAATAATACGCAGTTCTGTCCTAATCATTGGTCGGTGAAGGCTGCTGCTCATCACCTGGATGTATCCTTTAGTCTCTTTATACGACATCCACAGAAAGACAAGAAAGAGTAATGCTGTTCTATTCCAGAAACAAGCAATATAAACAGTAAATCCGGCACTGCTATAAATACTCGTAATGTGACAATAATGTGTAAATTTGCATACAAATGTTTTATATTTGACGTTAAATAATTTTAGTGCGTGTTCTCGACGACGGCTTGATGCGCTTTCCTAATAAATATATTGCATTGTTGAATGTCACATGCAATGTGAATGGATTCCTTTTGGAGTTTCAGTGTAGATTGCCACAGAAAACCATTCGAATTTCTAGAAAAATAATTATCAGCCTCTCTCACTGTTAGACATAGAGACCTTCTCTCATGCGTAAATGCCCATCATCATAATTTTCATTGCATTACTAAAGAAATTATTGTGCACAACACCAAACGCGGTTTCCAGTTTCTTAGAAACCAAATCAAATACAAAGTAATCATGGTGGAAAGTTTTGTTGTAGTTTATTTTTGACAGTACAAATAATCATTCAGGATAAAGTGGCCTACTTTCCCAAATTTCTACTTTCCCAAATTACCACTTTCCCAAAATGGAATTACCACTTTTATCACAAACTTTTTGAATGTGAAATACCCCTTTCACCGAATGTTGTCATATAATAAGTGGACATTTTAGGAAAGTGGTCATATTGGGAAAGTAGACCAGAACCTGAAGGCAAATAATGTTTCGAGTAACTGAATTCCTAAAGGAGTCTACAGTAATGTTCATAATTGTATATCTACTCCCTTTGGTTACAAAATGTGATGTTTTAAACGTGAAAATAGTAAAATTGTTAACGCACAAGTTTTGGTAATTATAGGAACCAATGGAGGTGCTAATAACGTTTAGGCAACGGTGCCAAAAGTAAGCTTAGTACTAGACATTGAAGTGCATGGAAATGATTGAAATTGACAATTATAATGGTAAAAATACTAATACAGTGCCGTAACTAGGGAGGTGCGAGTGCC